>CAESWR010000909.1:87540-99747 GCA_903171835.1 Mullus surmuletus
TTTTTTTTCTTTTGTAAGCCTGAATGAAATATGCAAGAATGTTTAAGGGAATGTTGTCGCGCGTCGATCCACCGAACAAGTTCTTCAGTTCTGACAAAAATGAGCGTAGAAATAAAAATCAATCTGGAATGTTATTTATGGCGTGAGGGGGAGGGGGGGGGGGGACTTTGAAGCCGTGGCTCAGAGGGAGGGGCCGGGCGGACCCCCTGAGGATTGTGGGTTTTGTTTGGACCCTGTGAACTCCTAATGTTACCCATCAACATCACCATCCTCCATAGTGGCTGTCCCATCATGCACAGTGCAGAAGAAAAGCAGTACACACGTGTGAACATGCATTGAACAATAAAGAGAAACTCATTTAAGGCTGTTTTTGTTGTTTGTGTTATTGTTGCCAAGTCACCTGTTGACTCGTTCCAAATTAAAAACAAAAAAATGTATAAATTAAAAAAGTTTGAATATTGTCTAAACTTATAAGCTTAGACAATATTCAAACTTTTTTAATTAGAATAAAATTTAAAAATCCAAGGGGAAATTAGCAAACTTAAAAAAAATTTCACCAGAAATATTTTTTTTATCAAAATATGTATTATTTATAATTATAAGCAACTTTATATAGTGTTACGAAAGGCGCTTAAATTATTATAGCCTAAAGAATTAAAAATAAATGTATCATCAATTATTGCCGCCAACGTAACACGTCGACACACACTATGACGTCACCACGCAGACCCGGAAACGTTTGTAAAGCGTAGAATCAACTTTCCCTCCAAAAAATGCTTCTCGCTCCTTGATGGGCTGATGTGTCCCAAGCCACGCCCCCAAATCGTCAGAACGGCGTATGAGTACCGGAAGACGGCGGGTTTGAAGTAGCATTTTAACGTGCAGAAGAAGCAAACATACGAACCCAAACCGGCATAAATATTTTGACATTAAGAACATATCCAGCGGCCGCCAACAGTGGAGCTACTTCTTACATCAGCGACAGTGAAATTGGAGGGAAACGCAGATGACGTCATCAACATGAATTACGTGAGTAAAGAATTTAATAGAGTTGGAAAACATATGTGATAGTCTGTCAAACAATGTGTTATTCTGCTTTTTGGAGCGATTTTGGTACCGCGAGCAGCTCATTCACAATTAAGTGTGTTATCTGTTAAAGTCTTGTAAATTGTAATACAACATATTAGCATATTTGCTTTGTGCCACCACTAAAATGCATCAGTTTTCAACATACACAACAGGAAGTGGCAAACACACCTGGATTCATCAGAGCATTGAAGGATGAATGAAGGATGGGAAGTAAAGGAGCTGGCCTACATTCAAAAAGGAGTGAAATTGTGCATAAATACAACAACACATTTGGGGTGTTGAACTGGTACAATCACTGCCCTTTTGTGTTTCTCTCTCATTCAACAAAGACACGCAGCATGAGGTGAAACCTGTTTTAATATTCATGTTACATATTAGGTGTGTCAACGCAGAGTATACATGTACAAACGTAATTTCTCCAAAAATACATCAAACTGATCTTGGACTTGACTACTAATCAGAAAAACAAACCAAACCAAACCTAAAATAAAAAATCAACCAAACCCTTCAAAGTAAAGTTGTTCCTTCCTGTCGTATCGTCTTTATGTCCCCATAATTTTGTTTTGAACTAATCTGGTTGAGTTCCACCGAGAGTACAACCTATAACGAGCACTTGACGGGTACAGACATACCATAGAAAACACACAAATACATTCATCACCATCGCCTGGAAAGGTTCAACACACCCCTTCCTAATAAACTACAGTCCAAGTCACTGAGGAGAATGAAATTGCGATGCAACGTCGTCGTGCCGGCCTGAAATGTGCGCAGAGGTGCAGGAGATCATTCAAACGAGAGCTTGTTAAAGTAAAGTGTGACACTTTTGCATTGGTTTGATTTGAACAGTATAAATGTTTGTCTTCTGCTATTCAACTGAAGCTCCAAAGATAAACCAACAAAGGATTTTTATTGAGCAGACTGGTGAAATAAAGCTCTGTATAAAATATAAACTCTGAAATTTGAGACAGTCATCTAGATTTATGTTTGCACAGAGAAAAAATAATGTCCAACGGAAGGAATCGGTCACTTAACTCAATAAAGGACCATTCTGGTCATTTTAGACCAGGGATCCACTCACTGTTTGGGTAAAAAATGCTGAAAAAAATCAGAAGAACGAACCTAATCGTGAGAGAAAAGCTACTTATCAGTAGCTGCAAAGGAACCATCTGTGTAACGGGAAGTCTGTCAGAGTAGCATGCGGATAATAAATCATCTATTTAACGTGTTGTTGTCGTCTTCACCCAGATTGGATCTTTGCAATTGCAAGCGATCAACACAGCAGGGACCAGAGAGTGAGAGGTAACCTTGTTGCTACGCTGTCAAACACATAGCAACAGAAACAACTACTTAAAACAAGAAAGCATTTCTCAGTTGTTGCATCATTTTCAGTGGATACTGGATACATTCCCAAAAGATTCTGTCCCTGTTAATCACTTGGACCCAAACGAGAGAAAATCCCAACCCCAGAACCAAGATGTTCCCAGTCCGTCCCCGCTCCGCGCGATGGGGTTCCAGTTAAACCAATCAGTGTCTTCTTTACCTGTACTGTAACTTTGAGGGCGGGGTCTGCACTTCCCCGTGATATGAAACAGTCTGAAAGCCAAACAACGTCCAAAATTCCGCTCTGGTGACTTCAGACGGACTTTTCATCACCGGTTTGTTTCCTTGTTGGTCGTCGTTGTCTGGAATGTGCGGTCCTGTTCCCACTAAAAACTCCCAACGCTTGAACCCCAATCCAAGGTGGCGTGGTTCAAAGTGTCGCGTCATTGGTCGACTCGGGTCAGCAGACCAAACCGCAGGTACCCAACCCATATAGGCACTATGCAACCACGTCAAAAAAAGAAGAAAAAAAAAAGAAAGTAACCCGGTCATAGCAATATAATGTGAATATATAATTCTATCTAAAAAACAAAAGCCCTCGCGTGGCTCCTATTTCTAATACGTACAGTCGTCTAAATGTAAAGTGTGTATGACAAAATCTAACAAATACTAATTAAGTAACCCCGTAATAATGTGTATACAATCTCTTATTAACATCCTGTGATGAGGGGACGCGTGGAAACCTCCTTGGTCAAACCCACCAGCACCCACTCCTGCCAGAGTTCCTTAAAGCAAGGCTCTAAACCGCCTTCTGCTCGGAAGTTAAAGACATCCGTCCTTGGAAGGGGTTGCTGCTTTTTCGTGTTGGACCACGATTTCCACGATGGTTCATGAAAGCAACAATTGGGCAGATTCACCCAGTGTTCTAAATACAGAAATAAATTATGGAAAAATTAGCGAAGCGGTCCACCCTTTTGGGGCAAGTCCAATTATCCCAGAAGGCTGGGACAACTGGTGGACCAATGTAAAAGTGTGGACCCAATTTTTTTAGGTGGACAAACACAGGGCAAAAACAGGACAAACACGGTCAAAGCAGCAACCTGTCCCTCCTTCAGAACGTCCCCCAATAAGGGTTAGGAGGACATTCGTGGTCCAGACAAATCAGTGGGAGGTTTCCATGCTCGGCCCATCACTGTAAAACATGATCAATGCAAAGGCATATTCCAAAGTTAACAGTACAAATATCAGAGAAACACTAGCAAAGAGGGACATTTAGTAACGAGTAGTGAGGTTATAATGACGTCGAGTAGAGGTGATACCATGAGAGCAACCTGGATTTTTTTTTTTCCTCTTTTTGTTTAGTTCGTAGTTTGAACACGGCCGCGCTCAGTATCGCTCGTGGCGAGCCAGTCACTGCGTCGGGGGTTTTTTCCCGTCCGCGGCCTCAGTACAAACTCACGTTGTCCCACTCCACGAGGTACTGCACCTTCCCGTCGGGCGTGACGCGCCGGGCCAGGATCCTCACCGCCTCGCCGCCTCCCCAGCTCCTGGTTACTGTCCCGTCTCCTCCCGCCACGCCCAGCCCGCCTCCTCCGCCCTCGCCTCCGCCCCCTCCCTCTGCAGCCCCGCCCCCGCCCCCGTCTCCGCCTCCGCCGGCCTGGAGCGGCGGCGCGTCGCGGAGGAGGAGGGGCTCCAGCTGCTTGGGGCCCGGCGGGTGCTGGTGGCTGTGGTTGAGTTGGTGGTTGTGGTGGTGCTGGTGGGCGTGGTGGTGGTGGTGGTGATGGCTGCCGTTGGGGGCGAGGGGGAAGGGGAGGCAGGGGGGTGGTAACCGGCAGCTGTCGTCCACGCTGGGGAGAGAAAAGACCGGCTGATGGTTCATAAGTACTGCAACATCGGCATGCTGGTCACAAGACAGTGATACTCAAGTAGAGCTGGGTAATATGGTGCAAAACTCATATCTCGATATGTTTAGGCTGAATATGTGAGTGAGCTAAATGCCGAGTCAAAGTGAAATATGACATGTCACGAGCAGTTTCATTGAAAACAGCTAATTTAATGAACAGTTGCAAAAACAAGTAAACAGGTTTCTTCATCTGGGTAAAAATCAGCTGTTCAAATAACAATTTCAACATAACAAATACTTTACTAACTTTTTTGAAATTATAAAGCTATATGTGAAAAAAACCCAATCTGCAATAGAAATAGCCCCTAGAATAAAAATTGGCCAATCTTTTTAGTTTAGTTAGACAAGAGAATGGCTTATTCAAATTACAGATTTTCTTCTCTTTTATAACAAATACACTATAAAGGGCTATAATCAATATTTAAACGATATGGTCTCATTCTGTATCTCGTTAAAAAAAATATTGCTTAATAATAATAATTTTTAGATTGATATATTTGGCTTCAATGTAGTTGGTAGGATGCCTTGAGTATTGGCGGCTGTGGCTGGTGGTTATTAAACTTTCATTTTTTATCTGGGATTTTCAGAGGATTATGTGTGTTAACGCTTGTAGCTGTTGCAGTGTCCATTTCCTGTTTCTGTGTATGAAATGTTTACGTTGTTTACGTAACATGGACGAGCGTTGTGATGTCTTACGGAGAAAAGCGCTGGAAATATCAGATAGAGAGGAAAAGGCAACCCCAGAAATGACCATGTTTGCATCCCGGAGAGAAGAAAGATTTCATGACTCACTGGTTGGAATTTGATTTGAAATAATGCATAAATTAAAGCTGGTGTTTTTGATTGACAGGTCGGCTGGATGAGACAGCTGTTAGTTATGACAGCTATCAGTCAGATCCATCCGTGGCTGCCCCAAGCTCCGCCCCCTCATAGAAACATGGTCACCTCTGTTTGAAAAAAATGGTGACAAACATAATGCATTTGTAAAACCCGGCACAGACCCCCTCGCTCCCCCTCAAAATGTCGTCAGCACAACAGATGCTCAAACGTCTCCCGTCACTAAGCAACATCCAAAAAGTCCAACCTGTCGTAGTGATGGAGACCCCTGGAGAGGGCGCTGTTTCCGTTGTAGGTGGTGTGATACAGAGCGTACATCCTCTTCGGAGGAGAGCTGCGGACGAAACACACACACCGGGTGAACGTTCACGCAAAGAGAAACACCATCAAGCTGTTTCCACAAACTAATTGTGAGCGAGGCAGAGGCTGTTTTGGCGCCCGCCCTTTGTTTGCCGTGTTCTTGCAGTTGCGAGCGAGCGGAGCTTTGATAAATGTGCTGACGCCGGGAGCGCCGAGCCGCTTGTTTGCCGTCTGAAACAGTCCCAGCTGTCAAAGCGTCTCATTCATCTTCCCAGCCGACGAAATAATCCGGCCTCCTTTGTGCTCAGACGTTTCACAATCCTGGAACTTGAAAGAATGTATCGGAATGATGCTGCTCCTTAGCGCCGCCGATCGCTGAGGTAAAATGAATCGCTGCGGTTGTGTCGTACACAACTCCGTCAGGTCCCATCTATTTTCAGTCTCTCTGTACTTGGTTTCCCACAATCCCTTGCACCCGTAGTGAACTGAGGCAGGTCTGCTCTACATGCTCGGCTCGTGTTAATGTGGAGGTCCTAGTGTTCCAGCTGTTCATTTCAGCCTCAAGGCGAAGAGAGGGTCGTCCCACAAGTTCTACTCTCTGTCATTAAAGGGATAGTTCGTATTTTTTGACATGAAGTTGTATGAGATCCTCACCATCAGCTCACCTCGTTCATCAGCAGTGGCACTCCGGCCCCGTCTAGTTGCTGGGGTCACATGGATAAAGCGTTTTGCTCCAAAAAACAACACGTGTGGTCAAAAGTGTAATACATTTGCATCATGAATTCCTGGCCGCAAAAAAGTCCGACCTCGTAATCACTCGGCACTATTTTCCCTCCCTTCGTATCACCGCGCGCACCATCATCAGTTGTTTCACGGTGTTTATATGCTCGGAAGGAGACCGCTACGACGTAGTCTTCTCTCGCGTCGCAGCGGTCTCCTTCCACCTCCTTCCTCCTTCAGCTGATGGAAAGTTGGGTGCAGTGATACGAAGATAGGGACAGAGTGATTGTGAGGTCGGACTATTTTGCGGCCAAGAATTCGTGATGCAAATAGATTAGTCTTTTGGACTCGTGTTGTTTTTTGAAGCAAAACGCCTTATCTGTGTGACCCCAGCAACTAGACGGAACTACTTTCTGCAATACCAAAACCGGACCGAAACTCCGCGCACGGGACGCAGTGGGGGAAAAGTCACTGCTGATGAACCACACTGATGGTGAGGAGCTCATACAACTTCTTGTCAAAAAACATCCCAACTATCCCTTTAAGGTCATGGGATGTTTTCCGGGTCGGCAACTGGACTTGGTAAGGCGAGTCCAGTTGCCTGAGGATGTTTGACCACAACTCCTGACGCCTGGTTGCCCACCCGTAGCATGTAAGATGTCCTGTGGGTTTGTGAGGTCAGGAGTTGTGATGCTTAAAAAGTATTAAAAAGACTTATCACCACTATATGGTTTTAAATTGTTGAAGGTATTTTGCTGAATTAGCTGTCAAAAAGTCCACAAAAACATTGTGAAAGTGTGTGAGTTTACTTGTTAAGAAACCAAGATGAACCTGTAACATAAAAAAGTAGACGAGTATGGGTGCGTTCGTAAATTGACTGTGAGAGCGACAGAACATACGCGGGCGGGAAATTCAGAATTATTCAGATCTGTTGTATGATAGTGGTCTGTACGTCTTTCTCTTAAACTAAAACTGTCAAGTTAAAGGTGTCACTGATGGAAACAGTTGAAGTAGTGATGAGGTATTAAAAAAATATCGAGAAGGTCTTGAAAAGATCTTAAAAGGGTATTGAAATTAAGATTCCTGTATATACCCTGTTTGGGTTCTTCTACCTGTTGGAGGCTTCACCATCATAAGACAGTTTCATGTGAGTTAACAGGCTTTGAGGAACCAAGAACCAAGTTCCTTCCTGTTTGTCACTGTCTCTGTCTCTGGTGAGGCGAAGGAGAGACTTTCTGCTCTTTGTTGCCGCGCCCGGCCCGTCTGGACGCTCTGGTGCCGGCGTCCTTCCTCTGCGGCTGTCCGCTCCTTGAAACACCGCCCGGGCTCTCCGGGTTGGGCCAAATGCTACAAGTGTAAACAATTCGCTCACTCACCTCAAGTTAATCTCTTCTTCGGACTTCCTGGAGGGGTAGAGGCCGGCCCCTCCCATGTAGCCATGGCAACATGGCAGCAGCTCAATGGGGCTGGCGGAAGCCGGGGGTGGACAGGCCTGCACACAGGAGACAGCCACAGATCAGCTCACGCCCGGACGCCAACATCATCATCACAGGAGCCAATCAGGCGCCGGCGGCTCCGTGCCCGGTCATGCACACCGTTAATTCTGCACACACGGGTTCGGATTCAGACAAACACGACTGTGACCAGGGCTGCTCGCTCGATTCAGAGAGGAAACTGGCTGCATTGTCAGAAGGTCGGGTACCCCTGCTCAAGAGCACGAGGCGTCAGTCATCTATCTATCGTGTGTCAGGCTGGAGGCAGATATTGGACATCAGACTATGACCAAGGATATTGTTAGATTTACAGACGGCGCGTTGTGACCAAACTGAGGGCTGAGCTGTTGGCCGGATCGTCTGACGCACTGAGAGGATTCAGTCCGAATGTTTTCAAATAAAAAAATAGCAGTAAACAAACACAGCAACCCCCCCCACCCCCCCCACACACACACACACATACAGACTTTCTTCATTCAAAACAAAAGGAAAAGGTGCATGTGTGACAATATTAAAGGGATAGTTCAGATTTTTTGACGTGAGTGTGGTTCATCAGCGTAACTTTTCTCCCAAAACTGGATGCTGGACTCACACGGATAAAGCGTTTTGCTCCAAAAAACAATATGCGTTCAAAAGAGTAATCCATTTACATCAATACTTCTTGGCCAGAAAAGGCTGACCTTACATCACCTGGCACTATTTTCCCTCCCCTCGTATCACTACACGCACCATTCCCTCAGCTGAAGGAAGAAGGAAGCGGAAGCATGTAAAAGCCATGAAACAGCTGATGATGTCGCACGCATTGATACGAAGAGAGGGAAAATAGTGCCGGATCATTAAGAAGTCTGACTTTTTTATGGCCAAGTAAAGCAAATGGATTACTCTTGGGGGGGAAAAGTCACTGCTGACGAACGACACTGATGGTGAGGATCTCATACAACTTCATTAAAAAAAATCTGAACTATCCCTTTAACTCATTAGCCCTGCCCAAACACATGTGACGCACTCATTGATCTCAAATTGCGTTCCGCCTTTCTACGAGGTCAGTGGCCAAAATGCAAGTAAATGTAACGGGGTATTTCTCTTTCCCAACAGGCAACAAGCCCCACCACCACCATCACCGGTGTGCTTCCACGTACACGACCGGTTCACGTATACGACCAAGGACTTGGACCGCATGGCCCAGTGTTGTGATGTTCCCCTGCCACCTTCATCTGACCCCTTTGAGGCCAAAAAAAAGGTACTTCAAATCTTAGTATCACTCTCCTCTTACGTACCCCGTCGATTACTTCCAGCCATCCTGGACCTGTAATGGAGGTTCATGTACTGAAGCAGAATGGCTTCATGTGAGATTGTTAAATTGTGGGAGATATTGGGAAGATTGTGGTGTGAAAATATACCATCGTTATGGTTGCTCAGAGTCGAACCAAACGACCCCTCCACCTCTCTACCTCCATCTACCAGCAGAAAGATAACTGAACGCATTCAGGGCTCCTCCAGCACCAAAGCCTTTTCATCTAAATGTTCAAAAAAGGTATTTTTCTGTTCATTACCTTTTCCAACAACAAGGTTGGAGAGTCAGAGGTCTCCTGTAAAAGGTTTTGTGAAGTTGATAAATGTAGAGAATCATTTGTTGTTAACGCTAAGTGTGTTTACATGCAGTCAATAAGCCTTTTCTAAATGGAATATTAGCAACAACCCGGTTGCGCACGGCCATGTAAACACCAATAACCCATTTGAATAACCCGGCTTTTGTAAACCTGAACATTCAGGGTTCCTCCTTCTCTAAGGTGAATATGTGATGATGTCTCCTCCTATCAGGATCTCTCCATCAAAAGGAAGATGAATTAGTGTTGTGTTCATGTTCTATCGGCAAAGAATCTTGGTCTTTGGAGTCCAGGAACTCCTTGTAAACATGGCCAAAGGCGAGAGCGACACCACGCCACACTTTTGGAGTGAGGAGGAAACCAATCACTTCATCAGTGTGATGAAAGACACAAACATCCTGGCATTTGGAGACGCTAGAAAGTAGCGGGATAGATACCCCAAGCAGGGTTTGTAGCAGACCTTCTCCGTGCGTGGCTGCTTCGATCGCCATATCACCATTGATTACAGAGACCCAGAGGCAAAAAGAGGAGTAAAAACAGAAAACAGTGTAAGAAAAGACAAATTGATTGGATACATGCTGTCGCAGATCTTATCCGATTGGACGTTGTCCCGACAGCGCAGACACACATAAAGATGCAAATATAGCGTATACACAGAGAGCGGTTCAAACATACACAATCTTTGGGATTTGGGGAGAGGAGCAAATCTTTTCAATTCAAAAGGCTCAACCAAGTGAAGTTACAAGTTATTGATGTTGAAGTCCAATTCGAGATGCAAGTCTCTTTATATTTTGTCAAGTCGAGTCTAAAGTCATCAAATTCATGCCTCGAGTCTGACTCGAGTGCAAGTCATGTGACTCGAGTCCACACCTCTGCAATGACCACGTATACAGGAAGAACGCTGTTTGCTCTCGTATGGAAACGGCTTATTCCCAATGTTTCAGTAACCGGAATATGGACCTGAACCCCAATATTGACTGACTGGAAACGTAGCTAGCGTAGCAACCTCACAACCGCCCACTGGCAGAAGGACCATGTAATTTTTGGGGGGGATGGTGGAGGAGACAGACCCCGCCTCCTTTGCCTGGGCGACGCCCCCCTGTCTCACGACTCCTCGCTCGGAGGCCGGAGCCTGAACAGGCCGGTTTCATCAAGGCTGCACCATCCAGGTGCCGGCGCCACCTGGCCAAACTCTAATCGACTGCAAAGTGCACTTGGACGCCGTCCCAGCCAGCGCCCCCCCCCCCACACACACACACACACACACACACACACACACTCACGCACACAGCCCCCCCCCATTAGCATCACTCAGCAGCACGATGAGTGTCGGAGTGTGTGGCGCATTGTCCCATGATTACTGTACACACACACACACACACACACACACACACACACGTATGCACATCAAAGTGTCGCGTGGGAGGAAGGCGGCACAATCGTCTTCATCATCACTCGCACTTTAAGTTTAAAAATAGCAGCCGGCTCGTGTGACGCTGCAGCTCTCAGCGCCGTCCGCTGGGACTTCGCTTTATGACGGTGATAAATGCGGCGCTCTGACTGCTAACGGGCGGGGCTTAAGATTTTCTTTCTTACAAGTTTGGAATCTTAATGCCTTTTTTTTGGGCCGACTGTCTGACTGACTGACTGGGAGGTTGTGTGGACAGAGCTGGTTTACCTGCCTGCATAGTAATTTCGCGGGCCGTGTGGCTCCGCCCCCTCCCCCCCCTCCGGCAGGTTGAAAGGCAGAGTCACTGACCTGTGTCTCCATGATGCGACGCTTTGATTTGCGCGACTCGGCCGCCCCGGCTCTCCTCTGGCAGGGCAGTGACAGAGGGCTGAAACACACACAAACACACACTCGGGTTGATGTCGGGTTGAAAACATGCAAGTTTCAGATTAAATATAGAAGAATTATCGCACATTGCACGTAAAAAAGACAGATAATAATAAATAAAAACATTTATTAATTTTGGTTTTTTTAAATTATTTATTTCTCGAAATATATGAATATATATTCATTCATTTATTTATTTTTGTAGCTGTGAATTCATGTTAATTTATTAATATTATTAGCATTCAAATTAAATTCCCACCGTACTAATAATCTGAATCAGGACTGCATCGTCTCTTAGATCTCCAAACATTAAAGCACCTAAAAGTCTGGAATGTATTTGTGCTGTTCTTCTGACAACGATGTTAAAAGTCCAAAAGTGTCTTTTGAACAAAGTGTTTGGCTGCTGGTTTTAGAAAAAACGTTTTTGATTTTCTCTGAGTGGAATCAACAAAGTGACACACAAGCTCATCATGCAGCTCCTCCGGCGGCCTGATGGGGGCAGCAGAGGACCGGAGACGCGAGCAGCCACAAACATCCCAGCAGAACTCGGGGACACTGATGTTTCTGTTGTGGGTTTTATAGATAAACGTGGCATGTATATTTATTTTCTCCCATTTCATCCCAAATTTACATTATTTTGTAAAAACTTTGCAATGGTCCTTTCAATTGACCCATTTGTGACCAGCATCGCTTTAATCGGCGACCTTTTCATCCGCAAACTTTTTTCAGCCTTTAATTCAGAATGAGTGTTTCAGTCCTCTGTTGATGTTCCTCCTGTTGGGGTGTGACTGACCTTCTGCGGTGTGTGATGTTGATTGGTGGGTCGGTGATGAGCGGGGACGAATCAGACGTCAGAGGGGGCGGGGCTCGGACCTGAAGCCCGAAAAGACACTTCTTCTTCTTGATCTCCTTCCCGGAGACAAACCTAAGAGGAACAGCTCATACATGAGATGGAGCTCCTCCTCCTCTCCTTCTATATTCTCCTCCTCCTCTCCTTCTCTCCCCCTACTCCTGTCTTCTTCTCCTCCTCTCCTTCTTCTATATTCTCCTCCTTCTCTCCCCCTACTCCTGTCTTCTTCTCCTCCTCTCCATCTTCTATAT
>CAESWR010000910.1:42126-58276 GCA_903171835.1 Mullus surmuletus
AGGGACAGCAGTACCAGTGTCGGTCCGGGGTGAAGTTTCATGGGGGTTTGGAACAGAAGTTTATTGTGGTGGACTGCAGGACAGTTTTGTATGGGACATACAGGTGAGACATCCTTCCTCACACGATATAGTCCGCTTTAGATTTGTCCCCAAATAAATCCCAACCCCAACCTTTTCTCTCTTTCAGCTACTCATGGTCATTTGAAAAGATCAACCTGAGCATGGTCCTGGTGATCACTGGGCAGCTGGTTGGCTCTTTCGATGAGGAGTTTCGGCGCCTCTACGCCCGCTCAGCAGTGCCCTCTGCCCTGTCCAAGGAGGCGTCCTCTGTCCACTTTCTGAGAGACACGCTGGCCCTGTACAGCCCCAATTCCAGCCAGCTGTCCCTCCATCAGATTCACATGAGGTCCAAGGTGATGCACGGCATGCGCGGTGCTCAGGATGCCGGAGTTCTGACCCGAGGCTTGAGCATGCAGGAGAGGCTGCATCAGTCTCATTGTGCCGATCTGGGCAATTTGGTGAGGGGACACAGTTACGGCGGGGAACTGCAGAAGCTGGGCTCAATGACTCGCCTGAGAATGGGGACCAAGGACATTGGACTACCTGAGAGGGCTGGTTCTAACCCCAGGGCCGGCGTGGACGCGCTGCTGTCTAACCGGCTGTCTCAGCAGCACATGCGGCACCGGACACGCTACGGTCCAGACCAGAATATGATCCCGTTCAACTCAGAAACATCGCTCCACCGATGGAAGATGGACGCCTACATGAACAACAGCAATGGTTTTCTTGACGCGTCGTGTGAGGCGATTTCCCCAATGATGTCCCCGATGACGTCTCCGTACAGCAGCCACACGGGACTGAACGAGCATCAGACTCAGGCCATTCACAGCCGCTCCAGGGACATCAAGTCCCGGTTGGATGAAATGAGGCATAATAGACTCAGTCTGCAGGACTACTCCCAGTTCAACCTCAAGCAGAGCCACGAGTCCCTGAGATCCATCTACACAAGCATGGAAAGATCGAAGTACATGTCAGTAAAAGGTCAGGAGGTCAGGCCCAGCATGGCTGAGCTGGAGACACATATTCAAGATGCTTTCGCCAAGGAGCCTCCACACCTAAACGCCGAGCCGCCAAAGGGGAGCCAAAAAAAGGAGCAAATTCTCACCAACGCCAACCGGTCGACCTCTTACGGTGACATCATCGTGGGCCAAGAACGAAAGGCGCCGCTGTCTTACGACTGGCACGAGCCTCTTTCAAGGACGACCTCGGCTGCAGAGCTGGACATGAAACTCAACGAAAAGTCATTCAAACTTTCTCATCTGCCACCGAGCGGTCACGCTATCCAGCACCCCAGACCCATGGAGTCTCTGTCTGAAATCCCAGAGGAGAAAGAAGGTTCCAGTAGTCGCGTCAACAGTTCGGAATCCACCGTACTCAAAGATGAAAATGAAGAAACGGCCAAAGATGAGAAACCTCTTCCTAAGCTGAACTCAATGAAATCTGCAGAGTTGCACCACCAGGATGTAGACAAAAGAAACCACAACTCTTTGGGTCCAAGCTCTGCTCCTCCGAAGGAAAAAACCAAACCAGCTGCCAGTGAACCTGAAACTCCTCCAAGGATTTTTAACAGATCGACATCTTTGGAGGCTCGTGGCAGTCATACAGAAAAAGAGCAAGAGGATCCGCCGCTGCAGAAGACCTCCATGAAACCCAAAGTCACCCCCGTGCTCCCGGAGGAGAAGAAAGCATCGAAAAAAGAGGAGAAACTGCTCCAAAGGAAGGCCTCGCTGAGATCTCAGAGCTCCTCGGGATCAAACCAGCCGCTCCGGGCCTCTCCTGCAGAGCCATCGCTGAAGAGAGGTCAGTCCCAGAGCTTCAGGCTGAACAACTCTGCCAGCACCGCGCCTGAGACCGAGAAGCACAAATCTCCTTTACTCAGACTGACTCCTCAGCGCTCAAGCAAGAGGAAGACCAACGCGGCGGCCGAGCAGGACCGAGGCCCGAGCGCGGCGCCGGACGACGAGGGAGCGACCATCTACCACCACCGGAGGGAGAAGGCCTACAGTCGCTACGAGTATCTGCTCAGCGAGTCGTCCAGGACCAATCCGTCAGAGCGGGAGAAGAGCTCGTCCCTGAACAGGCACGACTACCCGGCGTTCCAGAGCAGCAGCGACAACAAACTGGGGCGCTTCATGCAGAGAGTCGGGAGCCTCATTCACAAGAACAAGTAGAGCCACCAGATGTTGGGAAGGTTCCTGTCAGCGCCCGCGGGGGAACATCAGCGCTGCGTGCAATCACCACTGCAGTGTTCTCCGCCAACCACGTAGCTCGGATCTGGGAAGATGCCGAAATGCGTGTGTGTTCTGAAGTATCCCAGCAAATCCAGGTGTTTATTGAAGTCAAAACAGCACTCGTACATTTTGATCTGTATTAACCGTCTCTGTGGGGGCTATGCGCAAATGTATATTATGTATGTGTATGTTATTTCATGTCTTGCATGAATGTTGAAAGCATTCTAGAACTAAGCTGCTCAATAAAAACAAGACTAAAGAGAGATGCAGAGAAATGCAGCTAAAGGGAAATGCAGTTCAAATAATTCAGCAGATCAACTGCTGTTAATGTTAGACAGTTTTTATCACAATGACTTTCATTAGAAGAGCAAAAAATGTTCATGTTTTGTCTTTTCTCTGAGAATTAGAGATGAATATTTGGTTATTTAAATGCAGCAACAGCAGAAGCTTACCTCACTTGCACGGGCGTAATGGTAGAATTTCCAAAGACGGGTTAATTTGGATTAATTTAGGTGCGTTTTGAAAGATAAAGCTCAGCGACGGTATCTCTGGTATGTTTGTATTGAACCTTTTTGTTGTTTGAAGACTTTGAAGTCTCATCCAACTGCTGAAAATGTAAATACTGATGATTCTGTTGTAACAACGACGCCCTCTGATGGTTGAAAAGGCCACAACAGCAGATAATTTGGTCGTGGATTCAGTTAATATTTCACAATCGTGACCTTTGCAGCAATAAAACAAATCTGCAGATTAGCATTTTGACCTTTAGAATATGAAGGTCAGTATTATTAAAGTCATTATCAATTGAAAACATTCAGACATTTCACATTGAGGGTTTAGCTTTATTTTGAAAGGACTCTGTAAAATAAATACAATCTGGATTATAATAAAAACAGCTTCAACATAATATATAAAATAAAACAATTCTATTTGAGCAGATGTTTCTCATACTTTAATTTTTTTTGGCAGGAAGCAGTGTATTTTCTTCTTCATGAAACAAACTTTCTAGATGAAGTACTCCAGGCATTTGTTCCTCTCGTCATCCAGTTCTTGTGTCTCAATCTCAAACTTTTTCATGGCAATGAAATACTGAACAAAGGGCTCTCCGAGCACGCTGCGGATCACGTGGTTGTCGCCCAGCGCCTCCAGAGCGTCGTCGAGCTTCACAGGAATGCCAAACTCCCTCTGCTGGCTGGGCGCTTTATTCAGGCCGCTTTCCACGTTGAGGTTGCGCCGGATGCCGTCCAGGCCCGCCGCCACCGTGGCCGCCAGCACCACGTAGGGGTTGGCCATGGCCGAGCCCAGCTTGTTGTCGATGTGCATCTCCCTGCCGCCGTGGCACTTGATGTTGAAGGAGCTGCTGTTGTCGTTGCAGCCGCAGGTGGCGTACAGCATCCGTTTGGGGTCCTTGATGGTCTTGGCGATGTGGCTGCGGCAGCCCAGGCCGGGCGACATCAGGCAGCTGAGGGCGGCGGAGTGGGTGAGGAGCCCGGAGAGCCACTTCCTGCCGATCTCAGACAAGTCCTCCGCCTTGTCTCCGCTGTGGAAGAGGCTGCGTCTGCCGTTGGCGTCCCACAGGCTGTGAGAGAGCACGCCGGCGTTGTACAGGCCGTCATCGGTGAAGAAGCTGGCGATGTAGCTGTGTTTGCGCGCCATCTCTTTGATGCCGGTTCGGAAGGTGAAGGCGCTATCCGCAGCCGCGATCCCGAACTCCGGCCTGAGGTTGATCTCCATCTGTCCGGGGCCGCTGGCCGAGGCGATGCTGTCGATGTCCGCCCCCATGCAGTACATGCTGTCCACCAGCTGTTGGAAGAAGGGCAGGTCGTGGTTGCTCAGCAGGGTGGTGGCGGGGAACAGCAGCGTCTTTGGTCCGATGCGGTCCGGCGCACCCAGCACGCAGCACTCGTAGGTGAAGGAGGAGTGAAAGGAGAACCCCAGACTTTGGAGCTGGCCGAGGAGCTGCTTGGCAATGAGGCGGGGTGAGGTGCGAAGGGGGCTCCCCGTCACTGTGCAAGGGTCACAGATGACCCGGGCCGTCTGCTCCGCCCAGGGCAGCACCCTGAAGGTGGCAAGGTCGGGGATCAGAAGTACATCGCTGCTGAAGTTGGCGGTGTTGGCGTTGTCCACCTCGTTGCTCTTGGGACTCAGGGTCAGTTCCAAGTAGCTTCTTGGCATTGGAACGCCATACACAGCTTTCTCCTGTGGGTGAAGAGCAAAGGAGCTTCACTTTTCAGCCTTTATAGTAGATCAGGTAGGAAGGGTAGTAGGTAGGTCATTAGGTAGGTTGACATGGTAGGTGGGTACATAGATGGAAGAGGAACGATCATCGGAAAAAGTAGGTAGGTAAGTAAGTAAGTCTCAGAAACTAAGTAGATAGGTTGGTACGGTAGGTTGGAAAGACAGGTAGCTGGATAGGTAGGACAGGTAGGTAGATGGACGGATAAGGAAGGCCGGTCGTTGGGTGATTACATGGAAGAAGCGGACAGGCACTGTCTTGGACCTGGACACCCCGTGCAGGTCGGTGGCCTCGAAGCGCACAAAGTTGATGTTCTCTCGGGCAATCTGCTGCTTAATCTGCTCCATGGCTGAGACGAACCTCTGATTCCCAGAGATCTCAAGGGCCTCGCTTCCGTTGTCTGTGGAAAAGAGTTTTTAATATCTGCAAAAACACGCGATTGAGATTTTCTAAAACAATACTACACAAGCAGTGGAGAGAGATCCAGAGTGTCCGAATCATGTAGCAGTGCCCAGAATCAAATGAAATGGTCTCCATACCTAACAAGACATGAACACCATCAGTCTGAAAATAATCCTGTGGAGATATCTACAGTACCTGTCGAAATATTCCCGATAAAACTGTCCATCTATGTCTTTAACTAACCTGTATGAGAAGTTTCTGTCTCGCCGCAGGTGCTGCCGCTCGCCTGTGTGTTGGCCCGAAGTCCAGGCTGCCTATTTGTGTTGGCATCGAACCTGAATGAGCTGGATGCATCCATGGCGTGGGCCGGCTGAATAGATGTGCTATCTCTGGACTTGGGCCCCCTTCTGGAAGCGTCCGGCTGGGGTTTGAAGGTGCTGAGCACCCTGTGCGGGGTTCCATCGTCCTGCCGTCCATCAGAGCGCCCCCCGCCTCCGCTGCCGTGCAGGTACGTGTAGGGGCTCCCTGGTTTCCCGTCATCTCGTCCCCGGATGCTGAGCACGGGGCTGTCCCTCAGGATGGTCTTCAGCTCCTCCAGGGTCTGCCTGGGGACCCCCATCTCGCCGTAGGAGACCCTGGTTCGAGACGCCGACTCCGGGGGCCAGTCCTCCCCACCGGCAGCCTCGTCCATCCTGGATTGGTGGAGGCTCTCCAGGGTTCTGTGGGGAAGGGGGCCGATGGAGATGACGGTGGGGGTGTCTGGAGGCCGGGGGGAGCTGGGGGGGGAGTGGACGATGGACGGACCCCGTCTGCCGGCCCAGTCCACCGGAGGAGCGTACTTCCCGCTCACCCTCACGCCCTTCCGGCTGCTCATCCCCGTGCCGTCGATTTGGTCCTTGCTTCTGCTCGGCGCCGCCTGGAAAACACACACGCAGCTCGTCCGTCACAGTGATTGTGAGAGGAAGACGTCAAAGAACAGGCGGGAAGACGAGATCACAACTGCTGAGTCAAGACGAGTACAACGATGACGCGCTTTTGTGCTGAAATGAAAAAACAAAAAGTTAGACGTGGAATTGTTACCTTGGAATCTTCAGAGTCATTCATTTCTGTGTTTGTATTCTTTCATGAACTCTGATTTGGAATTGATGGCCCTCGTGTGAAGTCGGAGCTTCACACGCACATTAATTTTTATACACAATTGGCACAATGGTGACGGCTTAGAAAATTCCTTTTGGCCCCCCGACACCCACCGCCGCCCGGCTGGAAACTGGCACCGGCCGGCCGCTGTCCGACCCTGAGCCGCCGCTGCCGCCAGCTCATTGGCTGCCGGGCCGGGACCATTCACAGCCGCTTTTGTCTCATTGCAGAGTGGAACTGCAGAGCTCAGCGGCTCTGTTTGTCTTTCCAGAAAGATATGGGAGCAAACGTAGTTATTCCAGAGAGAGAAAACGAGACAATGGCTGCGGCCGCCGCTGATGATCCCCTCATTAAATTGAGTGAATGCTCTGCAGTCTGCAAAAGGTCATCTTAAAGACGCAGTTAAATCGACAGGTGCAGTGACAGACATATAACATGATGATGAATCAGTAGAGATTCAAAGCTGCACCTGCATGTTATTATATCATTGATGCTGCACAACGTTGCTCCAATTATTACTTTTTTTAAATATGAAATTGCGCCAAAAATGTCAGACTCGGTTGTTTCTGCACTCGCCGGAATCGCCCCCTGCTGGTCATGCGCTGCGCTGAATAAAGGCTCGACAGAGGACACCTTTATTTATGGAAGAAGCGAAGGGGAAATTCAATTTTTAAAGCCAAGGTGAAAAAAAGACTAGTTTTTACATTTGATTTTACTTTTTATCAACACATCGGTAGATATTTCTCACATCCAGCTGGACTTATTTATTCACCAGCTGAATATTGTTCATCTTTCCTCTAAACTAGGTCATAGGACATCTTGCAGAAGTTAAAAGGAAATAAGTCATAAATTAGAGCTGTAAATTAACTATTTTACGAGGCTCGGTTTGCGTTGTAGCTCTCAGCCCGACGCCACACTGGCAACTCTAACGACTGGAAAATTAAGCACCACACGACCTAATTAACTGAACTTAATTATTACTCGGGAGCATCAAGGACGAGTTATGCAACTTCTCAGCGTGAAGCCTGATGAGCTGCACGGCGACACGCGCATAAACATCCAGAACGGAGATAAAAATCCACTTTTTTTCCCTGCGTTGGTCCGAGGCCCGAGCGTGATTAACAACACCCATATCATCCACGTGGAAGGCTTAAAGGGATAGTTCAGGTTTTTTGTATGAGCTCCTCAGTGTCAGTGTGGTTCGTCAGCAGTGACTTTTCCTCCACTGCGTCCCGTGAGCCGAGTTCGGTGCTGCAGAAAGTAGTTCCGTCTGGCTGCTGGGCTCACACGCATAAAGCTCCAAAAAACACCATGCGTTCAAATGAGGAGGCGGAGAAAGAAAACCGCTGTGACGCGTCTCCTGCTGAGCACGTAAACGTCGTGAAACAGCTGATGATGGTGCGCGCAGTGATACGAACAAAGGGAAAATAGTGCCGGGTGATTGCGAGGTTGGACTTTTTCACGGCAAAGAATTCATGAATTCAAGAACGCATGTTGTTTTTTGGAGCAAAACTCTTTATCTGTGTGACCCCAGCAACTAGACGGAACTACTTTCTGCAACATTGTAACAGGGCCGGAACTCCACTCACGGGACGCAGTGGACTATTTTTACTGAATGTGTGGCAGTGAATGCAAGGAGCGACGCCGCTCATCGTGATGTGACGGGACACTTGAAAAAGTTACCACTCACTACATGAGCTGGCCCCATTTTTCTGCTTCATCACTGGACTCCAGCAGCAGAATTCTTTTTAAAATTTCAAAATGCCATCTCCACCGCAACGCCCGACCTTCACACATGCGCTTAAATCATCATTTTCTTTCTTTCCTTCTTAAAAAGTTGAATCAACATATAAATATATATATATATGTATATATATATAATACTTCAGAGTCGACTGCAGCAGCGTGGAGGCCGGCAGGGAGATGCCCGGACACACCACCTCACGCTCTCAGTCCGGGTGGGGCTTCAGGAGCTGCGTCAAGCTCGCGACGGGTCCGCGCAGGAAGTGACGCAGGCGCTTTAGGTCATCCTTCAGAATAAGATCAAGGTGTGTCACACATGGCGCCCGGAGGCTTTGTTATTTTTACAAATCGGAAAATATCATCAAAATGTGTATAAAACATGTGGAAATACTGCTGAAATGTGGTGTTTTTTTATTTAGCATTCTCAATGTTTTTGTGGTAAAAACTGTTGAGGGAATGATTTGTGGTGCTGGATCACATGCTCTCGTCCTCTCAGAACAGGTTGGACTGAGTCGAGTGTCGGAGGTTCAAACGCTGCTGACAGATGGATAACTGGAGGTTTTACGCTCAGAGTCAAGCATTTAACTCGTCTTTCAGCTGGATGTTCAGAACCACAATAGCCTCGCCCACCTATAACTATCGTCATTTACAGCGCTGAGGTCATCTCTGGTTGTTTTCCCTCACTCTCTTCTTCCAGATGAATGGGTTTAAACAGGAAGCAGAGACTTGCCCATGTCTGCCTGTGTCTCATTACTGCTTCTGTTATATAAGAGATATTTCGAAGACATCAGAGAATAAAGGAAGTTCCATGATAGCAGTCAAATTGCCATACTTGCACTCTGTACATAACTCTGACTAACTTGCACTCTGTACATACTGAAAATATAAATCCTCATTGTAAAAAAATATATACATAAACATATATTTAATAGACCTGTTCATTTCTCTCTAGTCATTTTTATAGATTTCTTATACAATTCTTCTGCTCGTTGTTAATGTATGGTTATAGTCATTTGTTTGATTATATTAGGTCTATGCATGTTGGAATTGATCTTTATTTATGTTGTTGTTGTATGTTGTAAGCTTCGAGTGGTATGTTTGATTTATTAGGTCTCTGTATGTTCATATTCATGTTGTTGTTGTCGTATGTTTCGTTTGTTTATATGACACATTATTTGTTGACCTTGATACAGACAATGTTGAGAACTGCCATATTGAAACGGTCAAGTATGTACTTGTGTTGGTATTTTTCTTTTAAACAATGAACAAAAAAATAGCATTGGTATTTTTCTGTGTCTGTCTATGGACGTGCCATTTGAAACACAGAAAAGATTTTCCACAAATATTTCACGATCACTTTTGAGATTGTGTCAAATTCTATGAGTGCCTGAAAGCTTTTTTCCCACCACTGTGTAATCTATGAACTCGCTCAATGGAGTGGCAAAGTCCTGCCATTCCGTCCTTGGTCCATGGATCCCCAAAATCACCTTTATATGAATGAGAGTCAACGAGGTAAGATAACAATTATTTTCTGGTCCCAATTGCGCCATGAATTTCACATATGTTGCTTGTGGTTTTAAAGATGGTTTTTCATGCAGCGCCAAGAAGTTTAGATATTTGTACATTTTGTACATCTTTTACATCCGTGTATATTTCCATGTATATATCTTTATCTTTAGATTGATGTATATTGCTTAATAGGTTTGCGTTTTTATATGTCATAGGTTGTCATTGTCTCTGTGTGTAATGCTGCTGCTACGCAAACATTTCCCAACTTGGGATCAATAAAGTATATCTATCTATCTATCTATCTATCTATGTATCTATCTATAAGTGCGCATACGCCGCGGTGTATGCAGCCTGTTCCAGTTGGCTGCTTTAGATCTTATTTTATTGTATTTTATTGCCTCTTATTTTGAACCTCCACTTTAATATTTTATTTCTATTTACATTTTCATCTTTATCGCTTGTTTTCCATCTCTACTTTGCAACGGAGCATTGGAACGAAAACAATTTCCCCCTGGGGATCAATAAAGTATTCTGAATCTGAATCTATCAATCTATCTATAATGTTAGGTTTTGTGTGAAGCCGCTCTATGACCGTTTCTCTGCTCCACTCTCGCCTTTTCCCACATGGGAAGAGGTGAAAATGATGGAAACCCACTCATATTTAAAGATTTCAAAGGTCCCGCGGGGGTCAACCGGAAGGGGCGGGACTTGGCCCCTCCATGGGGGGGGGTGTAGGTCCCGGCTCCTTCGTCAAGCGCCTTTTACTTTGAAGGCCCGGGCCGGAAGTGGCCGCGGTGTTTGCTGCGGGCTTGACGGCGCTGAGCGGCCACTTGAGGAGAGTCTTGGCAGCGGACTGAATGGTGGAGGAGCGACCGTCATTCTCACCGTTTTCTGGGGACCGGCTGTATGATTAAGTTACAATCTTCAATGAGTAAGCATATCCCAGTAAGTAGCGCCTCTCCTGTGTTTGTCTGTTTGTTTGTTTGTTGTTGTTGTTGTTTCTCCTCTGAAACCTCCTCTGTGTGTGAAATCACAGCCTCGGCCTCCGCTCCTCCGAACAATAACAACAATAACAACAATAAAACATGGCGTCCTGCTCGGCTCTCCCGCTCAAACACCCGCGAACCTCACAAACCACGGCCGGTGCAGGCGATGGAGGCGGCGGCTCTCTGCGCAGCTCCGGCTCCGAGCCGAGGCTAAGCTAGGCTAAGCTAAGCTAAGCTAGGCTAAGCTAAGCTAGGCTAGGCTAGGCTAAGCTAGCAGCTCCAGGTTTCCGGAGGATAAAACGGACGCATTTTTATTTGGCGACGCGACGCCGGTTTGCGCCGCGTTTCCCGCCCGTGTTCGGTGGACGGAGGCCGGGCCGCGGCTCCGACGAGGCGCCGCGGCCCGGTGCCGGAGAGGAGGGCGGCGGAGGAGGAGGAGGAGGAGGAGGAGGAGAGGCTCCTCCGGCCGGCCGGCGGTGACCGGGAGGCCGCTGACGCCGAGTGATGGCGCCCGCTTTCTCCTCCACACACACACACACACACACACACACACAAAGGAGACTTGAAGCCGGCGAACCGAACCGCGGCTCTCGCTCCCCGGCTGTGTGTGTGAGAGTGTGTGTGTGTGAGAGTGTGTGTGTGTGTGTGTGTGTCCCCGGAGCTCCGCGCTGTGGAGCCTCGCGGGGAAACAAAGCGCCGCCGCCCGCCCGGGATCCGGTGCTTCCCGGCAGGAAGACGCCGGGGGTCGCGGCTCCATCGGCCCGGACTCCGCCGCCACCCTTCCTCTGAGCACACACACACACACACACACACACACACACACACACACACTTCCTGCTTCTTTGTGGGCTTCCAGTAAGCAGAGCCATAGGTGTTTATCACACTCCCCCCGTGTGTGTGTGTGTGTGTGTGTGTGGTAAAAACATTAGGAGGTGGATGCAGATGATGATGATGATGATTACAGCTCCATCCCTATCAGCTGATCTTGGTTGACCTACATGTCAGGAGTGACGCATCCACGCTGGTGTTCAGCAGCTGCCGTCAGTCAGCAGCTCATAAGTTTATATAACACACATATTTATATATATATATATATGTGTGTATAAATATATAAACTCACTCACCCACCTGAGTGTTTCGCACTGAGCGAGCTCCAAACACGCTCTCTGCTGCTTATTGTGACGTTGAATTAGTATTTTATAAGGGGGGGGGGGTTAGATCAGTGTGTCCAGCTGTTTGACGTCGTGACTGGACGCTGTCAAAGCAGGAGGCCGGTGTTGATGCGTCCCTTTCGCCAGATCTCTCGTCCACAGGTTTGCCGGACTGGCGCTGCCCGATCCTTCTCTGTTGCCCCGGCAACAGAGTCAAATAACACACACGGCCTTATGTGGTTGTTTTGAACAGTCGCCGCCGGCGCTCTCTTGAAATCCGCCCAGCGACCGACCGGTGCTGCTTGCCGTGTGGCCGAGCCCGCTGTCTTTTATTAGAATCGGCGTCGAGCATCTTTGGGGTGTGTGTGTGTGTGTGTGTGTGTGTGTGACATCACCGAGCAGCGGAGGATGTCAGCGGGTTCAGTCGATGTTTCACCGTTGAATTCCTCATGATGACGCGTTCAACAACCCTCACACACTTTGGCCTCAAGAGAGGAACTCATAATAACCGTTTTATACATGATTTAATGATCATTATTTCCCAAATGTGAATTTTTGATTTAGAAATAGTCTTTTTTTTTTTTTTAAAGTGGGTTGTTACCCAGAGTGCACCTCTCGACCCGTGTTTATCTCAATTTCGGGCTGCTCTGAGTGTGTGGTAAAAGCTTGTCCTGTCTCTTCTGTGTGTGTGTGTGTGTGTGTGTGTGTGTGTGTGTGTGTGTGTGTGTGTGGTGCCCCCCCCCATCCCCCGTGTCCTGCAGCAGTTCTGTGGTGTTCTGGGTCACACATTTATGGAGTTTCTGAAGGGCAGTGGGGACTACTGCCAGGCTCAGCACGCCGCCTATGCAGACGAGTGAACGGCCAAACCAGCCACCGATCCCACGCACTTGAGCCACAGGAGGGACCCCCGCCCCGCACGTTGGCCGGACCGGGACGCCTCCCAGAACCAGCGGCAACTCGGCCTGGATGGGGTAACTCCACCCGCTGCACACTGCCCTCGTCGGCTTCCGCCTGGCCCGAATCAAGGTGGAACCAGCCTTGTTTTTGTTTGGGTTTTTTTTTTTTCCTCCTCCTTCCTTTTTTCTCTTGTTTTGAGTCCAACAGGAGAGGAGGGCTTCTCACTCCACCTTTTCTTTTCCAATTCTCCGCCCTTTTTTTTTCTCCACCCGCCAAATTCCCCCCAAAAAAGCAAAAAAATAAATAAATCTTTTCACCTTGCCAAGCTCTGAAGACGACCGGAGGATTTCTGTTTCTGGGTTCCTGGAAGCTGCTTTGGTTTGACATTCCCTCCGAGTTTAACTGTTTACATTCGTGTTTTTACTCTGTGGAAGACATTTTTTGTTTTTTGTTGTTCGTTTTTTTTTTGCAACGTCCTTTTTGTTCCCGTTTTCCTTGTTTTGAACGTCGTCACAATGGCTCGTATGAACAGACCGGCCCCTGTGGAGATCACCTACAAGAACATGAGGTTCCTCATTACCCACAATCCCACCAACGCCACCCTGAACAAGTTCATCGAGGTGAGTGACGACAACGCTGCTACTGCTGCTGCTCTCGGAAACTCTGTCCGCTCATGTTTCCCTTTTCTTCCTCCTTTTGTTCTGGGATGAGCAGGAGCTGAAGAAGTACGGCGTCACCACCGTCGTGAGGGTCTGTGAGGCCACCTATGACGCCACCCTGGTGGTGAAGGAGGGGATCCAGGTTCTGGTGAGTTCTGGCTCCTCCTCTGACCTTGACTGCACTCTGTGTGTGTGTGTGTGTGTGTGTGTGGGTGGGGGGTGGGGGGTCTTGATTTCCAAATATTCAAATCGAATGAAGAATGCAAAGTGCTGGTTTGGAATTTGAATGATCCTGTCTGAGTCCGAATCAAGTGTCATCAAGCAGCCAACGAGGGACACACACACACTTACACACACACTAACACATTATGACTGGGAATCGATTCACATTTTCCTGATCGATTCGACATTACAAGGTCCCAATTTGATTCAAGATTCGATTCGATTCCATATGGATTCAGTCGGGGAGATTCCAGTTGAAAGGATGCTGTAAATTTAACAAGGAAAGATCAGGTTTGGGGGGGAAATCGCAATATATCGCCTTGCTTATAATATCCCAATATATCGTATTAAACCCCTGGTATCAGCATTGGTATCGTATCGCCCAATTCTTGCCATTACACACCCCTAGTGTTTACATTAAGAATTTAACCCAAACCAGTTACATTAGTCATATACTTTTATTCAAACATGACAGCAGACAAAGAATGATCCGATCGCTGATCACGCTGAAAAAACGACTTAAGTTAAAAGAAATTTTTTAGGATTTTATGAATCGATTGCAAACCATTTAAAGGGAAATCGATTAAAAATGAGGGGTTTTTTTCTTCAACATCAAGTTAAATTGAGAATCCCCCAAAAAGCAGCAGATCTAGAGGAGCTGGAGGCAGAGTCCTCCCTTTTTTCTCCATTTTATAACCATTTTGTTTGTAAATGTCAGAGGAAGACACCTACAGTGCGTGTGTGCGTGTGTGTGTGCGTGTGTGTGTGTGTGCGTGTGTGCGTGTGTGTGTGTGTGTTGCTCCCCCCGTCCATTACAACAACATTTTTCTTCCCCCGCTGCCGGCTCTGTGCTCGCACTTCTTTTGTTTTGGTTTCCAAGAATCTGGGCCACTGACGCAGCTCCCCCCCCTTTCTCCCCCCCTTCCTTGCGGCTCCAGGATTGGCCGTTTGACGACGGGGCCCCTCCCTCCAACCAGATCGTGGACGATTGGCTGAACCTGCTGAAGCTGAAGTTCAGGGAGGAGCCGGGCTGCTGCATCGCCGTGCACTGTGTGGCCGGCCTGGGGAGGTGAGGGATCGATGGAAGACGCTGCTGATTGGTTGTTTATCAAAACAGCTGGGGAACATTGACCCCAGTGTTGGTTGGAAGTTAATAGTTGGAAAATAGAAATATGTCACAATAAATGCTTAGAAATAATGACAGTAGTGTTAAATGTTGTGATTGGTGCCCTCACACTTGGCCCCGCCCATCTCAATCATGGTCCCGCCCAGGTCGGCAACATAAGGATTTGCATAGTTTTTGCGTATGAAGCTCGTGGTTGCTCTTGCACACGTGGGAATTTATTCAAATGTGTAAAGCCGCTGCAGCAGTGACCTCAATTCACTCCAGATGTTTGTTTATCGTTTGGTTTCTCTGTCATCACGCGGCCGCCAGACGCAAAGCACAGAACACGATATCGACACAAAACCGGACTTGTCTCGTGGTGGGTTAGCGTGTCAACGCCGGCAAGTGGCAAAAATGTTGTGGCTTTTGGGTACGAATCAACAATTATTTCTGACCACGGGACGTCCAGTGCGTTCTGCGGACTCTAGACGCATTCACACCAGATGCGACCAACTTGGCGATCAATATCTATATGATCCAATCATATATATCGTCTTATCACCGCACCAGACTTGATATACAAGTCCCAGAAACGCCAGAAAAACACACGACTGCGCATACCCCCCACACACACACACAGGCACGCGCGCACACACACACACACACACACACACACACACACACACACACACACACACACACGTAATAATTTTAACATGGCCAGACCAACATAAACTTAAACTGCAGTAGTGGGACAGTCCCCAGTGCTAATGCTAAATGCTAAATGCTAATCGGTCCGGAAAACTGCGCCATGGTGTCACAAATCTCCAGGTGCCGGCACACAGCATTGATCTCTGAGCAGTATGTCGTCCATTGAAGCCGTTAAAGTCAACACTGATTGGCTGTTGCGGCGCAGTCACACACCACGTCGCCTGAAAAGTTTTAATATTTCGTCTGTGTCCGAAATCACCCCCTAACCCCTACGTAGAGCCCTGAATAGGGGTTACGCCATTTTGTAATGGTGTCCGAAACCTTAGTGATCAGATTCAATGCCCTATATAGATGACTCCAAATTTCCCATGAAGCAATGTATTGACCACTCACAAGTGGTGGCTATCCCATCACGCATTGCAGCCGAAGAAGAAAAAGGAAAACTATGCGCGCTAAAATATGAAGGCTTTTTTAACATAACTTGTTAAAGGTGTGTCGTATCGTGTTCCAAAGCTGTTGTGAATGAGCTCACTAGTGAAAACCTATATGGGGAGGAGGGAACGATTCGGGACACAGCCTTCATCTTTAGAGACTGAGCGACCCGGTAGTGCAACCAAGTGGCCTGGTGGCGTCTGTGGTGTGGCGTTGCTTGAGGGCAGGTGGCGCCTGATCGCGGCTGTACATTGACTTTGCATTGAAAGTGGTAGCCCAGGTGGCGTCAGTTTCGTCCAGTGTGAACGCGGCTTGAGGTTCCAGCTCCGTTAGCATGAATGTTTTGTTGAGCTGGTCTACAGAGTCAACATGCCGGCCCCCGGTTGACCTCTGAGGTCACAGACCACGATGAAGGAGCTAAGGCGGCACGCGGCACTCCAACCTTATCCGATAGCTCCTTCATCGTAGTCTGTGACCTCCCTGGTCGTGCTGCAGTACTGCATCGTTACGCAGTAAACACAGGCCCCCTGGTTGCAGAAGCTCCACACTGCCTCCCTGCTTGGCTTCGCAACATTGCGATGAATGAGTGAAATCTTGTATATTTGGTGTGTTGCAGCCCGTTTCAGTCCTTATATGGAAGCAGGATCTTGTAAAAAAAAAAAAATAAAT
>CAESWR010000910.1:108823-123345 GCA_903171835.1 Mullus surmuletus
ATTTATTTTTTTTAAATCAGAATAATCTGTCATAGAAGATGCATACAAAAGTGAGACCTGTGTTATTACACTCAATTTCTCCTTTTTTTTTTTTTTGTGTTACGTGACGACAAATTACAGCACGCTCATTCAAAAACACACAAACATGCGACAACGCTCACAAAACGAGGTCACTCCATCACGAGAAACAAACCCGGCGCAGTGGTTAACAATGAGAGAAACCTAAAGTCACTGAAGCGGCAACGGTGATTGACACAATTTGAGAGACCTGACAGTTGCTGGCACGAAGACGGTGCTGACATCGACACAGTCATGTTAAATAACGTGAGTTTTATCCACATCCAGACATTGTACATCATATTACTGCCAAAGGTTACAGCTGCACCCAAAGGTTTCAAAATGGTGAGTGATCGGTCGCAAAATACCAACTAATGAAGTAAAAATACTGTCCTGCTGCTCTGACTGACGCATATTGATAACTTCATATCTATGGCAGGCGTGGATAGGTCGGCATTTTGAAGCTGTTGTTGGATTGGTTAGAAATTTTGAGAGAATTTTTTTCCATGTTAAGAAAAAAAAAATGTTCAGAGGATCATTTCACACCAATTCAGAACACTCAAACTAATTAAAGTCCATTTCTTCCTCCTCCACCTCCTTCCTTCCTTCAGCTACACAACTGTTTTGTATTGCTCATCTACAATTCCAAAGATGTTCGAATATTGCCAAACCAAATACAATCTATTAAATAGTCGTACATTTGACTTAAAAAACACAAACCAGCCAATCAACGCCAATTGATCACCTGATCGGGTTTGCAGCAGCACAAATCCAGTCAAAAATCTGTGTCGTCACCCAAATCAGCGCTCCACTCCACGTCTCGCATCTCTTCCACCGGGCGCCAAAGAAATACGACGCAAAACGTTTACTTTTCACTTTTAACTGGTGTAAAACTCAATTTATGGTATTTTATGCATGTTGTCCCTCACCTCAATGTCCTCATTTTTATACATGGAAGGTTATTTTTATATGATTTAATGATTTAAACAAAAGGAGCCTCGGGGTCATGACGTCGGTCCCAAGCTAACACGTGTGCATAGTTTGATCGATTGCTGCTGAAGACGCTGTTTGACGTCCGTCGTGGTCACGGCCGCACGGCTCCTCCCTGCCAGCATCTTTGAAAGCCGTCAGAACAGGACGAAAATAGACAGAATTTTGCTGATGCGCGCTGGTTAGAGAAGATCAGAGGTGCAGCTGAGGGGCCCGGTGCCCCGTGCTCGCTGCGAGCACTGGGCCCCATTAGCTCAGGTTTGAGATTTGTCATCTAAAAACATACAAACACACAAAAACATTTTAAATTGAAATTTGGAGGGGGGATGGGAGGGGGGGGGTAGAAGCGGGAAAACATAGGAGTTTCATTGAAGTGTCTCTGATGCCCTTCCATCGGTTTAGAAATATTCGTAGTTGGCTGCTGGATGGATGACCTTTCGCGAGTCTGAGTAGCCCCTTTGGCTAACAATCAGGCTCCGCCAGAGTTCAATCTTAGTCTAATTTAGTCAGGGGGGGGGGGTAGGGGGGTCAGGAGTGAAAAGAAATGCTGGCTGGGTTCACGTCACAAATCGTCCGGGAACACGAGGGCCTCGGCGGCGCACTCCGCATCGTCCTCCTCGTCTTCCTCCGGGATGTTCTCAGGCTCCCACGTGAAAACGTCCGAGGCATTGTCCGTGAAGGAGCCGGACCGGCCTCGTCCCACCTCCCAGGGACACATGGCGTCGCGTCGGCCCAGGGCCAGGTTCGCTTTGGACTCGTCTGCCAGCTCGGCGTTGGCGTCGTCCCGAGCGTCCTCGCCAAGGTGCTCTTGGCGTTCACTGACGTCATTGCCGTGTATGTTCACCTTGCTTTCAGTCGATGTTCCTGGACTCGTAGATTCCCAGGGACAAAGCTCTGCTGCGGTAATATCTTGCTTATTGCCAGGTCCTGGTTCGTCTGTCTCCCATGGACAAACACCTGACCGCATGCTGTCTTGTTTTTGGAGGACTTTTGGTTCTCCAGTCTCCCATGGACAAACACCTGCACGCATGCTATCTTGTTTTTGGAGGACTTTTGGCTCGTCTGTCTCCCATGGACAAACACCTGCACGCATGCTATCTTGTTTTTGGAGGACTTTTGGCTCGTCTGTCTCCCATGGACAAACACCTGCACGCACGCTATCTTGTTTTTGGAGGACTTTTGGCTCGTCTGTCTCCCATGGACAAACACCTGCCCGCACGCTGTCTTGTTTTTGGAGGACTTTTGGTTCTCCAGTCTCCCATGGACAAACATCTTCTCTCATGCTGTCTTGCTTTTTCAAAATATTTGGTTCTCCCGTCTCCCATGGACAAACGTCCTCCTTGGAGTTCCCCTGTCTTTGTAGTCTCTCAGATACCTTTGGTACCTCTGTTTGGACCGTCTCTTCTTCTTCTGTCTCCCATGGGCAAACGCTTCCATGAGCCGTGTCCTGTCTTATCTGAGCCAGTGATACTTTGGACGACTCTGTTTTTGCTAATGCTGGTTCATCAGTTTCCCAGGGACAAACATTGGCCGGTCTTTCTTGTCTTTGTGACACCATCTGGGCGGGTAGGACTGTATCGGGCTGGTCGGTTTCCCAGGGACATATGTTGACTCGACCATCGCCACTCTGAACTGGGGCAGTTTGTAAAGGTACAACATTTTGCGTTGGTTCTGGTTTGTCCTGTTGTCCACCTTCCCAAGGACATATGTCTGCCTTGATGATAATTTGTGAAGGTGCCTCTGTGGTTGTTGGCTCTGTCCTTCCTTCTTCCCATGGACAAACATTTTCCTGGATTTTAGGAGGATCAGGAAAATCCCAGGGACAGCTTTCTACGCTCTTGGCCACAGGCTTCTCTTGGCTTTGCTCATGAGGTGAAATTCCCTTTGCACCAGGATAGATGGCAGGTTTCACAACTTCGTGTCGCATGGGGACCGTCAATGATCCTTTTACATTTTCATAGAGAACTTCTTCCTTATCCTGCGTGTCCCAAGGACAAACATTAACATACTCACTGTCTTGCCTGATTGTTGGAATGGGCGTATGTCTTGTCTCCCTGGGACAAATGTCTGTTGAACCTTTCAAAGACTGCTGTGTCTGCAATTCCCGCGACATGGTAGGATGCGAAATAACGGGAATATCATGGGGCTCCCAGGGGCACACGTCACCATGACCACTTTCTCGTCTTTTCATTTGCCCCTGTTCGGTAGATTCCCATGGACAAACACTGGGTTGTTCGGATGCATTTGATTCCCAAGGGCAGACATCTGCTTTGATGCTCTGCTGCTTCTTGAGGACCTCTCCTTGTTGAGCAGCACCAGGTCCTTCCCATGGACATATATCAGCATGGGACACATTCCGAACTGGTTTGATCCGACTACTACCTCTTCTGTGAGTCGAAGGAGTCCTTGAACTGCTGGCAGTTTCCCAGGAACTTATGCTACTACGTTTGCTGTTTTGCCTTGATAGAAACACATTTTCATAGGTGCCATCCCTTTGCATATCCTCTGCATCCCAGGGGTAGACGGCGGATTTTCCAATTACAAGCCTCCTCGGGCTTCTGTCGCAGGAATCTCCAGAGGAAAGCCTGACTGCATTTTGCTTCACCAGGCATGGTTTTCCATCAGGGTTTGTCATGCTTCTTTTAAATATCGTTCTGCTTTCAATGCTTGGACGTCTGCTAGATGTTGCTGACCTCGGTGTTGTGGAAGCACTTTCCTGACTTTTTTGTGAAACAGAATCTTCTCTATTCAAATTCCCTTCCTTGCTGGACCTGCTCCCGGAATCCATGGATCCCATAATGGTTTTGACCGAGAGCCACTTAGAGGTGGTGGTTCGCAAAGAGAAGACACGCTGATCTTTTGTGATTTTTGGCCTCGGAGACCCTGGAGCACTTGCAGAAACAGGAGATTGCGGCTTGGAGGACTCTGTGTCGCCCTTTTCCTCTGGGGGTTTCTTTTCCTCCGGCGGCAAGTGATCCCAGGGACAGATGAGTGTTACTGGGGAGGAGGGCGTCTGTTCCCCACTTTCCTGAGGGTTGGCGTAGGTGACATGCTTTTGGCTCTTGTCCGCCGACTGCTCCTGCTCCACCTCCCACGGGCAAACCTCGGCCTTGTCAAACGACTCCGACAGCAGAGCGCTTCTGGTCTGCTCGCCAATGGAGATGCTCTGCCTGGACCTCGCCACCACGGTGCTGGATCTGTTCATCTTGGACATGTTCTCCATGGAGTGGGCGGTGGTGGAGGTCAGACTCCAGGACTTATGAAGTCTGGTATGATCGGGGTGCAGGAGGTTGGTGTCGATTGTCAGATTTTGGGCACTTGCTGACTTGCACACCCCTGGCGGGATGTCTAAGGAGTCTGTCTCCGATCGCTGGGAAGATCTTTTCATAGCGTTTGACTTCAACATGGAGTCACGCAAAGAAGAGTCTCTCTCTCTGACGTAGTGGTAATCACTTTGGGACTTGCGCAGTGACGGTGACGGCGTCCGTGATTTCAAGGAACTTTTGTAACTCATGCTGACAGTATCTGGAGCCCTTCGGAAGGACCCAGACTGGTTTCCACTTCTGTTACTGCGAAAGGATCCCTCTTTCTCCTCACGGCTGTACTGCCGACTCATGGATTCTGGGATCTCCGCAATTCGTTTAATAATTGATCGCCCCAGTGCACACCGAGAACTTCGCTTCTTTGATAGGTGAGGGTTATTTGCTGCCATCTTCTTGGTCTTGTGGACTTCTAACTGGGCATACAACTTCTTCAGCTCATCCTGGCGCAGATGAAGAAGGCAGGGCACGGACAACCGGATTGAGGGAATGGCAGAAAATGATCAAGGAGAGGAAAAGACATGGAGAACAAGTCAGAGGAAAGGTCAAAGCCACGTTTTTATGCAAGAACAGCACAGATCAGGATGAGAAAAGGATGATGGTGTGACGAAAAGTAATACAACACTTATTCATTTTGCTGCTGACTGAGGATTTCCTCATAATTTATGGGTTAAATTATAAGACATTTAGGATTTGTTTATGTGAGTGAACATGTGGTCATGGCTGAAATTAAGGGACATTTATTTTTCTTATTTAATGGTGACCTCTGAAAGTTCTTCCACAATTTCGAAATTATATCCCAATGTAAAATGATAACATTGCTCTAAAGGGACGAGTGAGTTTACCCGAAAGTCCTCCGGGTCCACACTGGGCTCACTCCACACAGAGTGAAAACTGCTGTTGAGGTACGAGCCAGAACGCCGCAGGTCCACCTCATCTTCATACACCTCTGCTGCGATCTCCTCCCTCCCGGGCTTAGATACATAAAGAAACTGCAACACACAGGTAATGAAATTCATTCAGGGTGTGAAATTTGGACGATTACTATGAAAAATATTGCAGCTGCAGTTGCCGTAGAAAACAATGAAACTACAATTAAGTGCTTGTTTATCATCATTTTTGAGATTACTCATTCTTTTATAATGTAGATTCCTTGGCAAAAAACCTCATACAGTATCTTATCCCCCCAAAATACCCTGCCTTGTACTTCCTGCTTTGTGTATTTGTGGACAGAGATAATCTGAGGTTGCTATTTTCTGTCTTGCAAGTTATCGGCACATGTGGCGCCATTGTTCCAACGTGAAGCGTCCGCTGTACCTTGGGGACAAAGAGCAGGGCGAGCGTCACAGTGATGGTCACATGGGTGTGTGTGAAGGAGAGCAGCAGCATCCAGTCGGGGTGGAGGGAGGGGAAGGTGAACCTGAGAGAAACACAAGGTGGTCCAGCATCAGGGTTTCACATCAGACCGGTTCTCAGGCGGCGATGGTGTTTGCTGTTTACCGGAACAAGTGGAACATGGAGGAGAGGAGCAGCTCGTTGTGGATGGCGATGCCCATGTAACGAGGCTCGTGGAAGGCCGAGGGGACCGGCCTGACGGCGGTCCAGAGGGAGCTGCCCCAACACAGGAACAGGAGCTCAGCTGGAGAAGAAAGGACTCCACTTGTTTGGTGTTTTCCCACAATTTTGACTCTCACAAGTGAAGAAGCGACCATCAATAGGGACTGCTGAGGCCCAATCCACCAACCCTGCACAGCTCCACACACGTTACTCCACGACCACATCTCAGCAATTATCGGTGAGTTCACTAACTAACGTATGACCTTCTTAATTCTAAAGCTACTATCTTTGTTGATATTGTTGTTAAACAGCTTCAGTTCGCTAAATAGTGAATCAAAAACGTCAAAAACTGGTGTCAAAAGGTGTTTTAACATTTCAAGGACACTAATGTTTAAACATTCTTCTGCGCTAAAGGTTGCAGTGCACAGCACCATGTCAAACCAAGATTTAAAGGGATAGTTGGGATTTTTTTACATGAAGTTGTATGAGCTCCAGACCATCAGTGTGGTTCATCAGCAGTGACTTTTCCTCCACTGCGTCCCGTGAGCGGAGTTCCGGCCCAATTTCAGTGTTGCAGAAAGTAGTTCCATCCGGAAGATTGCGAGGTCGGACTTTTTCACGGCAAAGAATTTGTGATGCAAATGTATGACTCCTTTGAACGCATGTTGTTTTTTGGAGCAAAACGCTTTATCCGTGTGACTCCAGCAACTAGACGGAACTACTTTCTGCAACATCCAAACCGGGCCGGGACTCGGCTCACGGGACGCAGTGGAGGAAAAGTCACTGCTGATGAACCACACTGATGGTGAGGAGCTCATACAACTTCATGTCAAAAAATCCCAACTATCCCTTTAATACATTTCCTGACACTCTGAGACATTTGCAAGGACATTTGGAGGCACTTGTGAGGGGTGAAGCTCCCTTTCAATGAAGAAACCTTGAAAATGTCAAATAACCAGACTTCACCCAAGATAAAGGTTGGACCATAGCAGTGCTCATGGGGATTTTTAAGCAAAATAAACAACAACGGGGCCAGTATTCACAAATGTTGAGTGCAGCCAAACCCAAAGAACAACACAAGACCGTTTGCTGCAACTCTGCAGGTGTTTGATGTTCCCTCGCCCGCTGCCACCTACCCACGGCCATCATGTAGTCCCAGCGGTCCAGGTAGCAAAGGTTGAAGCCCTGGCCGTCAGACGTGTTGGTCGTAATGAAGACCGGGATGTTCCTGTCCCGGTTCTGCAGGACGCCTACCGTCCACGCACACAGGAACCAGCTGACCGTCATTAGCATCACTCCCAGAATCCTCAGCAGGTGGAGGCTGGACATGTAGGGAACCCTCTGGGCGGTGCGCGAGAGGAACACCTTCAGCACCCTGAGCAGAGGCGCGAGTGTTACATGCTTCAAGACGACACAGATCTACAGCGTTTTTGCCGATATCAGCTACTGTTCGATCTGTTTGCCTCGGCTCACCTGGTGAGGTATCTGCAACACCTACCTGTACATTTTCAGCGTGACGGTGCCGTAGACAATGGAGAAGCCCAGCATCCGCACCCAGCGCAGCAGGATGCACCTGAAGGTGCTTGGCCTGAAGTACAGGATGAAAACCTGTGGAAGAGGCGGAGACACGCCGGGGTCAGTGGTGTGTGTGTGTGTGTGGTGGTTGTTAGTTCTTTGCCAATCACAGTCATTATGTTAAAATCAACAGGTCTCCTCCTGGATGTGGGAGCGCGACGCCCGCAGAGTGGATGACGGTAATCCAGGAATTAAAGCTGGTGGGGCTGCGGCGGCCAGCGTCCCTCACTCTGCGTAAGAGCATCAGCTAAAGCCTCACATGTGAATGCAAACACACATCATTGTTGTTGGAAGCACTCTTGAAGGATCAGCGCTCCGAGCCAGCCGGCACATATGGAATCAGAGGTGGCTTTAATCAGCGGGAACGCCGCAGCCGGCTGCACTGGGAGGCAGGTTATGGTTCTCGCTTAAAGGGATAGTTGGGACTTTTTGACCTGAAGTTGTATGAGCTGCTCACCATCAGTGTGGTTCATTAGCAGTGACTTTCCCCCCACTGCCGGTTTCGGTGTTGCAGAAAGTACTTCCGTCTAGTTGCTGGGGTCGCATGGATAAAGCGTTTTGTTACAAAAAACAACACGCGTTCAAAAGAGTCATACATTTGCATTACAAATTCTTTGCCGTGAAAAAGTCCGACCTCGCAATCGCCCGGCACTATTTTCCCTCCCTTCGTATCACATCATCATCAGCTGTTTCACAGCGTTTACGTGCTCGGAAGGAGATTGCTGCGACGCGTCTTCTCTCACATTGCAGCGATCTCCTCCCGCCTCCTTCCTCCGTCGGATGTTGAGGTGCGCGCAATGATACGAACAGATTGAAAGTAGTGCCGGGTGATTGCGAGGTCGGACATTTTCACAGGAAAGAATTCTTGATGTAAATGTATTACTCCTCTGAACGCATGTTGTCTTTTGGAGCAAAACTCTTTATCCGTGTGACTCCAGCAACTAGACAGAACTACTTTCTGCAACACTGAAACCGGGCCGGAACTCTGCTCGCGGGACGCAGTGGGGGAATCCCTATCCCTTTAAAGGAGCAGTGTGTAAAATAAGGAGCGTTTGGCGAACTAACAGTGCTCTTTTGCTCACCCTTCCATTTCAGAGAATTCTCTGAAGCGACGCTAGACGAGGTGCAGACCCTCACCCAGGTTTAGGGGGCTGCGTTACACCAAGGGGGCCAGACTACGCGAATCTCATTGGTGGCAACATGGCGGCAAACAGCTTAGAGGTGAATTACTGCTATAGGTGGTGCAGAGTAGCATTGTTGGTGCAAGCGTATACTTTGTCCTTTTGAGCTACCGTAGAAAACTTGAGTCCATGATGGCCGCTGCCGGACCTCCTCTGGATTTTTAAAAGGCTAATTCGAATACATGTAAAAGAAACACATTTACAAACTATTCATTCATTACATAAACCTATTCATATAATATAGATTTTTTTTTTAAATATTATTGCAGTTACATTCAGTGCCCCTCTAATCAGGCGAGAACTCTGATTGGTTGAGGCAGAGGAGCCCAAAAGGACCAGCTCTGCATGAAGGAGAGCGAATATTTCATATATGACGTGCTTTTGGTTCAGTTTGGTCGAAGCGAGCGGCGCACCAACATCTTCACTCTCATTTCAAACATCGACTTTTTAAGGATTTTATGTCGTTTGGTGGACTGTCCCTTTAATGGCTGCAGAGGAGAGAACGCTTCTGTTGTCATGTTGTTCTCGAGCTGTCGAGGATTTAGAACGAGATGACGACGCAGCCAGGTTGGACATAAGATTGTGAACAGCAGAATGGATTTCCAGCATCCATGTGTTGATCCTCCTGCTTGAAAAACCTTCCAAGGGGATTTTTACCGATTTTATATCCACCAGCTGATGTTCCTCTTTAATTTTTTTTTTTTTAAACTGGCATTAACAGGAGGCCTGTTTGTTGTTCAGCTGTGACGTTATTAGCATCCTTGTCCTCAAAGCTGTTATCAGTTATTTTGAGTGGACTTTTCCTTTAATGAGGTGTCGTGGGTGTTTTCCTTTTTACCAGCTCATCAGCTCGCAGGCAGCGCTTTCAGCCCTGTGAGGCAGGTGATGCGTTTGTAGATCAAACGGCCTCAGCACCACAGCGACGGCCCACAGAGATGACAGTGACCTTTGCCCCGAGCCCCCTTTAACTGAAGCCCCGCCCCCTCCATCGGCGACAAACCGATTCAAAATATTTGTCATTTTGACTCAATGAAAGAGAGAATTAAGCCTAAGCAATGCGTGACTCCCTAGAAATCAGTGTGCAAAAGTGGGACAGAGCTTCCGTTAACATCACACACACACACACACACACACACACACACACACACAATAAATCAGCTGGCAGGACGTCGACACTTTCAAATAAATGAATAAAAAGTGACTGCTCGTTAATGGCTCTTTAATTGGTAAAATGATTCAAAAGAGTGATTGATAATCTATCAACGGAGCAGAAAGATGTTATGAAAACAACCCGCCTGCCCCTTTTCCTCACACACACACACACAAACACACACACACACTCTCTCACCCCATTCACCCCCTCTCAAATCGTCCATTATGATCTAATCCGCGGCGCTGCGCTGTGCCGCGCAGTGATCTGTAAAGAGCTCTAATCTGCCCGCCGCCACACTCACCGGGAAGTAGAGGAGCAGAGAGCCGAACAGGATGGTCTCCAGCAGCAGGAGGCCCGACGCCCGGATCCTCTGAGGGGGGACGACACAGAAGTTACAGAACTTTTGCATATGGAGGCGTCGGGAACCCACCCACCCAGCCACCCGCCCACCCGCCTCCCGCTCAGCCTCCCGCTCCCCTCTCACCCGGTTCCTGCGGTGCCTGTAGGCCACCAGCATGCTGACGAAGATGAGGAGCATGAAGACCCCCTGCACGGCCAGCACGCCGGCCCGCAGCAGCCAGTCCTCCTGCACCCAGCAGGGGGCGCCGTCCTGGCAGCTCCTGCAGCCCGGCCAACATGGGAGACAGATGGGCATGGCCGGGTAGCATGTACTGCTGCCATCGCTGCCGTTGACGGAGCCGCCATCTGCATCACACACACACACACCCGCCCGCGCACACACACACACACCTCCGATACATGTGACTCTGACAGAACACCACTGAGACCACAACAACTCCCAGGACTCCCAGTTGCCACTTTTGACGCTTCCCGTTAGCAAAAGCAAATACATCGCATCGCCTTTGTAATATAAACTAATCATTCTTAAATAAGTGTTACTGTTCCACTGACAGAACTTGGAGAACCAGCCGAGGCATATGGCTCCACCCACCCTGAGCTGTGGTTCTGCTCTAAGGTTTCTTCCATCAAAGGGAGTTTTTCCCCAGCCTCCCTGTACACGTGTGGTCTAGCCTTGCCCTTTGCTGGCGTGCAGACAGATGCCTGCTACGAATTGGTGCCAAATGACAAAAAAGAAATGCTTTTATTTTGAAAATGCTATTAGTTCTGTAGTAAAGCTCTACCAACCCACCCTGAGCCATGGTTCTGCTCTAAGGTTTCCTCCGTTAAAGGGAGTTTTCCTCAGCCTTCTTGTAAATTCCATGTGGTCTAGCCCTGCCCTATGCTGACATTCAGACAGATAACCATTACGAATTAGTGTGCCATATGAATAAAATGAAATGCTTTTATTTTGAAACATTGTATTAAGGCTCTACCCACCCTGAGCCGTGGTTCTATAACCATTGCGAATTAGAGCGATATTAATAAAAATAAATACTTTCATTTTCAAAAATTGTAGTGGTTCTGTAGTAAGGCTCTACCCACCTTGAGCTTTTATTTTGAAAAATTGTAGTAGTGGAGAACGCTAGAGGATTTGAAGGCCCAGAGGTGAGAACGGTTTGGGGTGCACCTACCTGCGTCCTGGGCCGCCAGCTCCGGGTCGTAGTAGCCCTCCTTACAGCGGCAGCAGTACTGACCCAGCCGGTAGCCCCGCCCCGGAGTCGGCACACACTGCGAGAGAAGCGGCGGGAGATCTCAGTTTTCATCCCCCCCCTTTATTCTTTTAGCTCCTTTCAATCGCTGTTGGATTTCATGGGAAACGTGATGCTTTGATGCTGTGTGTTCACATCTTCTCTCAGCAGAGGAGAGGAGGATGCAGATGCTTTCAGGGGTTTCGCTCAGGTCAAAGGTGAGTGGATTTGCACCAACACTAGCAAACTTCGTCATTTTTTTTTTGCTGTGAAAAGTGTATTTGAGTGTATTTTGTCCCTTTGAAAGGACTTTCAACTATAAACTTTAGGGGGCGAGACAGAATTCCCACACTGGCTATGACAGTTTTCCTCAATCACAAAGACACATTTGTTGAAACCCTCCGTCCTTTTGTCTAAACCATAAACACAAAACCCAATTTTCAAACTACATTCACAATGACTCTTCCTGCAAAACCAAACTATTGCCTCAGAACCGTTCAAACAGTGCTCAAAACCAAACATTGTTGTCAGATCAGACCCCGAGTCAATCAAAATCTAAAACCCCACTGAGCGTCATCACACACAACACAGAAAAAAGGAAGACACAATGATCAGATCATAAAGCTGTAGAAATAACCTTTATCGTTCACAATAGGAAAATGCATTTTGCGAAACCAAAAAAGAATCTGTTTAGCACTTGTGTGTGCTTTAATTGAGCTTCACTTTTGCTGCCTGTGCTCACCATCATGTAGCACAAGTGCATCATAGTGCAAAAAGTGTTTTAGTGGGAGAGACTATGTTTGCAAGTCGTGTCTAAGTCGGTGGAAAGCATTTAAGGTTCTGCTAAAAGGGTGACCTTTGGTGAGCATTTGGTTCAGACTATAGAGTTTTAGCAATTGAGAAAACCTGTATTAGACGTGGACGCACAGAAGAGTCCCGGGTTCTTCCAATGACAAACCTACTTCACGTGAAGGTTGAATTGTGAGTGCGGAGCGGCAGTGTTTCCCCGCCGCCGCTGTGTGACGCTAACGGCACCCGAGTGAACAAAGGTTGAAAACGGGAGCCACGTGACTCCTCTCACTCTATTTCCCTCAGATGCTAGCTTCAATTTAGCCAGTTGGGACAGATAATCACACACACACACACACACACACAAAACACACTTGGATGCGCTGTGTGTTAATCTAAGTTAAAAGCTAAATGGATACATAAAACCTCCACTGAGAGTATTATCCTTTTCTAGAGAAATCCCGTCCCGCTACACACACACACACACACACACACACACACACTGACCTCAAATATGTATGTGCAAACCCACAACCCCCTTCTCAGATGCTCACAGACCTAATGGCATGGGCTGAACATTAATGTGATATGGATTATGCGCCGTGGTCAACTTAATTCTCTTCATCATCACATCGCGATTCGGCAGCTCGCTGCTGTCGTCGGATTCCGTCATCTCCCGCGGCCGAGCCGGAGCCACGCGTCAGCCTATCGCTCGGGATGCTCTTCTGGCTGCCTCAAAGCCCGTTGTTTACATCAACACCGCCAGAAAATCTTAATCCTCCACCGACAAAGCATGCAGATCTCATGGTGCTGGTCCTGGATCTTCCTCAGGGACAAAGAATTTACAGTTGAAGGACCCGGTGGAGCTTTTGGAGACCGACTGATTGTTCTGAGGTGGTTCTTGTGGACTCGAATCTATCCCTTAAAAGCACTAAGCTGCTGGTAGGGGAATGAGGGACCATGAGGAAGTTGATAAAGCAGACGAGGCATGAAAGAACACGGTGGAACGAGCGTACGTGAGGTTTGGAGGACACGGTGCGGCGTAAGGTAGAGTGGAGACGTAAAAGCACAAAGCAGGAAATGAGAAACACGATAAACATGATAAATGGAGACACGTGACGAGATGAAGGACCAGAGAAGATACTATGGAAAAGTGATGAGAAGACAGGAAAAGATGAGGCCGGATGAGATGAGATGAGATGAGACGAGACGAGACGAGACGAGACGAGATGAGATGAGATGAGATTGACTTAAACAAGACAATAACAAAAACTAGAGAAGAGAGGATGAAAAAGTGATGAGAAGACATGAAAAGATGAGGCCGGATGAGACGAGACGAGATGAGATTGAATTAAACAAGACAATAACAAAGACCAGATGTTATGAGCAGAGACAATGAAAAAGTTATGAGAAGACGGGTAAGCATGAGTCCGAATGAGATGAGACGAGATGAGACAAAATTGACTCAAACGAGACAATAACAAAACCAGATGTTATTGAAGGGACAATGAAACTGTGATGAGAAGACAGGAAAAGATAAGGCTGGATGAGTGTAGATGAGATGAGATAAAGTCAAATGAGATGAGAGTTGAAAGCTCACTGTCTCCTGTGAGTAAATAACACGAGAAGAAACACGTGAACGAATGAAAACGGGTCAGAGACGATCAATGAGAAGCGGGATGAGAGAATGAGAAGACACACGCTGACGAGACTCCATGAAACAAGACGTGAGATGGGATGAGACATGAGAGGCGGGAGGACGTGACATCAGGTGACATGAGGAACACCAATCACATCCTCTGTAGAGTTTACGCCGTTGCATCTCATAAATGTCATGATTATGGCCCGAAATAGTATATGTAAAACCTATCTCCGTTATTATGTTTTATTGTGTTCTTTTATTTGTTTTACCTTTTTTTCACAGTTATTTCACTGTTATTTTCACTGTTTTTAACATATTCTTTGTAAAGTGTCTTTGAATTTTTATGAAAAGCGCTCTATAAAATAAATGTATTATTATCACTGTTATTATTATTATTATTATTATTATTATTATTATATTTGTTCTAAAAGGAGAAGCAAATTTGTAATATAAGTTTAATAAGTCACTCAGTTGTCAAACTAAACTAAAATGATCGGCAGATATTTTACTTTTCTTATATTCATTTCAAAAAAAGATTTCATTTTAGGGGCCATTTTAATTGAAGATATTTTTTTTAAAGTGCACCTTACATGGAGCTTTATGATTAAAAAAAAGTTACTCCTGTTGTTGTAAAGTATTTATGTTTAAATTGTTATTTGACCAGCTGAG
>CAESWR010000910.1:131498-141750 GCA_903171835.1 Mullus surmuletus
CTCCAGCTCTCATCACTCTCCTCCAGCTCTCACCCTGCTCCAGCTCTCATCACTCTCCTCCAGCTCTCACCCTGCTCCAGCAGTTGTCGTCCTGCTCCGACCCTCAGCTCCCCCGCGCGGTCTCTTCACACTCTGAGCTGAATAAAATAAAAGATGGCAGGTTGTGGCCGGCAGCCAAGAGGAAGATGGTTAAAGCGCTGCCAGTGACACTCATCTGACGGAGGACTTAATAAACTTGTTCTTAACTCCTCCATATATCTGAGACCGGGGAGGAGACCCCCCTCCCTCATTAAACCCCAGTTTTAAAACGCTTGTCTGCAAATTACAGGAGATGGTGTGCAGCCGCCACAGTGCAGCCACTTTCGTGATAAAAAGGGGCTTTAACTTCACATAAAAACAGGCTTTTGTCGCGAGTGTTTCTCATTAAACCCCCCGAGGAGCCAAAGTTCTTCCTATCTGGGGGTGTTTGTGGGCGTTGTTCCTCTCTCCATAAAGCCCTCATGCCGCCCTCATCGCAGCCCCCATAGGTGGAACACACACCAGTTTGAGATGTTGCACCTCCACACACGGCCCAGTTTCAACACAGCTGGAAGTCCAAAAGATCTGGAGCTGAGGTGTTTTTCATTAACCCTTAAGAGTTCCTGTGGATGTTTTTTGTCCATGTTTTTTTACCATTTAGAGGGTCAAAATCCCTAAAGATATCTGTTATTTGATATGTATCTTTCAGGCTGAAGCTGAACTGACTCATTTAAAGTTGGAAAAAATATGAATATATGATATTTTACAGCAGTCTTTTGTTTTTTTTTATCCCCAGGAACTAATAAGAGAGTTTTCTATAAAAGTCTGTCACTGCTGTATAAATAAAAATGCCTCAAATTCAATGTTGCTGCTAATCATTGACCATTTGAGGCTCTGATAATAATAATAATAATAAAATCCTCTTTGAATTGCATGTTATGGGAATTGTTTGAGTATTTGTATTATTTTATTTTAAAGTACTGTGGAGTTATGTAAACAAACAGGCAGTTAGAGGGTTAAAATCCCCCCAGATAATTAATATTCAATATACATATATTTGGCTGAATTCGATTAAATAGATTGACTCACCCAACTGATATATGTACGTTTTTCGTTCTGAGGGACGATTGAGAAAGTTCTCAAAGGAGCTGTTCATGGGTTACAGGGAGTTTTCCACATCGTTGCTTATTGCTGGTCTTTATGAAACATAATTTTGTTCCCATAGAAACGAAATCAAATTAAATGTGATGTTTATTTCATTTGTAATATTCTGTCAGAAAGTGTAACTGAGCGGTTTCAAATGTTCAGGGAGAAAAAAAAATCCACATTTAAATCAAATCACGACACGCCACAACATCTGCATCCCCCTGCTGGGCGGCCCACAGGAAGTAGCTTTATTGTGAAAGGCTGCCGCCAGCGACACTAATCCCTCCGAGCTGCTGATTGATCCGTTAATGGCTGCTCATGTTTTTATTGACGTTGCTTCTCCATCAAGGAAGCAGACCCTCCTCTGCACAGAAGCCTGGGGTTTGTGTCGCCCCCTGTTGGACAAACAGCGGACGTGCAGTCCAAAACAGCTTGTGTCTGTGCAGCAAAATAAAACGTTTGGATGCAGGATTATTTTTTAATGGACTAACAACACATTTACGGCCATAATCAGAGCAAAGTCTGACTTTAGTGAGTGTTGCATGATTAAAATACGGATATTTGTCTCACTGACATTCCACACGCGGTCTGATTTTTTTGACAAACAAAAAAAAAAACATGGAAGTCGATCACAGTAGAACGTGTCGAAAACATCTCACATCTGGAGAAATGAAATGCTCAAGATACTTAAAAACATCAGTAATTTGATAAAAGGCTGCTGCAAAACAGCTGAGCAGCGTTTCTGCTTTAAGAGACTTTTTTTTTTTTCAAAGCCTTTTTGTGTCTCCTTTGATGGGACGAAAACAAACATCAGCTGTTGGCGACGCGGGAATCAGGTCGAGGCGTTAAAACCGCCGGCGGACTCATTTACGGCTGTGATGATGCGCTCATAAGGTGTGATTATGGGCTGCGCGGAGGAGGGGCGGAGGAGGGGGGGGGGAGGGGGCGGGTGGGGCCCGCAGACTGGCGGGGCCTGGCGGGGAGCGCACAGCCACACTGACGCTGCTCGCCGACCAGAGACTCCTCCGCCGGAGCCGCTTCATTCCGCTGCGATCCGCCCGCATGTGTGACCGGGGTCTCCGCCCGCTGCCGGGGGGCAACCGCGCGCCTTTCCCCGCCGCCTGGCACACGGATGCGGCGCCGTCGTAGCGCAGGAGGAGGATGCTGAGGAGAGATGCTGGGTGTTGTTCCCGCTGGTAGCCTGTTTACGGGGGGCGGCAGCAGCAGCAGCAGCAGCAGCAGCAGAGATGTGAAGACGAGAGACTCCATCATTCCCACTCGGCGATCTTGAGGAGTAAAGATGAACAACGCGCAAGAAATGTCGCCCGACTTCGTGTTGATGCGCCTGGTGTCCGCGGCCGAGGACGACCGTCTGGACGCGGAGAACGGGAACCTGCCGCCGGGGCTCGGGAGGGACGTCCTGGCTCACAGCGGCGTCAAAGCGGCGCTGGACATCAGCCGCGACCCCACGGCGGGCCTCGACCCGAACAAAGCGCAGGCGAGCGGCGGCGGCGGCGGCGGCGGCGGCTCGGCTGCACCTGCCGGCGGCGCGTCGGAGAGCCGAGCGCCGCCGCCGCCGCCGCAGAGCCCCACGGAGGCCCCGGGATGCGACTTCGTCCCCGGCGGCGGCCTGCGGCCTCAGCTGCTCGTCTTCTCCGACCTGATGCGCAGCGGCGAGGAGCTCCTGGAGCTGGAGCGGCGGAACCAGCAGCGCGACGCCCTGGGCTTGGAGCCGAGCCCCGGCTCGGGCTGCCCCGGCTGCCCCGGCTCCTCCGGCTCCTCCGGCTGCTCCGCTCCGCCCGGAAACAACAACAACACGCGGACTCCCGCCGACGTGCAGCGGCAGCAGGGGCTGCTGGACCGGGCGTGGGGCGCGCATCCGCCGCCGGAGCTGCCCGGAGCCGCGGAGCTGTGTCGAGGGCACCGGCTCATCGCCCCCCCGCCCGAGTGGCCCCTGCTGGCGGACACAGGCGACCCGCTGACCGTGATCGAGTCTCGGTGGGGCTGCGCCGCCGGGGACCGGGAGGGCGCCGTGTTCGAGCTGGCCCGGAGGTTCGGGGAGCTGGGGGTCGGTGCCGTGCCCAAGATGCTGTTCAAAGCCGGCGAGCTCCCGCAGTGCTCGTGTCAGGGGGCGCACGGGCCGGGGGGAGGGGGCGTCGAACCCGGGGACGACCCGACCGAGACCAGCGACGCGCTGCTGGTGCTGGAGGGGCTGGGCAGCGACGCGGTGGCGGGGCTCAGCATGGACGAGGGTCCGCGGGAGGAGACGGACGGCGACCACAGGCGCCGCCAGCTGCTGCTGAAGCGGAAGCGGGAGATCGTGGAGAAGATGTCCGGAGCCTTCTCCATCAGCAGCCTGCAGGCGGAGCTCCGGCGGCAGGCGGAGCAGCGGGACGAGGCGGCGCAGCTGGACGCGCAGGTGTGCGGCGGCCTCCGCGACGCCCTCCCCGCGCAGCAGGTGGGCTCCGGGCAGCCGGGGGTGGCCGCCGAGGTGCCGCCCACGCCGGTGCAGAGCTCCCCCACCCCGAGCCGCGCGTCCACGCCGCGCAGGCGGACGGAGCGCTGCGCCAGCGCGCCGCGGACTCCCACCGGCCGCGCCGCGGGGGGGGACAAGACCCTCAAAGTTCCGGCCAAGTCCAAAAAGGGCTCGTTAAAGATCCGCCTGAGCAAACTGTTCCGGACTAAAAGCTGCAGCGGCTCCAATCACCTCCTGGACAAGAGGCCCTCCGTCACCTACTCGGTATCTTCTGCCGGGAGTCTGGTGGACATGGCGGCGGGGCCCGAGCAGGACGCAGACAGGTGAGCTCCGCAGGGGGGAGGGTGGGGGGGTCGTACCTTCTTCTGTGGTCGATATTTAGACTGGGTGGGGAGCAGAATGTTCCCTTTGTCCTGAACCACCAGGTGCAGCCTGACCTCATGTGGGTCATAAGGTCAGAAACAAAGCAGCAGCTGATGGCCGACACAAACACACTCCTCAGCGTCGGGCGTCAGGCACACTTCAGCTCCGCATGTAAACAACCCGGGTGTGTTTTCCACTCGGCTGCTCTTCTTCCTCCTCTGCAGCTCCTTCGCCTCTTTCTCTCAAAGCCGCTGCAGCTGCTCTGCTGGCGCTCAGATGTGGAGTTTCCTCAGACCTTCCGTCCTCTGCTGCGCTCAAAGATTTCAAAAGTTGCAGCTTCAGAGGCCTCGAGCTGCAGACGCCTCCCTAAAAAAGCCACTGCTCACACACTCTGATGATGTGACCTCTGCTGCTTCTAACACTTCCTCTCTGCCCTCTGACCTTTACTTTCTTGCCCCCCCCCCCCCCCCCCCCCCCCCCCCCCCTCGCTGCAGCCACAACCAGCCCAGACTGACCAGGGCCCACAGTGCCTTCTCCCCCGCCTCCCTCTCTGCCTCGCTCTCTGCTTTCACTGGTAAGAGCTGCTCGCTGCTTCGTCCTTCTCCTTTCCTCTACACACACACACACACACACACACACCAAAACACGTGTTACATTTTTGTGTAAATCCTCCAAAAAATTGGTTTAGCCTGGTAAAATAAGGGTAAAACAAAATAAAGTAACTCACGATTTTAACGTCCTGAGACCCAGCCTTTCATTTTCTCCACTCACAAGGACAGGATAGGGGTGGGGGGAGAAGGAAGGAGGGAGAGAAGGGAGGGAGGAAGGGAAGAAGGAAGGAAAGAAGGAAAGAGGGAAGACAGGTGGAGTAAGGAGGGAGGGAAGAAGAGAGGACGGAAAAGAAGGGAGGGAGGGAGGACAGAATGAGGGGAGAGGAAGGATGGAAGGAGGGAAAAAAGGGAGAGAGGACGGAAGGAGAGAGAGGGAAGATAGGGAAGACAGAATGAGGGGACGGGAAGGAGGGAAGGAGGGAAAAAAGCGAGAGGTGAAGGAAGAAAGACAGAGAAAGAGAATTGATGAACGGGAAAGTGAAAGTTAGCGTCACCAAACCATGCTGATGCGTATGTGCACATTTGTTAGAGGTTATACGGTAATTGGGGAGCTTTTATACTACACGCGTCTACCTGCGTATGACATAGACTACATGGCTACGTCTTTTTAATTGGATTTTTTTGGGGAGCAGCAAAGTGGACTGAGAGGCGTATTGATCAACGGGGCGCCGTCTCTCCCGTCTTTGTTTTGAGTTAGCACGTCGTTCCAACGACTCCTCGCTGAATTTAAAGATGAGAGCTGGAACAAACGGCGGAACCTCGTTTCGGAAAACTGAGAAACCTGCAGCGTCTCATCAGCGGCGATTTCTTTATCGCTGTGATTCATGGTGATTAGGCCGGGAGTCATTTTACATAAACATCCTGCCTGGTGCAGCTTTAATGGCTCTGCAGCACACACACACACACACACACACACACACACACACACACATCAGAACTTCACAAAAACAATCCATTTTTGCGTCACCTCCTGTCTCCTCTCGGCTGCAGGTGAGACCGTCTCCCTGGTGGACGTGGACATCTCGCGGCGAGGGACCAACACGCCACACCCCCCCACGCCCCCCCCACCTCCACGCCGAAGTCTCAGCCTCTTAGGTACACCCCCTCCCCACACACACACACACACACGCACACACACACACACACACTGCTCCGTGATACAGGCAGTGGAGGTTTTCCAGAGCAATCAGGTCGGCGCGTCTCATCAGGGCGTCGGCATGGTAACAAGAAAGCCGCCCCGCTCCCTAATCACGGGCGGAGGTTTGCAGCTCCTGTAGTCCGGTGGGCGGAGCATCCGAATGTCAGAAACGCCAGCGACGGCTTATATTTCGAAAAGCCGAGAGCGGCGACTCAATGGGTGCGGCCGTCTCTCTCAGAGCAGATACTTTTACCACGGTCCCTTAACCCCTCTGCGCCGCCCGGGCCAGTCAGAGGCCCCATCAATAATTAACAGTGAGATCAAATATAAATAACGGTGTAGTCTGACCCACAAACCTCAGACGGTGTTTGTAACAATGCGACATCACATGACGCGGTGGCGTAATAATCCCATATAGCACTTTCAGGCTGTGTGTTGAAAAGGGGGCGGAGCCTGGGGGGCATCGACCACCCGTCCCTAAACTTGATGGGTGTCGCCATCTTGCCTCTGTTTTAAAGGGAGAAGCTGTATGAGCTCCTCATCATCAGTGTGGTTCATCAGCAGGGACTTTTCCTCCACTGCGTCCCGTGAGCCGAGTTCCGGCCCGGTTTCGGTGTTGCAGAAAGTAGTTCCGTCTAGTTGCTGGGGTCACACGGATAAAGAGTTTTCCTCCAAAAAACCACATGCGTTCAGAAAAGTAATCCATTTGCATCAGGAATTCTTTGAGACAAAAAAAGTCCGACCTTGCAACCACCCGGCACTTTTTCCCCTCTGTCCGTATCACTGCGCACAGTGGGACGCTGCTGATGAACCACGCTGATGGTGAGGAGATCACACAACTTCATGTCAAAAATATCCCAACTGTCCCTTTAAAGCCTGACCGGCACAAGTGAGCGGGGCTTGGGAGAGGCGTGCACATGGAGCCACACCCACCATGCGATGCGTGTTTTTATTGTTTTGCTTGATAGATCCTGTCAATCACACAGGCCACGCCCCCTCCTTTACTCCAGCTGTGGGACCTTCTGTGTGGTGGTGTTTAGGAGACTTCTATCCTCACTTCCTTCCTTCCTTCCTCCCTTCCTCCCTTCCTTCCTTCCTTCCTTCCTTCCTTCCTTCCTTCCTTCCTTCCTTCCTCCCCCCACTTGTTCCTTTGTCTTTCCACCCTCCTTTCCTTCCTTCCTTTGTCTCTCCTTTCCTTGCCTCCTTGCCTCCTCTTGCCTTGCTGTCCTCCCTCCAGATGACATAGCCGGGCCTCAGCCTGGTCCTTTCCTAGTGATGGGAGCCTCCCTGCAGTCCCTCCCCCTGCCTCTCCCCCCTCCTCCTCTTCCCTCCCACGCCACCATGCAGCACAGCCTCAGCCTCAACGGTAAGACAGGGGCTGATGGGAAACGCGGTCCATCCCCACTTTCTCGTTGGGAAGCGCGCAGACGGTCGAGGCGGAGGGAGAGAAATCTCGCCGAGACTCACCGTGTGATTCTGTCCCCGATTTAGACGCCTTCCTCCGGGCACTCCCTCACTCCAGCTCGTCGCAGGCGGATGCTCCGCCCACTGCCAGACAGGCCCCGCCCCCCATGCTGTGCGCCCTGCGGAGGTCAGAAGCCAGCAACTTCACCGCCAGTCTGAGGGAGCTGGAGAAGGTAAGACTGGTCGGGAATGGCTGGGATTGACTGATGCGAGGTAAAGGGGTGTGTCTAAGCCTGATGTCGTCCACCCCCCCCCCACCCCCCACCCCCCACCAGTGCGGCTGGTACTGGGGCCCGATGAACTGGGAGGACGCCGAGATGAAGCTGAAGGGGAAACCTGACGGCTCCTTCCTGGTCCGGGACAGTTCGGACCCCCGATACATCCTGAGCCTCAGCTTCCGCTCGCAGGGAGTCACGCACCACACTCGCATGGAGCACTACCGCGGTGAGACACACACACACACACACACACTCACACTCACACACTCATATACACACACACGGTAATGTGGCAGCACAACTGCGTTTTCTCTCACGTATTGTTGTTTTGTTTCATGAGCTGTGGTTCTGCCCGGTGGTTTCCACTGTTAAAGGGAGTGCTCTGCTCGCAGTGCTCTGCTCTCAGGGGATTGTTTGCAGCGGAAAAAAGTAGAGGTACCCATCAAAATAAAAGCATCACTGATACGACACTAATAAGCCTGAGTACTAATGCTGCGTTCCATTTACCTCGGAAGTCGGCGGTCGGAGCTGGGAATGACGTCACACCCGAGTTATCAGCGTTTCAGTCACAAGGCTTGTATTTCCCACATAAGACATGAAAAACTAAAATTAAACAGCTTTTCCAGGTGTAGATGTTGGAAAAATACTGTCATTAAAACCGATTTAGCTCAACAAAAACTAATCAGAAGTGCTACATAAACAGAGTATCAGAGGAGTGAGGGAACTCGGGGCAAGTGTGGATTCTCCGACCTTCTGAGTAGGAATTCCGGCTTTGCAGGGGCGTTCCTGTTGAAAAATCCGACACGGAATTTGGGAAATTCTGACTTCCGAGTACAAATGGAGCGTACCATAAGGGCAGAAAACAAACAAATGAGTTCACACACATGGAAATATGAGCACAACTGGGTTTTCTCTCGCGTTTTGTTGTTGTTTTGCTTCATGAGCTGTGGTTCTGCTCGGTGGTTTCCTCTGTTAAAGGGAGTTTTTCGTTGCAGTGCTCTGCTCTCAGGGGATTTGTTATTTTACAGCAGCAGAAAAAAAGTAGAGGTGCCCTTCAAAATAAAAGCATCACTGATACTACATTAATATTCCTGAATAATAATGACAGAATACAAACAAATAAGTTAAAAAGTCAAATCAAATTGTGCGATCCCAAATCAACGCGACAGAGTTCATTCAGAGGTCAAAGGTTGTGTTTTCACATGATGTCACAGTTCAGTCGTCAGCGTCCTGCGATCACCTTCACATGAACCCAGAGCCTGACCACCGAGAGACCAGCGCGCAGGGCCGGCATTTTCTTTGTTCATATAACATATGCTCATACACACACACACACACACGCATGCATGCATCCAGTATGCTGGTCATTCCACACCTCAGGCGTACATAATATGGACACGCATCACATGCATGGTGTCACACGCATGAGTCACACAAGACATTCAAACACACACATGCGAGGCTGCACAACGCTCGGACGCCAGCACGGGGAGCGAGCGAGTCATATATATATATTGGGAATAAAATCATAACATTTTGAGAATAAGATAATACAATTTCGGGAGTAAAATTCTCAAATTCTGGGAATAAAAGCTTTGTTTGTATTCTGTTCAACCAAAATATATTCCATTTTCTCCTCCTATAAAACAAAATATAACATCAGCAGCTCGACTTCACACTTTACTCATGATATCATGACTTGACCGTCATGACTTTTTTAACCACTTTGGCTCGTGTTTGGTCCGTTCGTTCGCTCTCTGTTTTCATACTGTTGGTGTGGTGTGTGTGTGTGAGTGTGTGTGTGTGTGTCTTGGTTACCTCAGCCAAGGCGTTTCCACTTTGTGTCTTTAGCTGCAGAATCAACAACAAACAAACAAAGTGTCGGCAAGTCGAGGACGAGCCTGTTCCAGCTTTGGGTGTGTGTGTGCGTGCGTGCGTGCGTGCGTGCGTGTGTGTGTGTGTGTGTGCGTGTGTGTGTGTGTTTAACACAACAAAAAGCTGCGTTTTCCACCTCAGTGAAGGTCCACTCGCTTAAATATTCATGTTCTCATGCTCTCTTTGAAAACCATCCTTTGTGGCCCTGTAGCTACGCTCCCCTTTTTTATGCTCAAGTATTGATGCTGTTATCACACATCAGAAATAACTTATTCTCCAACCTCCAGTCGTGTTTTTTTCTCTCACATCTTTAGGATTTAGAGATAGACTGGCGAGTAATTATCTGACAGATCGTGTGTGGCAGTGCAGCATGTTTATTTTTTCCCCAAAGTACAACAAAGGAACAAAGGAGCGAGCAAAAAATAAATGAAAGGTCGATGCAAACACTTAATGATCTCATGGCGCAACATTGCAGCTCCAAAACCTGTATATTGAGGCGCCCTTCAAAATAAAAGCACTACTGCTGCTACCACTACACTAACACTCTGACAGGAACAAAACATCATATATAAAGTATCAAATAAAAACATCCTCTCTCTCTCCCTCTCTTTTTCTATCTCTCTCTCTCCGCAAAAGCACATTAAAAACCTCCAGGAAATGTCGACACAAACTTCCCTGCAGACACTTAATGATCTCATGACACAATATTGAAGCTCCAGTAACTCGATGAGACGCGTATTTACACAAACTACATGTGTGACAAACTAATCAGTTGACTTATGCAACGTGTTTGTGTAACTGGGCAGACTCTCTCTCACACACACACACACACACACACACACATCAGTAAGCGGGGCTCTTCATTAATGAGTCACCGTTATAAAGCGATGGAGTCATGCCTGGAAACACATTCATTATTCAAACGTGAAGCGGCGACTGACAC
>CAESWR010000910.1:141895-152618 GCA_903171835.1 Mullus surmuletus
AGGTCTGTCTGCAGAGTTTGGTGTAAAAAGCCAGCGTGGCCCAATTCTCATCACGCCATCCTGAGCGCTGTTGGTTTGGCCCGAGGCGGAAGGCAAACATGCAGGAATCCCGTTTAGTAGGCTGTTATTTTTGCTTTTGTTTGGACGTGGAATAACGTTTATTATTATTGTTGAGGCCGACTGTCCTAAACAACATAGAAAACCTCACATATGAGCTGTGATCTATAGTTTTTTTTTAAATGGTTTATTTTGTGTGTGTGCGCGCGCGCGTGTGTGTGTGTCTGTGTGTGTGTGAGCACGCAAGAGAGAATGTGTACGTATGCACCGACCATGTACGGTTCTGCTGCACCAAAACCTGTATGTAGGGGTGCCCTTCAAAATAAAAGCATCACGGCGACTACCCTAACCCTGAAGGGAACAAAACAGCAAAGTATCAAATTAAAACATCCTCTCTCTCCCTCTCTCTCTCCCTTCAGGGACCTTCAGCTTGTGGTGTCACCCAAAGTTCGAGGACCGCTGCCACTCGGTGGTGGAGTTCATCGAGCGAGCCATCATGCACTCCAAAAACGGCAAATTCCTCTACTTCCTCCGCTCCCGAGTCCCAGGTAGAAATATAGGTCGCACGCCCGCACTCACTCACGGCAAATGTGGATGTGATCTGCTGTTGCTCGGCCGGCCGGGCCGTGAACATCTGTCCTTTACTATCCTATCTATCTCTATCTATCTGTCTGTCCATCTATCTGTCTGTCTGTCTATCTATCTATCTGTCTGTCTATCTACAGGTGGTCTATCTATCTATCTATCTGTCTGTCCATCTAGCTATCTTTCTACCTATCTATCTGTCTATCTATAGGTGGTCTATCTGTCCATCTATCTATCTATCTATCTATCTATCCATCTATCTATCTATAGGTGGTCTCTATCTATAATCTGTCTATCTATCTGTCCATCTATCTATCATCTATCTATCCATAGGTGGTCTCTATCTATCTATCTATCTATCTATCTATCTATCTATCGATAGGTGGTCTCTATCTATCATTCTATCAACAGCATTGAATGATTCTGTCCCCTCTAGTTTAAAAGTGCATGTAACATATTGTGTGTGTGTGTGTGTGTGTGTGTTTTCCAGGACTTCCTCCCACCCCCGTCCAGCTGTTGTATCCCGTGTCTCGCTTCAGCAACGTCAAGTCGCTCCAGCACCTCTGTCGCTTCTGCATCCGACAAATTGTCCGCATCGACCACATCCAGGAGCTTCCACTGCCCAGGTGCTCTGCCGGCCCGCCACGCCTCACACACACACCCACACACACTCGTACAAAGTCTCCCGCTGCAATATCCGACCTCTCTCTCATCACTTGGCCTCTGCGTGTTTGATGTTTGCACAGACCACTGATCTCCTACCTGAGTAAGTTTTATTACTACGACCCCGAGGAGGAGATGTACCTGTCAATCAAAAGCATCCGGACCGTGGTTGGACGAGAGCAGGAAGCAGAGTCGCAGACGTAGCAGCAGTCTGATGCTTGTTGGTGAGATGTGCTGATTTACCTCCAACTATCTATAATTATTTCTATTTAATTTAATTTAGCCAGACAATCTATGTGCTCTTTTGCTCCCTACCTGCCGTCTCAGGGTTCCCGTGTGGAGGAGGACTGATCTCTGCTGGTCTGCTCGTCTTCCAGCATCAACCAGTTACAGTCCCAGGAAATCTCTGTGTCCATGTGGGGCGGGACGGAGCCCCCTCTCTGTGGATTTGGATTATGGAAGCGTTTGGTGGGAGATGGAGACACAGAGGACTCGGCCTCCACCCAAGAATTGGTCTGCAGACGCGTGTTCAGCTGCAAAAAAAATAAATAAAAAAAATCCTCCGGACACTCGAGCCGAGTCTGGATGACAAACTGACTTTTACAAATGCGTCGGCCCGGACGAAGCGGACTTTTAAAACACAATGCACTGTTTGATTTGTACAACTGTTGTTTGCTGACGTTTCCTTGTTTTCTTCCCTTCCATTCTGTCAAAAATGAGGTTCTTTGGATATTGAAAAAGACGCCCGGAACAGATATACACACTGAGGAACAAGTCGCCCTGCTGGAGGACAGACGCCAAGGTCATGTGATAGCATTGTTAGCCGCGGCGCTAATGCCGATTACTCAACATAGACCCATTTAAATCGAAGCTCATATATTTTTGTTGCAACAGATGAACATCCGAGGCACGGAGACATGAGATCAGCTGCTGCTGCCGAGCTTAAAGTTTGTCATCTCACTCTGAGAAACCTGTTACATTGAGTTAGATCTTGACAAAAACACATTTAATGTTGCTGTTTTGTGTGTGAATGTAGCAGGAGCTGCTCCTCCTTATTTCACCCGCAACCCGCAAACATTTATTTATTTTTTCTTGTAATGCAGCTTCACAGACGCTCCCTCCACCTTTGCACTTTGCGGGAAATCAAATTTTACATGAATTACTACAGTGGCAATTTCACTCGTTAATCTACACTCAACGACCCATGACTACAAAGTCAGTTCAAATTCAACACTGATCTTATGTGCATATTGTGGCCCTTAATCCAGCACTTTGGGGAAGGATTTGTTCTTCTCTGCAGCCCTCTCTGTCTCTTTTTCATGCAAAATCAAACTTCAAACAAATGAAAAGCCATTTAAGATTTCCTCTAATTGCCACAAGGGAGAGTTTTACATATTTGATTTTTAAGATATTTGCCATTTGATCCATTACAATGAAAAAATGGATGTGAATGCTTTCTGTGGATGCAGGTGGCAAGTAGTTTTCTGCCAAGCCAGCGCCGACACGGCTGGCCGCTTCAGAACCAATGCTTTTATTTTTTTAGAAACAGTTTGAATGACAATCAAAAAAAACTGTCAAACTTCAAAATAAGAGCGAAAAATTCTAAAAATGTCTGTAGAGTCCACGTGGATGACCTGTAGGTGTGTGGAGAGTGACGGTGAGCTCGCCTGCCTCACATCTGCAATGCATTCTGGGACGTTAAGGCTTTTCAGGTCTTGTGATGTATGAGATGTGATGAGTTATTCACGCTAACAAGTACAGCAGCTTTTTTATTTATTTATTTTTTTGCAAATGTACGCTGAGTTTGGCACACGATCACAGTCTCATTAATAGCCGTTTTTTTCCCAGCATGCCCTGCCCCACAGTGTGTATATCTGCCGTGACTGTCTACCTGTGTTTTATTTGTTGAAATGCCCAGGTGTACTTTGCTCATTCTGTTTCTCGGTACCTTGAAGCCGACTCCCGGCTCAGCGTTTTCAGTAAAAAAGAAAGACAAAGAGAGAGAAAAAAAAGACAAAAAACATTTTTTGGACGTGTGGCATCATTTTTCGCTTGATGAGACTGGTATTGCAATTGTTTTAAAAAGCTGTTTTAAGCTTCATAGAAACAATAAAACGATTTGACCACCAAATACAATGTGTTAAGTCAGTTATAAAAGAAAGAAAACCCTCTTGATTCTTTTATCTTTCTACGGTGCGATCTGTGAGGCTGCCCTCTAGTGGCCAACTATGGGTTACGACAAGTATTTTTTTGTTTCTCGAGACAAAAAAAGTATTTTCACTTCTGCTAAAAATGTCAAAATATTTGGATAAATACACCACGGATGCAGTACTAGCTTTTTACTATTCTTACAAGAAATAGAGTAGTTTTCATTCAAATGCGCAAAAGAAAGAGGTTAGTGATAATTACATTTAAAAACAGCTAAGGCACGAAGACGTCCTCACTAGAATGTCAAAATCATGATTCCAGTGGTGTCCCACCCATGGAGTGACCTTGGGGGTCTTTGTTTTACATACTTGGACCCTCGATGACGCCATAAATCCCAACCATCTGCCCTTGGTGATCCAACTTTTCACGCATTCATGATCATCGTCAAAACCGGCGGCCCAAAATACACATTTTCGCGAGTTAATTGGGCTCATTAGTTTCGCTGTTACCACGGTAACCCTGCGGTAAAAGCATCTGTTTCTGCGAGTTTGACGGTGTAAAGATGCTTCCCCTGGCGGCGGATTCTCTGCATTCATTTTTAACCATTTGCGAGCGTAAAAACTCTCCCGGCGATGCTTCGGTTCGCCGGCTGCCGAGTGAAAAGGCCGCGAGACGTCCCGCTTCCATTTTAGAAAAGGATGCAGCCGAGGCGATGCACAGACGTTATCGGGAGAAAGTGCGAGGAGGGGGAAAGCGCTCCCGTCTGAAAGCACGTTAAAAAGCGGCCGTGCAGGGAGGGGGTGCACTCTGCGGGGAAACAGCCCGTTTGCATTGGGGCGGTTAATGGAGTCACGGGGAAGATGATCCAACGAGGACGAGCTGCAGCCTGAAACAACGACTGTCAGCAGCAACACACACAAAGAGCCACAAGTCCGGATCCAGAAGGTGTGTGTGTGTGTGTTTGCTGGGTGGGCAGGCAGCGGTGACCCACATCAGAGTTCCTTTGAATCCCTCCTCCTCCTAACTGACGCACATCTCATTTAATATAGTAAAATAGTGTGCACGACAATGAGGGAACAAATATTCATTGTTTCTCACTCGTGTATTTGTGTGTGTACTTCTGCTCGAGTAAATGACTTTGTTTCCATGCAGTCAATACTGGGGTTAAGGTCCATATTATTGAAACATTGGTCTCTAGTTATTGAAACATAGGGAATAAGCCATACAAAACCATAAAATACTGAGGAGGATGCTGACTGAGGTAACACAGCGGGTGAGAAGTGGGAGGATTTTCTCATAGATTTCTATGTAAACGATGGCACTGGTGACAGCTCAGTTGGCAGGTGACTGAAAAGAACCAATAGTCTCATCGGGAGGGTTTATTTTAGCACAAATTAGGAAGAGAAGCAATAACAGCCTAATTTAGATGTGGACATAAATTAAGTGATTATTAGACTGATAGATTCGAGAGATCTGGATCCATGAAAAGAACCGAACCCCCACCAGGAGTCTTTGTTTGAGCGTGTACCTACATCAAAGATACGTGCGGGAATCTTCGGCGTGGGGTTCAAACAGGTCGGGGTCCCGGCTGACTGGAAGCCCATTGAGCGGCCCGGTTGTCATTCTCGTCGGGACCGAACTGCCCCTCGAACCCCACATTGGCCGTTGGGGACGTCAGTGAAACCCGACTCCTCCTGTAATAGGGCGCTAGCTTTTCCGGGGCCCTCGCGCCCGCTCCCGCCCCTCCGCCACGCCGTCCCGACGCGCCATTGGCGGAGCCCTCATCCATCGAGCGACTCGCGCGAGCGCCGCGCACCCATTGGCCGAACCGAATTTCAGTCACGAGGACGGCCGCGCGCGAGTGGCCGCGCGAGCCGCCGCTCAGCCAACCGTTGTGCGTGGATTGGTGCAGCAGCGCGAGCGCGGGCGGACTCCTGCCTGGGCTCGGTCTTCGAGGCTCGCGGAGAGCGAATGTCGTCATGAGCGGTGGGTAGGAATTAAAACATTGGTGTTTATATTACATTCTACTTCGTAAAACATGTTATTTGCGTCGCGCGGCGGCGCCCGGCGTGCTCCGGCGCTGCCAACGGGTGCATTTTCACGGCACTGGCGCAGTTGTGCGAGCCCGACAGAAGCGACGCACTTCCGGAAAAGGGGCAGCCTTTTTCTGTTATCAAAGAGTTTGACTCGCTAGCTCCGCGGCTGCTAGCCAAAACAAGCTAGTTCCAGCCATCGAGCTGCTCCTCCACTTGTCTCCGGGGGGGCAGCGGAGCGTCCACACACACCCGCCCCCCACACGAACACACGCAGGCGGGCGCCGCTCGGGTGCCGGGCAGCTCCCAGCTCGGTTTGTTTTTGTTTGGAACTAAGCTGGATCAGAGCAGCTTATGCTAGCTGCTGCTGCTGCTGCTGCTGCTAGCCGCTCCAGCTTAGGACTCCCGGTTAGCCGGGGTGCTAACGCTAGCTGGCTGTGCACAACAAACAAAAGCAGGAGTGTGTTTGTGTTGCTCGATGGCTGCTCCTGTCCGAGGCCGGAGTGTGTGTGTGTGTGTGTGTGTGTGTGTGTGTGTGTGTGTGTGTGTGTGTGTCAGAGCCACGGCTCCAGCAGGTGGAGGTGGTTGATAACTGGTGGCTCCGGTTATTGTGATGGAGGTGTCCGGCCAGACATGGTCTGCCTGACCCGGGGATGCTCAGCTGGCTCCCAGTGTGAAGCCCTCACTGGGACAAACACTCTCCAGCTCACATGGAAAGTTGAAACAGGGCTGAGCAACTCTTAGGTTTTTTTTAGGTTAAACTGCCATTTTTAGCACCTTTTTATAGCCTGATATTTGTGGATAATGGGACATTGGGCTGCCGTGGGGCTCTTCTGGCAGCCCAAGTTGCTGTTTCTTTGCCATCATTAGGGGGATCTTGGTTTGATGTTGATTTTGGTCCGATATCAGCAAAAGAACCCCAGATTATTAGGTCATATATATATATATGCAACTAAAATCTGCGATATAAGCACTCTGATACAAGCAGTCCATTCCAGACTCCGCTCCTGCACTATTACTTATGTTTAAGGTTAAAATCTATGTCAAGCATTGGTCAATGATAAATGGGTCAGCTTTTCTCCTCCCTACTGTTGCTGACTTTTCTCAGTTTGAGTAATATCACTTGATCCAGCCTTCTATAATATTCCATACTACACGATAACTAATAAAAGTATCTAGGATTTGTGCTGGTATCGTATCATTATTGGCCAATAATCAAGGCTGCAAAATCAGCATCGTATTGGAAGTGAAAAAGTTGTATCGGGACACGCCTATCCATCAGCAGCATGAATAGATCCAGAAAAACGATTACCTATTACAATGTCAGGCTTTGTATGATGGTGGTCAAAATAAAGTGAAAATCCCTTCTGAATAACGTTAGAAATGGCAGTTGGTTTCTGCCAGAGACATTGAGTGTCTTTGGCCAGTCCAGCTTTTCATGGATGTCCCTCACTGCTTCTGTCTGACACGGTGATTTGTGGTGACCCCGCTTTCTGTTTGACTCATGACTCATGTGACACGTGTGCTACTTTTGTCCTGCAGTGAGTGTTGTGGCACGTCGAACCTGTCGCATGTGCTGCTTTGTTCTCTGATGTTGGGTTGAAAGCTCCACCACCTTCACCTGCATGAACACTATAATTAATACCCGATGATGCGGCCAAACGCAGCTGCAGAGGAAACAATCTGCGTTTGGTCGACTGCCTGGCAGGCGCAGCGCAGCCTGACTTTCTGTCAGGCCAAAGTTCACTGTGAGGTGCCTGAGGTAAATGGGAATACTTGCATCCTGCGTGCTCTGACCGTCTGTATTTGTGTGTTGCTGCTGAAACTCCAGTCTTGGGTAACTCACATGGTTATCTCGTGATCTCATTTTATTGACAGAGTTCACAAGATTTTCTTTATTTTTTTTAGATTTTTAGAGCCTCAGACATGGCTGTTTAATGTTGAAGCCCCATTGCAAAGCTCATCAGACTTCCTCACAAAATCCTTTTCCTTCAGAGCAACTCCGTGATGAATTCACCTCCCCCCCCCCCACCCCCAACAGCTTGTGCACTTGTCACTCAGTGTGGCCGGTTGCTCCGTGGCTGTCATGCGGTTACCATCACCTGCTGTTTGATTTCAAGCGCCGGAAAGCCGAATGTGCCCGGAGCGCGGCCTGGCGCAGTGGAACACTTGTTTTCTGTGCTCATGAGAACAACAGCCCCCGTTCTGTGACGGAACAAGTCTCAACCCTGTCGGGATGCTGCAACAAAGTCTGCATTTGTGCGGCATGTATCTGCAAAAAAGCTGATTATGTTTTACGATCAAGCTGTGCCTGCACTTCAGGCGAAAGCAGCCAGAGAAAAATAAGAGTCATGCTTACAAATATGTGTTGGGCCATGCATTTGGTGTTTTACACACACACCACTTTTCAGTTTGAGTCACCAGGCAGCGTCTTCTGCCTGGCAGTCAAGATTTACCCTAATTTTCCATTCCGTGGGCATCCTGCCTGAACTCTACTTATGCCACAACGTTGCACACAAAATCTGTAGTTCTCCTCTTTTCAAAGATTCCATTTTATCTTGATCTTTAGAATCGTTGTTTGTCTCCAGAAGAGATCAAAACAAAAGTCACAAAAGTGGTGTAATAGGATGCACATGGCTGCGTTTGATGTCGTCAGAACCGTCTCCAGATAAGCATCTGTAGGTTTCTTATTTGGTCCTTTACTCTGTGATTTGCCCCGATTTGTCTGCAAGAGCTCTCGGCTGTTTCACACACATTAACCTGCACGAATGAGATGGCTGCTTTCAATTTTTGTTCTATGTTGCATTGGACAAATGCCCTCTCTCACACAAATATACGAGGCTGCAATTCCGGTAGCAAATATGTTGAGACTTATTTAACACAAGAGCACACTGGCCACCTTTGTTCTGCTGATTTCTTTCCCCCACTGGTTGTTAAAAGGCAACCCCCCCATAAAACTATGGTGACGTGCCAACCCCATATAGATCAGCTGATCGCCTGTAACGAGTCAGATGCAACACAAACACATCTTCAAGAGTTCACACTAACAAAATGCTTAAAAATGTAAAACTACACCATGCCTATGCCTGCAAGAAGGGTTTTACATGGCTTTATTAATCACGAGGCCCCCTAAAAATTATGATAATTGATCAAAAGTCTCTGTGATCAAAAGTACATTTGTTGTCAGGGGAAGGAAAGTACAGTCTAGGTTCTTAAAGGTGATCTTTTATTTTTACTTTCTCCACTCTGCTCTGGTTGTAAACGGAACATTTTAGGACAAAAAACAAGGTATTTGAGTCTGTTCATCAATGACAAACATACATTTGCATATTTTTGCCACACAAATTGTCGATTTCAGTGCAGAATATGCAGTGGGCATCTTGTGTCTCCTTCGGAATGTTTACAGAGTGACGATTATGTGACACAAAAACATAGAGATGACAACTGATAAAGCATAAAAATGCTGCACGTTACATTTTTTTCCTTTGTAGAGAAGTTTTTGCGGCAGAAATCAAAATGTGTGTCACGCAGGTACATCAGGATGCTTTTTAATCTCTTACTTATTGATAGTAATGATGGATTACTACCCACACATTGTTTTTATACATATATATATATAAATTATGTCTTGAGGGCAAATTTCAACCAAAGAGGAAATAGGTCAGGTTTGTCGTTTTACTTACATCTTCTATCTGTCCAGATCCTGGAAGGAAAATGTGTTGCATTTACACCACAAATCACCCTTTTAGCTTCCTCGTCTCTGCTGTGTGCTCGCCGGGAGAGAAATGTGCTCTGGACAAAGTGGAGACAAATATGTTTATATGTGAACATTTGCAAGTAGATGCGCTTGCTGGGATAATGAATTCACTCATTAGTGCGTCTGATGCAGCTTAATGATGGTATGCTGTGAGACATTGCCAGGCTGCTCACACGCTGCTTTGTGCAAACGCTTCGAACCAACAGCATAAAAACAAAAAGCTCAGATTCCGTGTGTGTTGTTTGTGTTTCCCTCCCCAGATCAAAAGGACAATATGGCCACTACTGTTGCAGTCAGTCCCAGCGAGTATCTCCAGCCCTCCACCATTGCCACACAAGTGAGTGACGCTCAGATGTCACCTCTTCCTATTCTGTTGCGTTAAAAAAATCACATATGCAGAGTATATCAGAAAATAGACAGTTGGAAAACATTGGCATAAAGCCAGCGTCATGCATCCCTGATAAATAATTCAAAGAGGTCATTGCATATATGCATAATTTATCCTTTCGGCATTGCCAGGTGAAGTCACAGCTGAAATCAGCTTGTGTCCATGTAGACGTCTGAGGAACACGGCGAACTATGACACGGCAGCATAAGATTATTTAGTTTAGTTCTCTTTTGAGAGCGGTGTGTCAGTGTGTCTGACAGTGTGTGTGTGTGTGTGTGTGTGTGTGTGTGTGCCTGCCTGCAGGACACCCAGCCTTCCCCTCTGGCTCTCTTGGCCGCCACCTGTAGTAAGATCGGCCCTCCCGCCGCCCAAGCCCCCGTCACCTCTCCCCCCACACAGCCGCAGCCCCGTCGGCTCCTCCCCATCAAACCGGCCCCCATCGCCCCGGCCCCGCCCAAAAACCTGGGCTTCCTGTCGGCCAAAGGCAATGTGATTCAGCTGCCGGCAGGCCTGGGCTCCACGGCGTCCGGCAGCCCCATTGTGCTCACTATCCAGCAAAGCCCGGCGCGCACCAGCACGCAGCCGCCGGCCAACATCCAGTACCAGATGATGCCGCAGCTGCAGGGCCCCCAGACCATCCAGGTGATGCCGCAGGGGGGCCAGATCCAGCTCATCCCTGGCACCAACCAGGCCATCATCACCACCCCCATGACTGTGCCGGCCCCGGCGGCCGCCATCACTCCCGTCACGCCGCAGAAGACCGTCGCCATCAAGCCCTCGCCCAAGTCGCGGAAGCCAAACAGCAACGTGGTGCAGCTGCCCGGCGGGCTCACGCTGCCGCTCAATGTGGCCACGGGAGAGGTGGGCGGGGCTCAGATCGTAACAGAGACAGCAGCTGCACCGCCCATCCCTGGGAAGGGACGACGAGGGAGGAAGAAGAAAGTGGTCATGGTTGCTCAGCCGCCGCCTCCCCCTCTTCCCACACAGGCGGCGTCCCCACCCCCCGAACAGATGGAGACCATCCTGATAGAAGCCGGTGACAACATCATTCAGGTACAGATGAAGCTCGTAAACAGCAGCCACTAACACACA
>CAESWR010000910.1:152665-166523 GCA_903171835.1 Mullus surmuletus
ACACACACACACACACGCTTGAGGGAACTGTGTCTCAAATTTCGCACTTGTGGACTCGTTGTTAGTCCACAGAGCGCTCATACTCGGATGGTGAAACTCAAAACCGTCCAGACATTGTGGGTCCAACATCTGCTTCCCTCTTTGCAGGCAGGAAACAACCTGCTGATCCTGCAGAGCCCTGGCCAGCCGGCGATGGTGCAGCAGGTCCAGCTGGTGCAACCCAAAGCCGACTCTCAGGTGGTCCAGATCCCCCAGCAGGCTCTGAAGGTGGTGCAGGCCGCCTCTGCCACGCTCCCCCAGGTCCCACAGAGGCAGACAGCGCCCTCCAACCTGCAGGTGGCGCCAGCGGACGCGTCATCGACACAGGTTGACAGCCGACATCTGATTGCTCTCACCGCTCAGAGATGTTTGAACGGAATTAAAAGATGGTCTGTTGTCTTTTCTTGCAGATTTTCTTCAAAACAGCCACAGGCGAGTGGCAGACTGTCCAGGTCCAGGACACGGTCACCACGGCAACAACCCCCACCACTTCGATCGCCACCACCGCCAGCATCTCGCCGACTGCCAGTGCGAAGAAGACGCCGGCTGGGGGCAGGAAGGAGCGGACGCTGGCAAAGATCGCCCCGGCGGGGGGGATGATCGCGCTCAACACGTCCCAGCTGCCAACGGCGGCGCAGGCCATGCAGACCATCAGTATCAACGGCGTCCAAGTTCAGGGGGTTCCTGTCACCATCACAAATGCTGGAGGTGAAGAGAGCAGCGTTACATGCATTCAGACTTCAGTTTATTGAGCCCAAACGGCAAGAAAAAACCCGATTCACAAGTATAATGAAATCAAATAAACACAAAACGCCATAGAGTACACACAAAAGAGCAGGAATACAAAATATATGACAGTCGAAAATTATCGACTAATGATAGAAAAAGTAGGGTCCTCGAACATTCGTGAACCTCGATTTCAATTCATGTATTTATGCAAAAGAATCAAGTCTGAGGCAAGGAGCAGCGGCACCTTCCCGCCCTGACGAGCAAATGATGTTTTTTAAGAGGCTCATTGTCTCCTCAGTAACGGGCGGAACAGCAGCAGACTGTTAATCACTGTATAAGTGTGTTTGTAAAATGTTGCCACTTCACTGCCTTTGTGTCTGCGATATGTTAATGAGACCCTTAATCAATTAATTAGAGTAATCTAATCATCAGCAGGAGCCCCGCTGACTCTCACAACATCAACATCGGCAGCACGTTCAGCACTGATTTAAATCAAAGACAAACCGTGCTCTTACACCACTGCACAAGTTTGCAATTTAACAAGACTCTGTTTGAACCAAATGCTTTTATTCAAGAAAGCAAATTGAAAGCAGAGTTTGGATGTTATTCTGTGATATTTAAAAAGTAATTATTTGGAGTTTAACTGTTAAACAAACAAAGAAATGATCACATACTCGAAAATAGAATCCAGAAGTGAGTGGTATTCTGTTCCATGTGAATGGGTTTATGACTGTGTGTGTCTGTGTGTCTGTGTGTCTGTGTGTCTTTGTGTCTTTGTGTCTGTGTGTCTGTGTGTGTGTGTGTGTGTGTGTGTGTGTGTGTGTGTGCCAGGCCAGCAGCACCTCACGGTACAGACGATGCAGGGCAGCGGGCTCCAGCTGGCAGGAGCGCAGGGCCAGCAGGCCATCCAGGTGGATCAGACCCTCACCCTGGAGCTCCCCAGCCAGCCGGGGGAGAAGAAGAGACGCATGGCGTGCACCTGCCCCAACTGTAAAGACTCAGACAAGAGGTGAGGGCGCCCCCTGCAGCGGGCACGAGGAACAGCAGGCAACACACTCATGTTTGTGCAGTGAAGACTTTGAAGGCTTTGAAGGTGAATAAACCAGTGCAGTTTAGTGTCCGGTAGGCAGAGGTGGGTAGTAACGAGTTACATTTACTTGACTACATTTTGGGATAGACTGTACTTCTATGTACTTCTATATCTTTATTATGCGAGAAACACTCACACCACATCATCACTCTACCTATGGCGTGTACAGGCGTAGCAGATGGACAGAAAAGGAAGGAGAGGAGGAGGAGGAGGAGGAGGAACACCTGTGGCCTCGTATATGAAGCATGTTTATGCAACATACGTTGCAAAAGAACAGCTAATTTATTTTTTTATATCAAGATTTAATTTATCATTTTAGTTGAAGGGGTTTACCTGAATTTGGACAGTTTTTTTATATTTATGTCTGATTGAATTCATGCAATTAAGACAAATAAATCCAATACTACAGTTACTCGCTACTACACCAATTACTTTTTGCTCTTACTCTATGACTACTTTTTACTTCTACTTGAGTCATATTTTCATAAAGTAACAGTACTCTAACTAAATTTTGGCTGCTGTAGGTATGTTGCTCAGAGTGTGTGTGTGTGTGTGTCCCTGCAGGCCCGGGGAGGTGGGGAAGAGGAAGCACATCTGTCACGTCCCAGGCTGCGAGAAGACCTTCAGGAAAACGTCGCTGCTCCGAGCCCACGTCCGGCTGCACACCGGGGAGCGGCCGTTCGTCTGCAACTGGGTTTTCTGCGGGAAGCGGTTCACACGCAGCGATGAGCTGCAGCGACACGCCAGGACGCACACGGGTTTGTCTGCTACAAACACACACACACACATCACAGAGTTGAGTTAGATTGTTTATGGTAAATTCTTATCTTATTTATCATTGTTTATTTAATCGTGTCTGTGCCGTTTCCCCTATGAGCTCACTGTAAAGACCCAACATACATTTGTCTGTTCTATCCCTCTCTGTAGGTGACAAGCGCTTCGAGTGCAGCCAGTGTCAGAAGCGCTTCATGAGGAGCGACCACCTGACGAAGCATTACAAGACTCACATAAACACCAAGAACCTGTGAGATGCCACCCCCCCCTATCAGACTAACTGAAAAACAAAACAAAAACTCAAGGGGGTGAAGAGGACATGCGTCAAAGGGGCGCGCAAATTGTCCCATAGTGGGACATCCTCCCAAAAAGACGCCCCCCCTCCCTGGGGACTGGGGTGTAGCTGACAAACAAAAATCCCTCCTGGTGGACTTAAAACTGACCCAGCAACTTTAATAATAATAATAGTTTATTTTTGTTGTTTCCTCTGGTCTGAACGGAGATCCAACTGAACAAAGATGAGGCGGCAAAGGTTTCAGACGCTCCACTCGGCTCGCTTCGTTGTGGATCCCCCCCCCATACCCACACAGGGACAGGACTCCACTCACGCATTTCTTCAAGTTTGTTTTCCCTCGCCAACATGCGATTGGTTATATTTGCACAAATTATTTATATTTTGCTTTTTTGTCGTGGAGTCACCCCTCAAAAACGAACAAAACAACAAAAATACACACCGTATATTGAAAATTTAAACAAGCGGGTTTTTTTTTACCTCGGTGAAAGGGTCATTTTGTTGTAAGCAGATTTCAAATCCATATACCCTAAAATTAGGGATAGTTACATGAAACTCCAACACTTTTGAAACCTTTAGAAGTTTACATTGATGATTTTTAAGGGTGTATATGCCTAATATTAATGGTGATAAAACAAAATGAATTACTAACTTACATATGAAATGTGTGTTGGGACTCAACATGCATAAGGAATTAGGCTGAATCAGGTTTAGGAAGTCGGAAAATATACAGTCCTCCAGGAGTTACAGGGAGCATATGGAAGTAGGATTTTAACTGTACAAATGTGTTTTTAAGGGTCATCAGTGACTCAGCTCTGTGGGTGGAGCTCTGGCTTGGGAAGGCTTTGATCTGCAGTTTGGGGCCGGAACTCACTGTGCCTTAAAAGACACTGTTTCTTAATAAGTTAAGAAATTCAAACCAAGAGGAATATGTGCTTGAAGACTCCTGCAGGAAAACAAACAGCATAAGTTAGTAAAACATGTTTGGTAAAATCGAATAGTTTGCGGAACATTTGAATCATGGTTTAAGATCGCAGTTTGGGGACAGCGTAAAGTCAAACCAAAAAAAAACAAACACTTTATAGGGGCTTGTTTTATTGAGGACGTGCAATTACATTAGCAAGTATATCTTAATTGCCATGATGAGCGAATAAAAGAGGACCCGTGATTGAACCCTGAGGAACACCAGATTTGAGCACACCAAGCAATGACCACAAACGCACTTCCTGTGTTGTCACGGGTGTCAGACATGAGAAAAAAGTTTGGAATTCCGCAGATTCTCCGACTTAAGATGCTGATCCAGTTCAAGTGGGATGTCCGGGGGAGGAGGAGGAGGAGGAGTTGACCAGTGTCAAAGCCACTCACGTTCATCTCTTTTTGAGATTGAAAAAAATGTTCTGTTTTATCGTCCTTTTATGGATACCGACATGGGTACGCTTCAGCTTGCGGCTGGGTTTAATGTCCTGCTGCTTTTTGGTCCAGATGGTACTGCACATCGCCCCGCCCTCTCAGTGTCTGGTGCCGACACTGAAAAATGCATTCGGATGATCGTTAATAATCAGATATTAACAACCTACAAGGAAGCTTGTGGTTCCCTCTCGCTGCTGTTTGTTTCCCAGCAGGATTACCCAGAAGCTATCGGGCCAATTGTCATTGAACCGTGTGGATGGTGCAGCTCGCCCCAAACAAGAGCCCATAAACTGTGGGGGTGGATTTGTTAAACACACAAACACTTTTTTTAATTTACATTGCCAAAAAAGTCTAGTTTCTGTTTTTAATCCAGATTTTGCCAGTATTAGACTGTACAAAGCTCCTGTACAGTTGTTTAAAATGCATTTAATACTTTTTATCCTATGTCAACTTTTTTTTTAACCTCAGTTTTTTTCCACAATGTATGTTTTAGAAAAAAGGTGTTTATACTTCTCTAAGTAAGCTATCAAAAAAAGTGTAACTTTGGTACTTATACCAAAAGTCAGGTTAACAGCACTAAAATATTTTCAGCGACAGCCAGTGCTGCTCACACATGAACTTCAAGAAAATGAAGCGAGTTGCGGCTTGATGTCGCGGTCTGATGGCGCGGCTTGATGTCGCGGTCTGATGGCGCGGTCTGATGGCACGGTCTGATGGCGCGGTCTGATGGCGCGGTCTGCGGCCTATGCATCTCTTTACGTTCGGCGGCATTTGTGTTTCCTTTTGGCCTGACTTGACAATCATGTCATGAAATGCAAAAACAAAAGACGTTTTCTCAGGCCTTCGCCCCCTTGTTCCTTTGTACATGATCCCTCTTCCAGCTATGTGATAGCTTTAATTCTAAATTAACTCTTGAGAAGTTCTCTTTTTAGCACGCGCTCAGAAGGCTTTTTGTTCGAGTGTGGATGTTCGGTGGCCAGATTGATGTCCAAAATTGGGTTTGAGAATCCCAGCAGCTCAGTTTGACTCGGCTCGGTCGGGCAGCAGGAGGCAGCGTCACCTCGGCGACGTAGTGTGTTTTAATACTGTGATGTTTCATGGATGCTGCCGCCTGCTGAAGCTGTTCAATGTCGAAACAAACAACTGCTCGGTAATTTGACACAAGAGCAAAGGTCGAGTCAGATTTATCGTCAAAGCAAATGGGTGACTGATCAACAGCAGCGATAAACAGGTGTCCAATATTTGGTGTATTCTTTGAAGAATGTGTCTGGAGACGTGCGGCGGCGTTGGAATGGATAGCCGGAGCCTGCTCATATTTATGTTTGTATGATGTTTGAATATGTATATACAGTGTGTGTCGGGTAGACACAGTAAATGTAGGATATTCTAAAGATTAAGCTGCCTAGTGTTGTGGTTGGCATGGCCAGCCCTGAAGGAAAATGGACTGTGTACAGCGTGTAAGGAATAAAATATAATGTGACAATGTATAGCTTCATTCCTGCTTTGTATAAGACTTCTAGATTTTTTTCTATTGAATTAAAGATGCCTTAGACAGCTGCACCCAGTATTTAAAAATGTTTTTTTGTCCGATTCCAGGTAACGATATTTGTAAAAAAAAACAACAAAAAAAACCTTTATTTTTTTTTTTTTAACTTATGTTACATGCTTATTGTCATGTGCACTGATTAAAATCCCAGGTTTCAAATTTATAAATTTAATCTTGATAGTAATTTAATATAACAGATTTTCCAAATTAAGACATTTCTGTTGCTTGGTTTCTGTGAATTAAACGCTTCTTGTCCGAGCCTGTATGTCATACACTGTTCTGCAGCCAATTGTTGTGTATTTCAGGAGAACCCGGAGAACCAGCAATTCATTTTTTAAAAATTGTATGAAGGTGCTAAAACAGTTTGCTCCTTTTCTACAGCCAGCCCCGCCCCAAATAAAGAACTTAAACTATTACAGTTGTTACTTCTGTTTCTTTGTACAGCTGTCCTTATTTCAGAGTTCAAATCGGAGTAGTTTGATCGTCGGAACAATATATGCTGTTTTTTAAATCGAGTTTGTTTGATATTCCAACTGATGGCGCTTTCCTCACATTAGCAGCCTCTGAGTCTGTGAAAGTTCATTTTTGCACATAAGATAGGAATTCATTCAAGTACATTTCTCAACTAGTGTAGACAGAGTTCTTTTGTGAGATGTGCGTCCCTGGATTCCTGAATATTCAACTGAAAGTTAGCAATGGGAACCTTCAGGGAGACTTTGCTTTGTGTATGTCCACCAAGCTGCAGCGCGGGACTCTTATTTTGAAAAACCCGCCAGTTGCGTCATCAGAAAGCGACGGCGCTGCGGAATCTTTCCTGCTTGCCAATTGAAACCGGTGATATTTGGAGGTTGCGTCACCTACGCACGTTTAATTGGTCGCGTCGCGGTGGACGGTGGTTTGTTGTGGCTGCAGGACGCGTCGGTACGTCGGTGTCCGTCCAAACAAGCGAGCACGATGACGTTTGACGGCGGTGTTAGCTAGCCGAGCTCAGCTAGCCGAGCTCAGCTAGCCCGGTTTGTTTACATTGGTGAGGGCAGCTGGACACTCGTCCAGGAAGCGCTCTCTGTCTCAGCTACGTGTGGAGTTTAAGGTCAGTGCTGGAAGAGTTTTCATAGCAATAATAATAATAATAGTTTGAGGTTTTCAAAGCAGTTTTCTCTGATTATGGGACTCATTTGGCAATTTAAAAAACAAAACAAACAATATAAATATTCATTCTCACTTCATCTATAATGCTATAACAATTTCATTGTACATTGTATATATTTCAGATTGTGTTTCAAATATGTTATACTTGACTGTTTATTATTTATTTGTATTTTACTGGCTACTTTAGATCTTATTTTATTGTGTTTTATTGTATCTTATTTTGAACATCTACTTTAATATTTTATTTCTATTTACATTTTCATCTTTATCGCTTGTTTCCATCTCTACGTTGCACGGAGCATTGGAATGAAAACAATTTCCCCCTGGGGATCAATAAAGTATTCTGAATCTGAATCTGAATCTTGCTGCCTTCGTCCCGACCCCAATGTGAAGCACTCATTTCACCCCCTATTCTCTTTCTTGTGTGTCAACACTCTCGTTCATCTTAATGTGACCCTTTCAAGAATCACAAGAAAAAAATCCCAATCAGAATAAAGAAACCAGAGTGACAAGTTTGATCTGTATGGAAGAATAATCCTCATGTTTGCTCAGACAATCCCTCCCGATTAATAAGTGATTCTCTTTGTGAATCTTCAGTTTTCAGGCATGATGGCAGTCAAGTAGGAGGAGGGATGAGGGAGTTTTTGCCGGCAGAGCTGCTCGCTGGCCTCTGTCACACGGACGAGCAGCATCCTTTCCCCGTGTGGCAGGATGGACTCGTCAGCCCCTGCTTCAACCGGCTGGTCCTGGGGGTCCTGCCTCACGCCGCCATGGCTGTTTTCAGCTCCTTCTACCTGGGCAGGGCGAGGTGAGCCACAGCCACCCGCAACACGGGTGTCAGGTGACAAAGTACAAATACTTTGTCACCTTACTTAAGTAGAAAGTTGGGGTATCGATACTTTACTGGAGTAGTTATTTTTCAGCCGACTTTTTACTACTACTCCTTACATTTTAACACAATTATCTGTACTTTCTACTCCTTCCCTTTTAAAAATAGCCTTGTTACTCCTATTTCATTTTCAGTTTGTTTTCATTCCGGCGAAATCGTTGAAAAAATCACACAAAAGTTTGTTTTTGTTGGATGAGAAGTATAAACCATTCCTCAGTAGTACGGATAGGGTGCTTTAATGTATTTGCATTGTACCAAAATGCGTTAATTGTCAGTAGGCGTCAATGCAGCTGAAACGGGTGCATCCAAAATGTTTCAACAATAACTGTTTAATATAACATTTTCGTCATGATTTACTTTAGAAACATGTGTTTTTAGGGAGGTGGGCTCGTGCACTGTAGGACCCTGTGGCGCCGCCTAAGCTTTTGTCCTTAATGCAATTTTTTCCCCCTGACATTACTTTTACTGTTATACTTTAAGTAGTTTTGAAACCAGTACTTTTACTTGAGTAAAAAGTTTTGACACCTCGGATTCACACTTCACGAGCTTCATGTTTGCAACAAATCGGATTTATTTACTTATTCAACATCTGAATCAGATCTCACAACATTTGTTTCAGAAGACAAATAAAGGAATAACATTATATTAAAGGCATTATAACATGGAGTCTTTACATTATTGTCCGTCTGTGGTTATTTCTCCTCCAGGAGCAGCCCCCTGCAGCCCCCTCCCCCTCATGGCTGGACGCTGCGGCTGCTCTCCTCCCTGCTGGCGGCGCTGCTCTTCACGGTGGACGTGGTCCTGGTCGGCGTCCTCCAGCAGGGGGACATGTACTCGGACATCCTGGCCGACGGCTGCGCCATCCTGGCCTGGCTGGTCCACCTGGGCGCCGTCACGGCACTCCAGCGGTCCGCTCTCGGGACCACCAGAGGACCTCCTCTGCTGCTCCTGCTGGTTCTTCTCTCCGTCCCAAACCTGGTCTTCACGCTGATGCTTTACTCCGGCACTGAGGGGTTTCTGAACCCTGCCAGACCTCTTCTCTTTGCACGTTTTGTCCTGGCTTCGGCGCGGACGCTGCCTCTGCTGCTGTACCTCCTAGCGTTTGTGTTCCCCTGCGTCAGAGATGCCGGCGCCACCTTGAATATAAACGCTGCGGATGAGTCTCTCCTCCTCCCGCAGAGCCCCCTGCTGGACACGGGCGATATGGTGGCGGAGGACGGGAGCGGCTGCGTGTCGCGGCTCTTCTACCTGTGGCTGACGCCGCTGCTGCTGCGAGGTCAGCGCGGCGAGCTGGACAGACCGGCCGACGTTTATCACCTCCCGAGGAAGCTGCGGACACGCGTGGTCTGCCGGGTCTTCCACCAGTGCTGGGAGGCGTGCCGGAGCGGCGCGGCGCTCCGGGCCGGCCGGGACCAGTGGCCGCGGCCCGTCAGTGGGAACCAGCTGAATGGCAGCTGGAGCTCGCGCTACCAGGAGGAGGCGCCGGAGCTGGACGGGGAGGTGCGGTTGCTGCGGGTGCTGCACCGGGCCTTCGGGCGGCGCTATTACCTCCTGGGAGCGCTTAAAGTTCTGGTCAACATGCTGAGGTTTGCCGGTCCGCTGCTGCTCAGCAGTCTGGTGAGCTTCATGGAGGAGGAGGGGGCTCCGCTGGCCTGGGGCGTCTGGTGCATCCTGGGACTCTTTGCCAGCGCTCTCCTCGGTGCCGTGCTGCAGAACATCTTTACCTTCCAGGTGTCCAAAGTGGCGCTGTCGGCCCGCGCCGCGCTGGTGTCGGCCGTGTACGGCAAAGCCCTGCGGGTGGGCGGCTGCGGCGGCGGGCTGGCGGGCTTCACGCTGGGCGAGGTGGTCAACCTGATGAGCACGGACACGGATCGCGTGGTCAACTTCTTCAACAGTTTCCACGAGCTGTGGAGTCTGCCCTTCCAGTTCTCCATCACGCTCTACCTGCTGTACCTGCAGGTGGGCGTGGCCTTCCTGGGGGGCCTGGGCGTGGCCTTGCTGCTGGTCCCCTTCAACAAGTTCCTGGCTTCGCGTATCCTTAGCAACAACAAAGAGATGCTCAGGCACAAGGACAGCCGGGTGAAGGTGAGGGGCTTTCTTTGTGTCCAATTAGCAGGATCCTTTATTTCATCCCATTCATTTTAATTAACTTGTATTTTTTATTCAATCTAATAATCGGGAAAAAGAAAATTATTAAGGCATTCTTTCTTCTTGTATTTAAAAAAAAAAAAATTTCATCACTGTAATGTAGTATTATATAATATAATGTCATTAGGGTCCGAGCCAAATGCATGCAGTTCAGCGAGGCCCTATTGAAATCTTCTTCTTCTTCTCATTATTATTATTATTATTATTATTATTATTATTATCATCATCATTATTATTATTATTTATTCCTTGCACAAAACTGCAATTTTGACCCCCTGAACATGCTCGTAAAGTAACAAAACTTTCCAGGATTGTCGGGCCTCGTAAAAAATGTGATATTATTATTATTTTTTTTAAATCTAATAATAGATATAATGTATGAAATGCAGTGTGTTGATGGTTACAACGACGCCCACAGCTAATGACGGAGATCCTCTTCGGCATTCGCGTCATCAAATTCTACCACTGGGAGCCGCACTTCAGCCAGAAGGTGTCCGAGTGCCGCCGGCAGGAGCTGTCGCACCTCAAGGCCATCAAGTACCTGGACGCCATGTGTGTGTACACCTGGGCCGCCCTGCCCGTGGTCATCTCCATCCTCACCTTCCTCACCTACGTGCTGCTGGGAAACCCGCTGACGGCGCCCAAGGTTGCTCACACCTCCTCTCTAATGAAGATGAGAAGAGAAAACAGGCTCTTCCTCTCTTCTGTTACATAAAAAAACAACAACCACATGTGCGTTTATCGCGATCATCTGCAGGTCTTCACCACTCTGGCTCTGGTGGGAATGTTGATCGTCCCCCTCAACGCGTTCCCCTGGGTGCTCAACGGCATCCTGGAGGCCAAGGTGTCGCTGGAGAGAATCCAGCGCTTCTTCAGACTGGCAAACCAGGATCTGCAGGCACACTATGCTCTGGGTAAGCTGCTGACACACACACACACACACACACACACACACACACACACACACACACACACACACACACACACACACACACATCCCAGAGTGGATTGATTGTGAATAGGGTTGCAAAATAATGGGAATTTTCAAAGTTGGAAACTTTCCATGGGAATTTTTGGAAATTGATGGGAGTCAAGGGGAATCAACGGGAATGCTCGGGATTTTATATGAACTGCATGTACCTGGTCATATCCATGTATGAATATGTTTTTAAATATGTGCATGCAAACATGTCTAATGCAATATTTTTTAAATTGTATGAGCTCCTCACCATCAGTGTGTTTCATCAGCAGTGACTTTTCCCCCACTGCTTCCCGTGAGCCGAATTCCGGACGGTTTTGGTGTTGCAGAAAGTAGTTCCGTCTAGTTGCTGGAGTTACAACATGCATTCAAAAGAGTAATCCATTTGCATCACCAATTCTTGGCTGTGAAAAAGCCCGACCTCGCAATCACCCGGCACTATTTTCCCTCCCTTTATATCACTGCGTGCATAGGAGGCGGAAGGAGACCACTGCGACACAAGAAAAGACGTGTTGCAGCGGTCTCCTTGTGAGCACGTAAACGCTGTGAAACAGCTGATGATGGTGCGCGTAGTGATACGAAGGTAGGGAAAATATTGGTGATTGTGAGGTCAAACTTTGCGGCTAAGAAATCGTGATGCAAATGGATTCATCTTTTGAACATATGTTGTTTTTTGGAGCAAAACACTTTATCCGTGTGACCTCAGCAACTAGACGGAACTACTTTCTGCAACACTGAAACCGGGCCGGAACTCTGCTCACAGGATGCAGTGGAGGAAAAGTTACTGCTGATGAACCACACTGATGGTGAGGAGCTCAAAAAGGTGCATGTCAAAAAATCTGAATTATCCCTTTAATTGAGTTTGGGGGAATTTTCCCTAAATGAGTCTGACTGTCATGAATATAGGCATCAGTATTTATCATAAGCAAACATACATACAAATATGCCTGATACAACATTCATAAATCACACTAGTCAGTTTTTAGAACTGTAGAACTTTAATGGTTTCTTTCACTAAACAACAAAAACCATGAATGGTGAAAAATCTAAGAAAGTTCAGGTATTTGCAATAACCCAGACATGTTGCTGATTCCCCCTCTGCTCCTCCAAAAATGGCACATTTAGTTAAGCTTTTCTTCAGGCCAGGCTTTCTACTATTTCAGGACTTCATTGTCTTCAAAGACAACAAAAACCTGAAACTTTCCAATATTCCCGAGCTAAAATTCCCATGGAAATTCTCTCCTGAAATTTGCTGGAAATTTTCCACCCCTTTGCACCTCTAATTGTGAACCAACTGTTTTTGCATTAGATCTTTTAAAAAGCTGTTTGTTGAGAAGCCCCCTCTCTGTCTCACCCCTCTGTCCACAGTGTCTCCTGAGGACGACCAGACGTGCGTCCTTTTGAACCAGGGGACGTTTTCGTGGCGGAGCCCCGACAAAGAGGAGGAGCCTCAGGCCGGAGCTGGGAAGGGAAGTCTGCTGCTGCACGATCTCAACCTGCAGATAACAAAGGTGCAGAATGCTCGCATCTACTTCATCGTCCTCACAGTCGCTTCGCACAGTTTCGGTCAAAGCTGCAGAATGCATATATATATTTATGTATACGTGTGTGTGTGTGTGTGTGTGTGTGCGTTCCTCAGGGCTCTCTGGTTGCTGTGGTCGGGAAGGTGGGCTGTGGGAAGAGCTCCTTGCTGGCCGCTCTCACCGGGGAGCTCAACAGGTAGAATATTCACCACTCCTTGTTTCCACGGAGACACTTCAAACCCATGCAAATCGGAGTGGCTTCATTTTACCTCCTGCTCACACGCAGAGGCCAACTACTAAAAATGTTTACAAATCTTTGTTTGAGGAATCAGCCTACGTTTTGGAGTGAGCTTAGCCCCTCTCTCTAGACTAAAACCTGTTTGTAGAGTGGCCCTTCAAAATAAAAGCATACTAGTCACTGACATTAACAAACAGCAAATATAAAGGATCAATCAAATAAAAACATCCTCTCTCTCTCTCTCTCTCTCTCTCTTTCTCTCTCTCTTGCTCGCTTGCTCGCTCACTCACCCACGCAGGCTGAGGGGCGTGGTCTATGTGGCAGACAGGGAGGCCGGTTTTGGTCTGGCGTGTCAGGAGCCGTGGATCCAGCATGCCTCGGTGCGGGACAACATCCTGTTTGGAAAAGACTACGATCCCCCCTTCTACCAGGCCGTGATCGACGCCTGCGCACTCGCCGACGACCTCAATGTATGACCTTTGACCCCCAAATACAAACCATCAAAGGGATAGTTGGGGTTTTTTGACATGAAGTTGTATGAGCTCCTCACCATCAGTGTGGTTCATCAGCAGTGACTTTTCCTCCACTGCGTTCTGTGAGCGAAGTTCCGGTCCGGTTTCGGTGTGTCAGAAAGTAGTTCCATCTAGTTGCTGGAGTCACACGGATAAAGCAACATGCGTTGAAAGGAGTAATGCATTTGCATCACGAATTCTTGGCCACGAAAAAGTCCGACCTTGCAATCACCGGGTACAATTTTTCCCTCCCTTCGTATCACTGCGCGCACCATCATCAGCTGTTTCACTGCGTTTACATGCTCGGAGGGAGGCCGCTGCGACGCAAGAGGAGATGTGTCACAGCGGCCTCCTTCAGCTGATGGAAAGGTGCGCACAGTGATACGAAGGGAGGGAAAATAGTACCGGTTGATTATGAGGTCAGACTTTTTTGCGTATTGTTTTTTGGAGCAAAACGCTTTAGATGGAAGTACTTTCTGCAACACTGAAACAGGGCTGGAACTCTGCCCCTGGAACGCAGTGGGGGAAAAGCCACTGCTG
>CAESWR010000910.1:174180-186489 GCA_903171835.1 Mullus surmuletus
AAAAACCCTAGGCCAATGTAAGTAGATTAATTAATTAATAATATTCAGGTGCACTTTTCATTGCTTGATTTTGAAAAATGCATGTTATGCACTAAGCGGTGTAAGTGAAACAAATATTGAAAAAGTGCCTGAAGGTTAATAAGAAGGAAATCTCTAATAACTAAATTGATCAAAAACAAACAAACCTCACCATCTAAGCCCCCCCCCCCCCATCATTTCCATCAGCTGCCCCCCTCGTGGCCCCAGCACGGCCTCTTGGAGTTCCGTGACGTGGTTCTGTCGTACAGAGACGGCCTTCCCAACGCTCTGGACGGGGTGAGCCTGGTGGTCCGACCCGGGGAGAAAGTGGGCATCGTGGGCCGCACCGGCTCTGGCAAGTCCACCCTGTTCCTGGCCCTGTTCCGCATGGCGGAGGTCAGCCGGGGTCAAATCCTGCTGGACGGGCTGGACATCAGCAGCGTGGGCCTCGCTCAGCTCAGGTGAGGGTTCGGGAGGCACCCGTTTTTTCAATTCCGATATCTGAGATTTCGTATCGGCCGATACCTATCCGATGCAGATACTGAAAAACTTAAGGTTATTTACATAACCCCGGTTCTCTGAGTAATATGAGTGAGATGTCTCACTATGGGATGTACGCCCCTGCTGCAGCCCTCAGAAGCATTAATCTCATTACGCCAATCCTGATTGGCTGGTGACACGTGTCCGTCCGCGCCAGGTAGTTCCACCTACCATAAAGCCACCCGCGGACGGCACCACCTCATTCAAAATAAGCACCTCTTCTCACTCGCCCAGCAAGAAGGGTTGTCTGGTGAGACATCTCACTCATATTACTCAGAGAACCGGGGTTATGTAAATAACCTTAGGTTCTCTTTCCTAATATTCGCTCGACGTCTCACTATGGGAAATGGTAGCTCCCGTATTGCCAGACAAGCTTATCTCATGTCCACCAGCCGCCCGAGGGGTGGTCCGTCACAATCAGGACTGCAAAACCGCCCGTGCCACGCACGCAGCGGAGACGTCCAGCATATAAAAGCGAACAAAAGTGAGTGGCGAGGACCAGCACGCCGCAGCACAAGTGTCCTGAACAGACACCCCCCTGAACAAGGCCCAGGATGCAGCCATCCCCCTGGTCGAGTGCGCCCGCAGGCGCCCCGGGGGTCGCAACCCCTGACTCGAGTAAGCCAAAGCAATCGCCTCCACCACCCAATGGGACAGGCGCTGCTTTGAAATAGGCTTCCCCGTGTGAGGTTTAGCCCAGGAGACGAACAACTGGTCGCTCCTCCTGAGACCCCTCGTCCTGTCCATATAAGCGCGCACGGCACGGACAGGACACAGCACCTGCGGTTCCAGCTCCCCCGAAGAGGCAGCAAACGCCTCAAGAACAATCGGAGAGCACGAGCCCACCACCTTGGGCACAAAAGCCGGGTTGGGCCTCAAAACCACCTTGGCATCCCCTGGAAAAAGCTGAGTGCAAGATGAAAAGCACCGAAAGCGCGTGGATATCGCTGACACGCTTAGCCGAGGCCAAAGCCAGCAACAATGTCGTCTTGAGAGACACATGTTTCAGGGACGCCCCGTCCAGCGGCTCAAAAGGAGGGCCCTTAAGGCCTTCTAGAACCACAGTGAGATCCCACGGTGGCACCAGCGGTCTGGACACCGGTGGAAGCCTGCACGCCCCTTTCATAAAACGGCGGACCAGAGGGTGCTGACTCACCGTCGCGCCCCCAAACCCCACGTGGCAGGCAGCAATCGCCGCCAAGTACACTTTCACCGTGGAGAAGGCTTTCCTGCCGTCAATCAGGTCCTGCAGGAAGGACAGAACCACCCCCACCGGACACTGAAACGGAACGTGGCCAGACCTGAGGCACCAGTCCGTGAACACCCTCCACTTGTGGTCATACAAAGACCTGGTGGAGGGCGCCCGAGCGCACTGAATAGTGGAGATCACCCAACGAGGGACTCCCACAGCCGAGAGGTTGAACCACTCAGGGGCCAGACCCACAGTGCCAGGCGCTCCAGGTGCAGGTGGAAGATCGACCCTGCCCCCTGGGACAGCAGATCCCGGCGCAGCGGGAGCTGCCAAGGCTGAGCGCGCAGCAGCCTGTACACCTCCGCCAGCCAATGCATCGCAGGCCAGTGCGGAGCCACCAGGATCAGATCGTGGCCCCAATCCCTCACCCTTGCCAGAGTAGGGGGTATCAGGGCCAGCGGGGGGAACGCATCTACCCACGCTGTGCAGAGAGTAAAACAGTGCGCAGCGCGCATTTCCCCTCGAGGCGAACAGATCTTCGCTGGCCCGGCCGTACCGCGCCCAGATCTGTTCGACCACCTGCGGATGCAGAGCCCATTCCCCGTACACCGGTGCGCCCCTGGACAACAGGTCCGCACCCGTGTTCAGGGCTCCCGGGACGTGCGTCGCCCTCAGCGAGAGGAGACGGGAGTCGCTCCAGAGGATCAGTCTGCGTGCCAGCATGTACAGCTGGCGAGAACGCAGATCGCCTTGACGGTCGATATACGCCTCCGTCGCCATGTTGTCCGTCCTTACCAGGACATGGTGTCCCCTGAGAGACGGTAGAAAACACCTTCCTGGACAAAACCGGGCCCAAGGGGACTCCCCGGGTCAGGAAGCGCGGAGCCCGCCAGATCCGCAAAGCGTCGGAGCAATCAGGCGCGACCCACACCCTCCGAGCGCCATGGCGCACCGGATCCAGCCCGCACGAGGCAACCAAAACTGGAAAGCCCTCATGTGGAGGCGACCAAGACGGACCACGAGGATGGCAGCCGCCATAAGTCTGAGTAACCGCAGACACAACCTGAACTGAACAGGCCTACCCGGGAGAAAGAGCGCCAGGCACCTCCTGAACAACTCCACACGCGCCACCTAGAGGCGCGCAGTGAAAAGCACCGAGTCCAGAACCAGGCCTTGGAAGGCAATGTTCTGTGTCGGGGAGAGCACGCTCTTTTCCGTGTTTATCACGAAGCCCAGATCGCACAGGTGCGCTGTGACAACAAGCGTGCGCCCGGGCCTCTTGCTCCGATTGGGCTAACAGCAGCCAATCGTCCAGGTAGGTCACAAGGCGGATGCCCTGCTGCCGCAGGGGGGCAATTGCTGCCTCCGTGCACCGCACAAACACCCTGGGGCTTAAGGACAGCCCGAAGGGAAGCACGCGGTACTCGTAGCAGGTCCCCTGGAAAGCGAACCTCAGATACTTTCTGTGGGGAGGATAAATGGGGATATGGAAATACGCGTTCTTCAGATCGATGGAAGTGAACCAGTCGTTCTGACGCACCAGAAGCAGTAGAGATGCATGCGTGAGCATCCTGAACTTGTATTTCCGAAGAAACCCATTCAGAGCCCGCAGATCCAGGATAGGGCAAATCCCGGTCCACCCCCGTTTGGGGACGAGGAAATACCTGGAGTAAAATCCGCTCCGGCTCTGTGTGGGCGGCATGACAGCAATCGCGCCCTTGCCCAGGAGCGAGACAATCTCCCCCTGCAAGACGCGAGCTGAATCCCCCCGAGCCACGGAAGGGATCACGCCGGCGAAACGAGGGGGATCCGCGGCAAACTGGAGCCTGTACCCCCTCGAAATCGTCCTCAGCACCCAGGGCGGAGCCGAGATGGCCGCCCACCTCTCCCACCTGCTGGGGAGATGGGGCGCGCACGCCGGCTCCATCACCGCACCGGGCGGAGCCGCCCATGGAGCGCGCATGGAGCGCATGCAGCGCGGGGGCGGCGGCGGAACCGCTGCCGTCCCCGCCCCGTGGAGAGCCAGAGAGGCTCCGCACCAAAGCGGGGCAGCTGGCGTCGCCACCACACTGCTTATTGATTTGGCTTTTTTCACGCACCGCGCCCTCTGCACTCGGCCTGGATCCGACGGCGGAACACAGTTTAATCGTTTCAACAAAACGTGTGTGTGAGTGCGTGCTTGTGGACACAGTGGAGGGGCAACAGCGAAACCCTCTGCAACATGGTGTCCTCTCCTCCCAACTCGCGCCGCGGGAACGCGCGGCGGTGGGGAGCGGGGAACATCCAGCCGCATCACGGAAGAAGAGAGGGTGGTCACCCGGTCTGCTTCTTCTTCCTCGCCTGAGGGTGGGCAGTCTGCGCCAGACCGGCTGGCGGAGCCGCTCCGCAGGCCGGGGCGCGCCTGGACCAGCTGGGCTGAGCCCCCGGACCGGCGGGAGGAGCCGGGGCGGGCTGGGGAGTCGGCGTCTTAGGAGCTCTGAACTGCGGAGCCCGAGCGGCAGATTGAGCGTACGTCTTCCGACGCACGGCGGTGGGAGGAGGAGCGGGCTTCAGCAGGAGGCAAAGCTGGAGCGCCTCGTCCTCCCTCTTCTTGGCAGCGCAGCGCTCCTGCGTCGAAGCCAGCGCGGAGCCAAAGAGCCCGCTCGGAACGATGGGCATGTCCATCATTTCGTTTCTCTCCCGGTCCGACAAATTGGTGAGGCTTAGCCAGCGTGCTCGCTCCAGGAGGACTAGCGTCCCCATCGCTCTCCCCGTGGCCTGGACCGCGCAGCGCTGGACACGGAGGCATAGGTCAGCGATGACCTGTATCTACTCCCATGCTGCCGGGTCCCGGGTCTGCCCGAAATCCTCGCACTCCTGACGCTGACCGAGGTTGAAGGTGGGCAGCAACCAGTGGCTCCATAGGAGGCATGCGGAGTAGACCCAGGCTCTCCATCCCCTCGCAGTCGAGGGAGGAGGCTCCGGGGACCGGGCTCCGGCTGCTGAAGGGTAATTTCTTCCCTTCGTAACCGGACCGGGTGGTCTCCGTTGCGGCCACGGGCCAAGGGATGCCCAGCCGGTCAGCCGCGCGTTTGCACACATCAAGCATGTCCGGTCAGGGAGAGGGAGAAACAGGTGTGTTCCTCTCCGCGTCATCCCGTGAGGCGACGGAGGACGCGGGCTGCGCAGCCCGGGCCAGAGGGACGAAGATGTCATCCTCTTCCTCGTCCTCTGATATGAGGAGATCCGAGGCGCCGCCGCAGCACCTCCGATCTCCTCCTCCTCGGCACCGAGGACGCTGGAGGGGAGAAACGGGTCGTGCGGGGACAGGCTAGCTTGGCGCGCTAGCCGTTGGCGGAGACTCTTGAGCGTGAACACTGCGCAGTGTCCACAGCTGCCCTGAGCGTCAATAGCCGGGCGGGCATGTTCCAGCCCGAGGCAGCCCGAGCAGACCTGGTGTGGATCCCTGCTCGAGATCTTGTTCCCGCAGCGGGGCTCCGAGTCTCCGCGCCCTCTGGTGTGAGGGACGGTGGCCTGCATCCCCCAGAGCTGGTGTGCCGGAGGGGAGTCAGGCAGAGCTAGCGCGGAAGTTGCTTGACCTGAACTAGCCTAGCAGCTAGCCAACTCCGAGAAACTAGCTGGTGTGCTAGTTGCTCGGGCTCGGAAAGCCGTGGTGTGGCGACAAGCGGAAATACACGACTTCTCGTTGTTGCCCCGAGTTAGAAGCGCCCGGCGACGGAAGCCGAAAGAGATCCGTCTATGGACAGTTCAACTATCTAGCCAGGGACAGGAGATCAGCTCCGAGTGAGAAGAGGTGTTTGAATGAGGTGGTGACGTCCGCGGGTGGCTTTATGGTAGGTGGGACTATCTGGCGCGGACGGACACGTTTCACCAGCCAATCAGGATTGGCGTAATGAGATTAATGCTTCTGAGGGCTGGAGCAGGGGCGTGCATCCCATAGTGAGACATCGAGCGAATATTAGGAAAGAGAACCCTGGTGCAACAGCTGATTTGGTGGTTTGTACTCGGCAGTACCTTTCTCTTTCGTGTTTTTGTCATTCTTGCGTTTTTTCGGCACTGTTTCCACCAGCGGGAGGACCTCTGCTGGCGAACCTGGGAAACAGCAACACACTTTCAACAAAACAGTCAGACAAAGCTCGGACTACCTTTCCAGACAGTCAATTTTGTTTCCATGGTGATCAAACAGGGTTGTTCCGGTCTCCATGGTGATTGTAATCAATGGTGATATGGCGATCAAAGCAGCCACGCATGGAGAAGGTCTGCTACAAACCCTGCTTGGCGTAACTTTGCGCTCCCCTTTTTGTGGATCTGTCTATCCCGCTACTTTCTAGCGTCTCCAAATGCCAGGATGTTTGTGTCTTTCATCACACTGATGAAGTGATTGGTTTCCTCCTCACTCCAAAAGTGTGGCGTGGTGTTGCTCTCGCCTTTGGTCATGTTTACTAGGAGTTCCTGGACTCCAAAACCAAGATTCCATGCTGATAGAACATGAAGACAACACTAATTCATGCAGAGCTAGCGTGGAAGTCGCTTAACGCGAACTAGCCTAGCCGCTAGCCAAATTCCGAGAACTAGCTGGCGTGCTTCTTGGCTCGGGCTCGAAAGCCGTGGTGTGGCGACGAGCGGAGCGTTTCCAGAGCCGTGGAGAGGCGAGGAAAAACGCGAAAATACACGACTTCTCGTGTCGCAAAAGAAAGAGTTGCCCCGAGCTAGAAGCGCCCGGCGACGGAAACCGAAAAAGATCCGTCTATGGACAGTTAAACTATCTAGCCAGGGACAGGAGATCAGCTCCGAGTGAGAAGAGGTGTTTGAATGAGGTGGTGACGTCCGCAGGTGGCTTTATGGTAGGTGGGACTACCTGGCGTGGACGGACACGCTTCACCAGCCAATCAGGATTGGCGTAATGAGATTGATGCTTCTGAGGGCTGCAGCAGGGGCGTGCATCCCATAGTGAGACATCGAGCGAATATTAGGAAAGAGAACCCTGGTGCAACAGCTGATTTGGTGGTTTGTACTCGGCAGTACCTTTCTCTTTCGTGTTTTTGTCATTCTTGCGTTTTTTTGGCACTGTTTCCACCAGCGGGAGGACCTCTGCTGGCGAACCTGGGGAACAGCAACACACTTTCAACAAAACAGTCAGATAAAGCTCGGACTACCTTTCCAGACAGTCAATTTTGTTTTGTTGTTTTGTCGTGCATCCCATAGTGAGACATCGAGCGAATATTAAGAAAGAGAACACCACTGAATTATCAAACATACTAGGTCTCATTGTGTGGAAAAGACTGGGATCATCAAAGACTGAGGGGGAGGGGGGTGTCAGCCACCCGTAAATAAACCTATGGGAAACACTGCAGTGGATACGAAAGTTTTTTTTTTTCCTCTGGCTGATTGGGAGAACTCCCAGAATTCCCAATGGCCAGTCCCACTCAGATCCACTGCGCAGGTATTGCACGTAGCTGTCCAATGTGTTGACTTGGCTCTTGGTATTGTGAAAAAGTTGCAAATGGTTGATTCTATCCTTTCACTCGCGCCATGTTGGAAACAAATCCTCTGTACTGTAGATTTGCCCTAATAAATCGGGCTGCTGTCACCGATATCCGATCCCAATATCAGATCGATGCATCCCTAGTGAGGGGGTGGCAGGAGGTCCTTTGGGGCGGGCTGGAACTAGAACTGGATCCAGATCGGCATCAAGTTAAATCTGCACATGCTAATGGCAGGAATGATCATGTTTCAGTTCCAACACCACTCTGAAGTGCATCGCTTTTATTTTGACGGGATCCCAGAAAAGATCCTCATTCTTACCCGTGTGTGTGTGTGTGTGTGTGTGTGTGTGTATGGTGATCTTGCAGGTCCAGGTTGGCCATCATTCCTCAGGATCCTTTCCTGTTCAGTGGGTCCGTCAGAGAGAATCTGGACCCCTGCAAGCAGCACCAAGACCAGCAGCTCCTGGACGTGGTGGACCAGTGCCACCTCAGCTCCGTGGTGGAGCGCATGGGTGAGTGGAGTCTAAGCATGCTTCAGTTACTTTTTCTTTTTTTTAATCTCCTCCTTTTTTCTTTTTTTTAGTTTGCACACAGTAGAATAACACTTATAATCAGAATAGTAAGACAAATGTGACAGGAGAGCTCAGAAAGCCAACAGGCTTATGCAGCAGACCTCCTCAATTTAGAAAGTAAACAGTAATAAAAAAAAGCATTATATAATACATATGAATTAAATTTAATTCAAAAGATACAGAGCTTTTGATCATGAGATTTAGAGTTCCATTTCTGTACACCCCGATATTCGGGGAAGTTCTGACCATGTTTAGTTTTATAAAAAGGAAGATGCTGATGATTGACCTGTCTAGTATTATATGAATGGATCTGGGAATTAAATTTGACCTTTCAAACTGAGCAGGCAGCAAACACATCGTGCACATCGCGAACAAAAGATTTGATCTTGATGTGTACTATCATGATAGTCGGAATAGAAAAACAGCACTGTCAAAAGCCACAAGGATGCAAAAGGAATCCCAATCCCTCCAACGGCAGCACGAGTTGCTCTGACACGACTGTTTTTTTACATCATGTGTGACCATTTTCACCACCTCGCTACGTGATGGAGTTTTGTTGAGACACGCTTCTGGATCGGAGTGTCTTACAGGCTTGTCTGACTTTGAAACTGTATCAGCTGCTTTATTTTGGTGTGGTCCCTGAATTCATGTCCTCGCGATCCGCGTCGGTGCTCCGTCCCAGCCTCGGGGGTTTGGGAGTCACATACAGGTGAGACCGACCCAGGAAGTCAAATAGCAAGAGAGCGATTTATTCTGGCGAAAATACAGACAATAAGATCAAACAAACAAACAAAAGGTTAATTGTTCCAAGATGGGTGGACGAATAAACAAAAGAAGCCTGTCTTCAGAGTGAACCCTTGGCCAAAACGACAAACAAAACAACCCCATCTTCTGAAACAAACCTAAAACTAAAAGTCAAACAAACATCCTAACTCCTGAGATTTACAAGATACCACAATTTCAACAAAAAGGATAAAGCAAGACTCAGTGCAAATTGTGAATAATCTCAAGTAGGCTAAATATGAACGCAGAACAAAGTTGGAGCGGCAATGGCTCACAAAGCTCAGAACAGAATTGGAGTCTGTTCTGCAAAGACGGTTCTCGCTCTCTCTCACTCGCTCTCTTCCACCCGTCCGCATCGGCTCCTTCATCTTATATTGGAGCCGACGCCTCCAGAGCAGCCAATCAGGCTGAACTCATTTGTCAGTCTGCACTTGACAGAGATTCTCAGACGGAGAGGGATGTCTCATTCAGAGGTAGAACACAGAATCAAAAACAAAGATCTCCTATAACAGAGTGAGCTTTCACTCACACTAAAAGTGCAAAACATGCCAAGGCCTTAACAGTTTGTCCGGTACAGACGCACGTCCTGAGTGTGTGAGCCGGCTCTCCTGAGCCACTCAGTGAAGGCGACAAAGTGAACTCTCTACACCTACGGCAGAACAGGGGAGTAAAAAGGGGGGCAGGGCTTCAGCCTCCCTCCTTCTTGACACTCGGTTCATCACAGCCGCTGCTCCTGCCGTCCTCAGTTCTCCTTCACACATCCTTCTCCCCGTCTTCTTTTACATCTGCTGCAGCCGCTCGCAGCAGCTGCAGCGGCTGCAGCAGCCGGCCGGTGACGGACAGCAGATCACCGAGCAGAAGCGCGACGCTCCTGGAGGAGACGGCGAGTCAGGGGCAGCTCTGCCTCCGCTGATCGTGATCTTCCTCCTCTTTGCTGGACGGATGGGACTCTCTCCAGCAGCCTCACGCTTCCTCTTTCCTGCTCTCAGCTGCTCGTGGGTTGAGGCAGAGCTGGCACTGCTGGACTCGCAGTCAGCGTCACAGGGAGGGAGGACACACTCTGGGACATTTTCATCAACGTCTGGAGACTCCGACTCCTCAGTCTCTGCTGCTGGGAAACGCTCGGGTGTACTGGGTGAACTGGGTGTCCAGTCCATCTCTTGGACGTCGTCTTCGCTTCCATTCAGGCTGATGGCAGTAAGAGCAGCACTGAGATTCTCCATCTTGACACGAATGGCTCGGCTGCACGTCTTATGTGTTTGTAAAGAATCTCTCCTTATGTCTCCTTGAAGATCAAGGCTTGACGTTGTTGTTGTCGTAGCGTGGCTTGCAGGTTTATCATTGTCCAACAGAGTCCCTGTGGGTGGGGGGCAGCCTGAGGGAGGCGCTCATCCTAACACACAGGTGCTTGAAGCATTTTATTCTGCCTCACCAGTCGGCGGCTTTTTATTGTCACAATCACGGAGCACCTCCACCTACCAGTGTTGTCAACTCCCACTACCAATGTTGTCAACTCCCCCTACCAGTGTTGTCAACTCCCCCTACCAGTGTTGTCAACTCCCCCCACCAGTGTTGTCAACTCCCCCTACCAGTGTTGTCAACTCCCACTACCAATGTTGTCAACTCCCACTACCAATGTTGTCAACTCCCACAACCCAATCTTGTCAACTCCCACAAACCCAATCTTGTCAACTCCCACAAACCCAATCTTGTCAACTCCCACAAACCCAATCTTTTCGTAGGTCAACTCCCACAAACCCAATATTTCCTTAGGTCCTCCCACAAACAGAATATTTCCTTAGGTCACCTCCGACTAACACACAACTCCGCCTCCGTGGGCGTGGCCAGACCCACACCGTCGGCTCTGAGTGAGCATGGCCACTTGTGTTTGAAAACTCATCACAGCAGCACGTCTCAGTCTCAGCTACTGGGAAACACTCGGGTGTACTGGATGTACTGTGTGAACTGGGTGTCCAGTCCATCTGGCAGAGCAGCACTAAGATTTTCCTTCTTTTTAATTCTTTTGTGCCCACTAAATTTTCAGCCTCATATCCCAACATTGACAATCTCTGTTTATGAAAAAAAAAAGTCCTTCAAAAACGCTGTTTTACATTTACAAAAAAAAAAAAAATGTTTAAGGTTTGTACTTGTGGTTGCTAAAAGATTCAGCAGATCACACAAAGTGGCACCTGCGTCCTTCACTGTCTAAGAAGAGGAATGATTTTTCGAAGCGAGTTTGATGAAAAGTGAACTCTGGCTGCTCTCAGCCTGAATGGAGCCTCAGATTGTGTGGAAGAGGTGGTCTGCTCATTGTGAGGCAGGTGCCTCCATGTGGGGGGCCATCAGGGACACGACTCTCAATTAGCATTCACACACACATATGAAACAAAACATATTCACACACTCTAGTAAAAGCACCATACTCTCTGACAACTGAAATGCTCTCACACACACACTCATGTAACGCTCTCACACACACCAATGAAACACTCTCACACACACCACTGAAAACGCTCTCACACACCACTGAAATACTGTCACACACACAATTGAAATGCTCTCACAGACACCACACACACACCTCATACACTGCGCTGATGTGCCGCTCTCGCTCTGATTTCCACACACAGGCTGAGAGGAGAGGCGGCTCACACACGCAGCATGTCTGTCTGTACCGGAGTGTGTGACTGTGTGAAATCATTGACCAGGACAAGGACTACATCAAAACCTAACTTTATTGACACAGTTTAGCACTTTAACTGAACTCATGTTTTACTGATGATTACACCTCCTTTATTTTTTCTTCTCTCTGTGAGTTAAAGCGCTAAACTGTGCCAATAAATTAAGTTTTGATCTTGTTGTCCTGAACAGCAAGTATAGCTGTCGAAAAACATTACCCTTACAACCTATTTAGTGCAACAAAAACTCATCAAAGTGATCATAAACACAATATCAGAGGAGTGAGGGAACACGGACCAAGTCAGGATTCTCTGACTTCCCGGAGAGGAATTCTGACGTCGGGGAGCGTTCGTGTTGAAACCTGCGACTTGGAACTGGGACATTACGACTGCAGAGTACAGATGGAAGCACCGACAGTCAGCGAGTGAGTGCTCGGGCTCTGAACACCGACTGTGAGTCCTGCTCTGCCACTCGAACCTCTGGCCATCAAACCCATTTCTTCCACAAAATCCTTGGCTCCATTTTCACAATGTGTTCGTCTCAAACCTTTTTTTCAACCTCAAGTCCTAACCTTGGAAATGTTGAGATAACGCTTTTCCAAAAATTGATCATTTTCCCAAAAGATTCCTTTCGGCACCGCAGATGGTGAGGAGGTGAAGTCAGATACCACATCAACAACATCGCGGTCCGTGTGAAATCATAGACCAGGACAAGGACTACATCAACAGTTAACTTTATTGACACAGTTTAGCATTTGAACTCACAGACAGAAGAAATAGAAAAAGGAGGTGTGATCATCAGTGGAAGATGAGTTAGCTGGTGGTAAAACACCACCAACGGCCCAAACACTCCGAGCTGCTGCTTCTCGCCCCGACCAAACAATGAGCCGCTCTGGGCTTCGTGGATCCATGTGATGAGGCGCAGGACTCTCTGCAGCAGCCGCACGCTTCCTCTCCTTCAGTCCCTGAAGGGCGGAAACAGATTTTCTCCCACGTTTGAAGACGCACAGAGGTTTCCAGGCGTCTCTTTGTCAAAAATA
>CAESWR010000910.1:223610-240356 GCA_903171835.1 Mullus surmuletus
ACTTCATCAGTGTGATGAAACACACAAACATCCTGGCATTTGGAGACACTAGAAAGTAGCGGGATAGACAGATCCACAAAAAGGGGAGCGCAAAGTTACGCCAAGCAGGGTTTGTAGCAGACCTTCTCCGTGCATGGCTGCTTTGATCACCATATCACCATTGATTACAATCACCATGGAGACAGGAACAACCCTGTTTGCCCACCATGGAAACGCCTTATTCACAATGTTTCATTAACTGGAATATGGACCTTAACCCCAATATTGACCGACTGGAAACGTAGTCGCACCGAAAGCTCTGCCAAGATCTACTGAGAGCGTGAATGAACACATGCTCACAGGGTTTATAAATCCTGTCTTTGATTGGTCTGATGTGGGACTTTGAGTTACTGGGTTAGAGGTTTTCACGAGCTGCGGGCCATTTTCATCCAAAATCCAACAATATTCCATATTGTGTTTGATAGATTAAGAATAAATCCAAGTTCATAATAGTCTGGTGAAGCATCAATAGGTCACCTGAGCTTCACTGCAAAGCAGCCAACCAGCTCTGCTCCCGCTAGATCCCACAATTCTGCATGTGTGACTCGAAGCCGATGAAGTGAATCCAAAATGGATGATAAAGGCGAGTGCGTGCTGCAAATCGAGGTTGAACCTGCGTGTTTGGCTCGCTGAAAAGTTAACACGCAAAATGGCCGCGCGACGCGCTCAGCTGCTGGCTTTAACATCAGAGGTTCTAACCTCTGAATGAATCAGCACACCGCCAGTGGCCCCGGCGCCGCTTGACTCGGGTTAAACCACGTCTGCAGAGTTTCGCTCCTTTCAAAAAGGAGAAAGTCCGGGCAGATTCGAAGGTTGCTCTCATCCTGTGATGCTGCGAAAAAAAACACAGGAGGAAAAAACAAGAAGTACAAAAGCGAAGTTTGAAAACAAAAGGGAGAAATTGCTCAATTTTCAACATAAAAAAAAAACGTTATGAAATGTTGCCTATCAAGTTTTTCCGTCTAATTCAAAACAACCTCAAAGTGAGTAACCCAGCTTTTATTCAGCCGTCTCATGTGTTTGTCCCACGTCGGTCCGCTACTCACGGTTTCGCTCAGGGTGATCGCAGTGGGACTTTCTTTGCCAGAATCCTGCCGCCTAAGTGGGATCTTTGGTAATTCCTCCACTCCCACAGATAGATCCAACAATATCTTTCCATTATTCTACTTATTCATTTATTTATTTATTTATCATTATCTTTTGGCCCTGACTTAGCTGTCAGAGCACAGATGGCAACACAGGAGGGAAACGGGGGCCAAACTGGCAGTTGCGGTGACGTCCTCCCAATTCATCAGCAGGCTGTTATTTCGTGATGGTGAAGATCAAAACGGAAAGATGTGTGTGTGTGTGTGAGACTGTAAACAAGCATCTATGTGCTGAGGTGCAACATGGTCATGAAACGCAAAAGGACAAAAAATCCCCACTGAGTTTTTTCTATTTTTAGAACGTCGCCCAAGTCAGTGTGAAGGAAGTGCTACAAGGAAAAGTCATGGCGGTGGTGGCGGTGGTCGGTCGTGAGATTGAATCATTTCTAAACTCCCCCCAAAGCGACCGCCTGACTCACATCCTCCCGTCCGGTGCACAGCAGTGTTTGTCCCGGGCTTGCCGGTCGATAAAATCTTGTGGTTCTGGTCTATTTACTTAAACGCAAAAGCCGCAAATTCCGCGCCTCAATTTGCCAGCCTCTGTAATCACAGCACACAAAACAGCTCGCAGGGAATTCACTGGCATGACCGACCTTGGTTGGCTCCATTTCAGGATGTTTTTTTTTTTTTTTTTTTTTCCTCCTTATTTTAGACTTACTGAACTTTTTTGGTGTATATCTTTTTTTACGATGATCTGTGGGATCTGTATGTGGGATGCAAAACCAATGTGGCCTCCAGATTGGAAGGATGGAGTTGTTGTCTGTCCATATTTGTCTTTATTTGTTGTTTTTAACACTTTGTTGTCGTTGTGTTATGTTGTAGGCGAGAATAGCGAAATCAGGGCTCCAGGTGGGGCCGGGCGATATATCCATATTAAAAATATATCTATATGTTTTTAAGCAGGAAATGGAATGAGACCATATTGTTTATATCCATATTGCTTATATCGATAATATCCCTATATAGTATATTTGTTATAAAGGAGAAGAACAGCTGTAATATGATTTTAATAAGCCATTCAGTTGCCAAACTAAACGAAAAAGATTGGCAGATATTTTACTTTTCTTATATTTATTTAAAAAAAAGATTGGCCTATTTTATTTTAGGGGCTAATTTTTTTCAAGGTATTTTTTTGATGTGCACCTTACATGGAGCGTTATATTTTCATGAAGGTTACTCCTGTTATTAGGTATTATGTTAGAATTATTGGTATTTCAACAGCTGAGTTTTAACCAGGTGAAGAAACCTATTAATTTGTTTTAGCAACTGTTCATTGAATTAGCTGGTTTCAATAAAACTACTTGCAATGAACATGTAATATTTGACTTTGACTGAACATTTAGCTCACTTTGAGGAAAAAATATCTGGATGTATATGGTATTTCGATATTCATATGAGTTTTGGTCCATATCGCCCAGCTCTAACTCCAGGATTAGGTCAAAGATTCAGTGTCAGTAATGTTACGATGTCAGTGTGCAAGTGCTCAAAAGCAGAGTTGTAAATGGAGATGAAACATGCAGAGATTTTTGGAAAGTCAAAAAACATATCAAATATTTTTCAAAATAAAGGCATGTCTGCGAATTTTAGGGTCTCAAAAAATTACAAGAAAAGTTATCTCATTGATTTGCAGACTTTTGCGGTCATGTAACGAGCGAGTAGAGATGGCTTTCGGCAGCTACACTCACAAGTGCGACCTGAATCTTAACTCGCAGAGACATCGATGTGTGTGTGATGATGACGATGTGTGTGAACCGCAGTTGACCTCAGCCAGATGTAAACACACTGCTGACTCACTTGTCTCACTTCCTGTCTGTCTCCCCCTGCAGGCCACGGACGCTCGCAGAGCTTTCCCCTGCTGGGACGAGCCCGCCATCAAAGCCACCTTTGACATCACTCTGATAGTTCCCGCTGACCGAGTAACCCTTTCAAATATGGTACGTGTCGACCGCTCGCTTCTCTGCTTCCCGTCTCTCCCAGCGTCCCTCACATAACGGCGTGTTGAGCTGGACGCCACAGTCCGCACTGTGGTGATGAATGTAGCCGCACGCCGAGAATTGCAGGACGCCACGTTGGACAAAAGAACTCCCCTTTAACAGAAGCAGTCTCAGAAAATGACGTGGAACAGGGTGGGTTGAGAAGGGGAGAGGTGAGGTGGAGACCGAGAGTGAGGAGGTGGAGTGACAGGTTGAGAGAGGAGGTGGAGACACATGTAGGGAGAAAGAGGCAGAGGTGTGGACTGGAGTCACATGACTTGGATTCGAGTCACGAATTTGAAGACTTTAGACTCGACGTGACATAATATAAAGAGACTTTCAAGTCGATTTGGACTTTAACATCAGTAACTCGTGATTTCACTTAGATTTGAGCCATTTGAATTGAAATAACTTGCTACTCTCCCAGAAACCTGAAGATTATGTATGTTCAAACCACTCACTTAAAGGGTTAGTTGGTATTTTTTTAACATGAAGTTGTATGAGCTCCTCACCATCAGTGTGGTTCATCAGCAGTGACTTTTCCTCCACTGCGTCCCGTGAGCCGAGTTCCAGCCCGGTTTCAGTGTTGCAGAAAGTAGTTCCGTCTAGTTGCTGCAGTCATACGAATAAAGATTTTTGCTGACTGTGTGTATACGGTATATTTGCATCTTTCTGTGTCTGCACTCTTGGCACAACATCCTTTCAAATTAGATCTACATTTCAAAATGTGTTTCAAATGTGTTTGAAGAATGCTCTTGCAATGTTTCCTGCGATAAATACAGATTTTTAAAAGCATATGTGTTAAAACTGTGTTCAATGTTTTTATTCTGTTGTTAAAAAGACTCAAAAGGACCTGAAACTCCAACTGTAGAACGTAGGGCTTGAGACTCAACCCGGGTCTTGAGGGCAAAGAATTGAGACTTACTTGTGACTTGCGTAACACTGACTTGGTCCCACCCCGGGGTAGAGGAGGTAGAGATGTGTAAGGAGACAGAGGAGGTAGACATGTAGGGAGAGAAGAAGTGAGGAGGCGAGGAGGCATGTAAGGGAACGAGGTGAGGAGGCGTGTAAGGAGAGGGGATGTGTAAGGAAGGAGGAGGGGTGAGGAGGCGTGTAAGGACAGGAGGTGAGGAGGCAGAGACGTGTAGGGAGAGAGGGCGCTTTGTTTCATTGAGCAGCGGAAACAACGCCAGAAAATGTTGTCTGGGTCTGTCCCTGCAGGGCCACGCACACGCACACGCACACGCACACACGGGGGCAGTGACGGAGCTGCGTTTGTGTTTGGTGACTAAATCCGAGTGACACAAATGCAGTTTGTCATCGTCGGCGTGCGGCACCATTAGCTTGTTTCTCCTCGCAGCTCGCCCCCCCCACCTTCGAAAGCAGCTTGCATCAATTTGAGCCTTTTCTCGTTCCAGAATGTCATTGACCGAAAGCAATATCCAGACGACGAAAGCATGGTGGAGGTGAGGTTCGGCACCACGCCCATCATGTCCACCTACCTCGTAGCGTTTGTCATCGGCGAGTACGACTTCGTGGAGAGTCAGTCGTCAGACGGCGTGACGGTACGCGTCTACACGCCCATCGGGAAGGCGGAGCAGGGGAAGTTTGCACTGGAGGTGAGTGGCAGGAAACCCCCACCAAGCTGCTAACTGGGCTAACTTTTTTTTGTTTTTCCAAGCTACAAATTTTCAATTCTCAATAATACGACCGAAAGAGTCAAGTCAGTCAAGCTACCAATTTCAAAATAAAGGCACATTTTCAATTCTCAATAACACAACGGAAAAGGTCAAGTCAGTCAAACTGCAAATTTCAAAATAAAGGCACAATTTTATTTCCCCGTTATACAAAGGAAAAAGTCAAGTCAGCCAATTCTCAATGATACAAAGGAAAAAGTCATTCATTTGCAGACTACTGTGATTTTACTACTTTAACTTTACTTAAAAACAACTTTCCTGACATTGTTTTTCTCACCTTCTGCAGGTTGCGACTAAGACCCTACCTTTCTACAAAGACTACTTCAGTGTTCCTTATCCTTTACCTAAAATCGATCTCATAGCTATCGCTGATTTTGCTGCCGGTGAGTCCTCTCTGATTCCACACGCTCCGTTAAAGAGACTTTATCGCCGAGACCTTCAGTGTTGAGTGAACCTTTGTGGCCTCCCTCTGTCTAGGTGCCATGGAAAACTGGGGCCTTGTCACTTACAGGTGATTTCTTTATTCTAAAAATTTGTTTTTTAATAACGTGATTGAACAAACCTCATTTCAGCACTTTTTTTTAATGGCTGGTCAGTTTCGCCGCATGTGCAGCCACCTGTTATTCCATTAGTCTAGCGTGTCCAGCCATCTGCGTGGAGGGGTTTTTCTGCCTCCCTGATGAATCCGAGGCCGTTGACCTTCAGCCTCCTCTCTGCGTTAACCCTTTGTGTTTGTGTGTGTGTGTGTGTGTGTGTGTGTGTGATGTTACAGGGAGGCAACACTGCTAATCGACCCGAAGAACTCCTGCTCGTCCTCCAAGCAGTGGGTGGCGCTGGTGGTGGGACACGAACTTGCCCACCAGTGGTTTGGAAACTTGGTCACCATGGTAACCAGCCCCCACTTCTTTGACCGTTTTCTATTGTCAAAATATTGCAGAAATGTTGAATTGATGGCCTGTTCTCACTTGTACTGCTAGTTTATTCCATCACAATTTCTTAAATGTTGAGTTTAAGAGTGAAAAATGACGTCTGTGTTCAGGAATGGTGGACCCATTTGTGGCTAAATGAGGGTTTTGCATCCTGGATCGAGTACCTGTGTGTGGACCATTGCTTCCCAGAATACGACATCTGGACACAGTTTGTCTCGGCAGACTACACCCGCGCTCTGGAGCTGGACGCTCTGGACAACAGCCATCCCATCGAGGTGAGCCACCGTCCCACACGGTGCCCAGGATCGGAAAAGTCATTTTTAGTTCCAGTGTTTCCACACTCCAACATGTATTCAACGTTTTCACTGCACCTTAAGAGTAAATCAAGGAGGCAAGTTGGATCAAAAAGTGACATTGATGAAGCTGAGAGTGTGACTATGACCTCTTAACAGCAGATGTTACCTTTTCCACCAAGCACCCTTAAAAATAAAAGCGGCATTAAGTAGGGCTGATTGGTGGTCTGCTTTCTTAGTCACAAAAAAAGGTGGTGACAAACACTTTTTTAACACACTCGCTGCTTCCTGCTCTGACTGAGAGATGATGATGATGATGAGGGTTATGATGATGATGATGGTAAAGATGATGATGATGATGATGATGATGATGACAGGTGAACGTGGGCCACCCGTCAGAGGTGGACGAAATCTTCGACACCATCTCCTACAGCAAAGGGGCGTCGGTGATCCGCATGTTGCACAACTACATCGGAGACGAGGTTGGAAGCCGCTGAGCAGGTTCACGCCACCTTGTGTTCTTGAGGTGTCCTCTGGCTGACTTCCTGTCTTCCTGTTTCCCCCTCGCAGGACTTTAGGAAAGGAATGAATGCCTATCTGCTGAAGTTCCAACACAAAAATGCAGCGACGGGTAGGTGATCTTCCATGTGACGAAGCAGCTTGTTCGGCTTTTGACTCCTTATTATTCGAACGCAACAATCCCAATTTGGAGCGCCTCCTGTGTTCAAGGACAGTGTTTCTCAAATTGTGGTCCATCATTGCCCCCTAATGGTCCGCCAATTGTGTATTTTTTTATGGAACGTACAAAAATGAAAAATTCGCTAGGAAAACGGCTCGTTAAGAGCCATTAACGAACGTACGGGAAAGCTAAAGTTACTCCATTAACAAGCCAGTGACGAGCCTACGGAAAAGCGAATGTTACTCCATTAACAAGCCAGTAACGAGCCTATGGTAAAGCGAATGTTACTCCATTAACGAGCCTATGGGAAAGCTAATGTTACCCCATAAACGAGCCTATGGTAACGCTAACCATAATCCATTAACAAGACTATGGGCAAGCTAACGTGACTCCATTAACGAGCCAGTAACAAGCCTACGGGGCGCTAATGTTACTCCATTAATGAGCCTACGGGCAAGCTCACATGACGCCACGAAAGCCCTTAACGAGCCTATGGGAACGCTAACGTTACTCCATTAACGGGCCTTTTTTTTTTAGACTCGTAACATGTATGATGCTAGTTTATCCCCCAGTTTGCTATCTGGGCTGTTCCGGGGCTATTTGGCTTGTGTGTTTGGGGGAGATAAGTGGTCCTTTTGAGAAACACTGCTCTATGATGAAAACTAATTTGCACGTACTTTGGAAAATGAGTTTTTAAAGAAATGCAAAAAGCATGTGCTAAAATGGCTCGCTAGCTCCACCTGTGGAGTCTGTAGTCTGATTCATGGTCTGCACATCCTACCTTGGTATGTAGCATCGATTGTCGTGAATGTGGATCCCCCATGTCGATCTTCATTTAGTTTTCAAACCAAAGTCCCCGGGTATTATCAGGCCGCAAAGGATCATCTGTGCATCCTCCTCCTAAAGGGGCAGAGGAAGGCTGCATTTTCAGCCGCGTTTGAAGGAGCCTTGCAGAAACTGAAGTGGCACGGGCTCTATGAAGCGTTTTCACATCACGCGGCCTTTAGATGCAGCCTTCCTAGCATGCAGACCCCGAATTGGGACCCAGCTTATAGTCAGCAGGTCAGCAGAGCTACGTGAGAACTACAGCTTCTCGGGGCTTAACAAGGCGCCACTCCAGTATCTCCTGGTGGTCCTACAGGATGTTAAAGCAAATTTGGTATTATGGTGCACCGCCCCCTGCTGGCAGCCCCCTGCTGGCAGCCCCCTGCTGGCAGCCCCCTGCTGGCAGTAGCTGCCATGTGTTGTGTTCTGACCTGCTGCTCTCCACAGAGGACCTGTGGGACTGTCTGGAACAGGCCAGCGGGAAACCCATCGCCAGCGTGATGGGCTCGTGGACAAAGCAGATGGGCTTCCCCATCATCGTTGTGGACCAGGAACAGGTGGGCGCCGTGATCTTCTCCTTCTTCTTCTTCTCTTCACCCGTCTTCTTCTTCTACTTCTTCTCTTCACCCTTCTTCCTCGTCTCCCCACCTTTCTTCCTCTTTTTCTCCCCACTTTTCTTCTTCTTCTTCTCACCCTTCTTCTCACTTCTTTTTCTTCTCATCCTGCTTCTTCTGCTCCTTCTCCTCACCCTTCTCCTTCTTCTTTTCCCACCACTTGTTTTGTCATCTTTTAAATCACGCCGTCCACTGTCGTTTCCAGCAAGGCGACGACCGCGTCCTTAAGTTATCTCAGAGCAAGTTCTGCGCCAGTGGACCACATGCAGGTGAGCGTTCGCCTTGAACGGCCAAAGGTTTTGAACCGACAGCGGGGCCTCCTCTGACTTCTGACCTCTGCCCTCTCCCTCTCTGCGGCGGACAGCCGAGGACTGCCCCCACTGGATCGTCCCCATCAGCATTTGTACCAGCGAGGACCCGGAATGCACCAAGGTCAGCGTTCTGCTAGACAGAGACGAGGCCACCATCAGGCTCAACAACGTCGGCCCGGACCAGTGGGTCAAGGTGAGCCATGGGCGGAGCTCTCCATTTGAGAACGCAAATAAGTCCAAAACACAGATCAGACAAAAGCTTTAGCAGGGTTTATGTGAGCAGGTCAGGGGGGCTTCATTTCCACAGAACGGAAGTGAAACAGAGGGTTTTTTTATCTGCATGAAGTGAACTTTGTCCTGCTCCGATTCCTGAAGTAAATCTTACACCGCGTTTCCACTGACAGTATCAGCTCTACTCTACTCTACTCTACTCGCATTTGTGTGCGTTTTTACTGAGAAAAAGTACCTGGTACCTGGTGCTACTTTTTTACTACCTGCTTCTTCGGGGTTCCAAAAAAGGCAGCCCAGTACTTTTGCATACTCGAAGGTGACGTAGTGGCATTGCGGACACTGATTGGCTCAGCTTTGTCACAGAGTCAGTGCGTCATCAACAGTAGCCGCGCACAGAATAAACAGGGCAGCGCTATTCTTCTTTCTTGTCATTTGTTATAATGCCAGCGAAAAAGGGCACATCGAGGTCTTTTGAGACGGCTCCGCTCGTATTTCGCAGCTAGCATTTTCTTCAGAAAGCTGTAACGAGCGAGTGTGAGTGGTCAGTTACAATCAGATCTCTGTGCAGTGTCGTGAAGAAAGGAGAAAAAAAAGGACCACAACAGCTGGAGTTTGGCGAGCCGCTGCACTGACTGTGTCGCGCATCCCCAAAAAAAGTACCAGCTCCCAAAAGCGAGTAGATACCGTCAGTGGAAATGTGACATAAATGACTGATTCTTTCTGTTGGATAATGTAATCGCAATGAATAGGATTTAGAAAAACATAAACACGTTACCGCCCATATTTAAAATGCATAAATGAATGTCGTCATCGGTATGTAAACAAAAAAATGTCAGGATGTCGGAGGCTGTGAGTGAGGATCAGTCCGCTGATAAACTTTTACAGCCTGTGTGCTCATGAATCCATCTGCTTCAGTCTGGTGCTCGTGTGTGTGTGTGTGTGTGAGAGAGACAGAAATTGGTCTTATCAGTGAAAACACACACACAGCCTGTAGGAAGCCCGCAGCTCCACAGGGCTTGCCGTCTCCCCACCGTGGCTGCGATCGCTGCGTTTAACGTTTAAGCCTCTCCGGATGAGGGGGCGGAGCCTGGTTATTGACAAACCAAAGGAAGGCAGCCGCGGCGTTAATCGTCAGCCCAACGGCGGTGAGTGAATGGAGGTGAATGGTTGAGGTCAGGCAAAGGTCAGCGGGTTATGGCTGCTGGAGGTGATGTGGTCTCGTAGCCCCCCCCATCCCCCTCCCCTCTCAGCTCACTCATGCTCATCTCTGTTTATTTAACAGCTTGAGCCCGTTCCCCACACGTCACTGAGTTCCTCCCGAGGCTGCCTCCATTTTTATATTCTTTTTAATAGAAATTTGCGGGGAACTTGAGCAGACTTGTGATGCGTCTCCGGGGTCGGGAGGACGTCGCTGTCTGGATTAACACTCGTCAAAGTGTAAATGCAGCTGTGAGGACGGGTGCCCGTCCTCTATATGTGCTAATAATAACGCCGCTCTGCTGGGCCTTGAACACACTCAAGCCACGCTTACAATCTGAAAGAAGGTTGTGATTAACCCTCACCAGTTCCTTAAAAAAACTTCGTCCCTCAGGACAAAAACGTCCCCTCTCTAAAAACTAGCTGTTAAAATAACATTAATATTTTATTTCCACTGTCATGAGTAAATCGCTTTATCAACTTCAGCCTGAAATATATATAAAATATTAATTATTTGGGAGGATTTTAACCCTCTAAATGCCAGTTTGTTTACGTAAGTTAATTAGGGGGGGAAAAAACAAATCATTTAAATAAAATGCGATTCGAGGAGGATTAGAGGAAACACAAGGTGAGAATCAGTGATGATCGTTCTCTGTGTGATGGAGCAGCGAGCGCTCCGAGCCGCTGAGGTTTGGTGTTGTGTGTGTATGTGTTTATGTGTTTATCCCGCAGCCTGACTCCTCTCTGCGTCGTTCACAGATCAACCCTGGCACGGTCGGTTTCTACCGCATCCAGTACAGCTCAGCCATGCTGGAGAGTCTGCTGCCGGGCATCAGGGACCTCAGCCTATCACCGGTGGACCGGCTAGGACTCCAGAACGACCTCTTTTCCCTGGTGAGGCTCCGCCCCCCCACTGACCTATACCATCAGCAGCTGTCTGAGCGCTGCGGTCCATTCGCACGCCGAGCAAGACGTCGATGAAAACACAAGAAGTCACATTTAAGGAACACAGAGCAGCATACAAGTTCCAAAATGAAATGGCTAAATAATTTTTTTTAATAAAAGCATTTCTGCAAATTATCAATTGAGATCAGTAGGACAGTTGAGAGTCACGTTGGGATCTTTTGACATGAAGTTGGATGAGCTCCTGTATGAGCTCCTCACCATCAGAGTGGTTCATCAGCAGTGACTTTCCCCCCACTTCGTCCCGTGAGTGGAGCTCCGGCCCAGTTTCCGTGTTGAGGAAAGTAGTTCCGTCTAGTTGCTGGAGTCGACCCTGGATAAAGCGTTTTGCTCATGCATTCAAAAGAGTAAGCCATTTGCATCATGAATTCCGGGCCGCAAAAAAGTCCAGCCTCGCAATCACCGGGTACTATTTTACCTCCCTTCGTATCACTGCGCGCACCATCATCAGCTGAAGGAGGCGGAAGTAGACTGCTGCGACACAAGAGAAGATGCGTCACAGCGGTCTCCTTCCGAGCACGTCAACGCCGTGAAACAGCTGATGGTGAGGAGCTCATACGACTTCATGTCAAAAAATCCCAACTATCCCTTTAAAGGAACACAGGGCAGCGTAGTTCGAAAATGAAATGGGAGAGATGTTTTTCAAAATAAAAGGATGTCTGCAAATTATGGATTGAGATCAGTTTGAGGGTTGAGAGTAATTTAAAGTGGCTCTTTCATGGCTGTGTGACGTTGATTAATGAAAAGTTGCTCTTGTTCAGTCTCGCGCCGGCATGATCAGCACTGTGGAAGTTCTGAAGCTGATGGAGGCGTTCGTCAACGAGCCCAACTACACGGTGTGGAGCGACCTCAGCTGCAACCTTGGCGTGCTCTCTTCGCTGCTGTCGCACACAGAGTTCCACGAGGAGATCCAGGAGTTCATCCGGGACCTGTTCACCCCCATCGGCCTCAAGCTGGCCTGGGACAGCAGACCAGGAGAGGGTGAGAGGAGCCGGCTGGGGTTTGACATTTGGGTCAGAAGCTTCACTAGACTTTTGCGTTGTCTGTCATTTCGACTGACTGATCCTGTCATCAGTTTTTTACACTTATCTTAATTTTTAAAATGATCATAATGACATATCCCTCCCATCCTCCTTGCTACCACCTGCTCGCTCTTTAGTTTCCAAGGGCTGATTACTTGTTTGTCTTTCATCTTACACTGAATCAGTCTCTCTTTTTTCACCTCTTTTATCAACACCATCATTATTGGGCTTTTTATAGAAACTTCGGACACTCAGCTGCTGTGACATTTTCCAAGTGAAGCCTTCGTGGTCATGCATCAAGAGAGACAATAGCTAACTAATATGCTCACTCGCCACCGAGTGGTCAGGGGTGTGAATTGCAAGCTGTCAAAATGAGTCAATTATGTAAAATATGCTGTTAACGCACAGCCCGGTGGGAGTGGGGGGGGGGGGTGAGGGTCTCGGAGGCGCTGTGACCTGAACAGGATCTGCTGTCCGCCTGCAGGTCACCTGGACGCCCTGCTGAGGGGGCTGGTGCTGGGCAAGCTGGGCAAGGCGGGACACAAACCCACACTGGACGAGGCCTGGAAGAGATTCAGGGACCACGTGGACGGCAAGCAGGTCCTGCCTGCAGACCTCCGCAGTCCGGTACGGCCCACCTTGGACCCGCACGCTTCTGATGGACCTTTGTTCGTCAAAATCAGTGTTAGGGCTGGCTGGGAGATATATCCATATAAAAAAACATGAATTTTTTTAACGAGATATCGAATGAGACCATATCACTTGTATCGATTATAGCCCTACATAGTAATAGTATATTTGTTATAAAGGAGAAGAAAATAGTTGTGATTTTTTTGACATGAAGTTGTATGAGCTCCTCACCATCAGTGTGGTTCATCAGCAGCGACTTTTTCCCACTGCGTCCCGTGAGCCTGGCCCGATTTTGGTGTTGCAGAAAGTAGTTCCATCTCGTTGCTGGGGTCACACGGATGAAGTGTTTTGCTCCGAAAAGCGACATGCGTTCAAAAGAGTGATACATTTACATCACTAATTCTTGGCCACAAAAAAGTCTGACCTCACAATCACCCAGTACTATTTTCCTTCCCTTCGTATCACTGCACGCACCATCATCAGCTGAAGGAGAACTGCAACGCGTCTTCTCTCGCGTGGCAGTGGTCTCCTTCCAAGCATGTAAACGCCGTGACACAGCTGATGATCGTGCACGCAGTGATATGGAGGCACTTTAAAGCGCTTTTTCCGTGTGAGCCCAGCAACTTGACGGAATTACATTCTGCAAAACTGAAACCGGGCCAGAACTCCGCTCACAGGACGCAGTGGGGAGCTCATACAACTTCCTGTCAAAAAATCTGAACTAGCCCATTAATAAGCCATTCAGTTGTCAAAGTAAACAAAAAAGATTGGCAGATATTTTACTTTTCTTGTATTTATTTGAAAGAAAAAAAAAAGACTGGCCTATGTTATTTTAGGGGCTGTTTCTCAAGATTTTTTTTAATGTTCACCTTACATGGAGCTTTTAGAACTTCAAAAAAATTTTTTTATATGAACAGCTGAGTCTGAACCAGGTGAAGAAACCTATTTGTTTTTGTTAACTGTAACTGTTCATTGAAATAGCTGGTTTCAATAAAACTACTTGTGAAATGTCAGATTTGACTTTGCTGAAAAGATGTGGGGATATATATCGTATATCGATGTTCAGCCTAAATATATTGGTATTTTCTGTCCATATTGCCTAGCCCCACTCAGTGTGTGGTCTGTTTTCTAATTTGTGTGTGTGTGTTTAGGTGTATTTAACAGTTCTGAAGCACGGTGATGCAGCCACATTGGAGACGATGCTGAAGGTAAACGTTCTTCATCCTCCTGTGCGAGAACATTTTTTGGGGTTTCCTGACCTCTGACCTGTCGCCCTGTCTCTTGTCTCTCCGCCATCAGCTTCACCAGCAGGCCGACATGCAGGAGGAGAAGAACCGCATCGAGCGAGTGCTTGGCGCCATCTCTGCGCCCGACCTCATCCAGAAAGTCCTGACCTTTGCCCTCTCGGTACGCTCGGCAGCGCTTTCCTGAGTGTCGCAATCCCGGCTTTGACGGGGGGAAATGAAAGCAGCCTTGTTTACTGTAGCAGCTGCAGGGTATTCGCGGGGTCTTAAAATGTTAAAGGGATAGTTCAACATTTTTGGAAATTGGTCTATTGCTGTAATCCCTATAATCATATGGGTAGGTACATTTACTTTACTCGTCAGTGCCGTTGTTTTGAGAACGGAGGGGGAAAGCGAGCCGCTGCTCAGCACTTTACATGGAGGTGAAGGGTGCAGCACCTCCATCTCTTCAAAACTAATGAAATACACCATCAAATACTCCAAAATATTCAAACACAGAGTTGTTTTTAAGCCGAATGCACAGCCGGAACTACATTCCCGACATACGGTACTTGCCGGGCGGAGTGATTCCAAAGAAAGTAGTTCCGAGTATTTGCTTCATGTGTCGCAATGTTACATAATTTGACATTATTATTTATACCGTGGTGAATATGACGATAGGGATTACAGCAATAGGCCAATTTTCAAGAATGTTGAACTATCCCCTTAAAAGCTGATCAATCGATTTTGGGGAAATTAAGACCCTTAGAAAGTCTTATCACCACTTTATGAGGCCTTAAGGTTTTGAAGGCGTTTTTCTGGATTAGCTGTCAAAAGACTTTGAGTCCAGAAAAACATTGTAAAAGTGTGAGTTTATGCGTTTATTAAAAAACAAAGATAAACCGCTAATAGGCCTGTCACAATAATCAATAAATCAATTAATCGCATGCCAAATGACAATGAACCCGAAAATGTTGCCGGCCTCTAAATATCGCCGCATGTATGCGTGTTTGTTTTCCTCGTCTCACGCTACCAGACAGGCTGTATGTCAGGAGGGTTCACTCTGTGCATCGGCCTCAGCACCTGGGCGCGTCGGTTCCATAGGAATGAATGGAGTGAACCCTCCTGTCAGTCATCCACTCTTTGTGGGGGGAGGCGGGGCCGCTAGCACACACACACACACACACACAGTGAGCCTCTTGACATTCCAATTACAATGTTAAATATACTGGAGAAATGATATTTTATTGCTTTTTAAAGTGTGCACTTGCATTATGCCATATTTATCATTACATCAGTTAAAAAATGATCTCAAAATCACGTTGCTAATAATACTGTTAAGCAGCAATAATTTGTGGGACAATATATCATCCAGCAAAATGTGTTATCGTGTAATCGTCCGGTAACAAAAAAAACCACTAGACTGTTATGGCTGTAAATTGTCTCTGAGAGCACCAGAAGGTACGTCAGTGGAAATTCAGAATGATTGGAATTGTGCTGTATGATGGTGGTCTATAGTATTTATCGTAAACTAGNNNCCCCCCCCCCACAGGAAGATGTCCGCCCCCAGGACACGGTGTCGGTAATCGGCGGCGTGGCAGGAAGCAGTAAGCACGGCCGCAAAGCTGCCTGGAAATTTGTCAAGGACAACTGGGACGAGCTCTACAGCCGCTACCAGGGCGGCTTCCTCATATCACGGCTCATCAAGGTAAAGGAGGCGTCGCCATGGTAACACACTGGGCCTTAGCTAACATGTTGTTAAGTGTCAGAGAAAGAGAGCTGGCTGCTTTTCCTCTTCACCTACAATTTTATTGTCAAGTAAATGAATAGAATTAAAAATGGAAACATGGTACAAAAACAAGACTCATTTGCACTACTTGTGTTTTTTCCATTTTTTTTCTATATATATATTTGTTTATTTCTATGTTTCTTATTTATCTTGCGCTTTCCTTAATTTTATACTGTTGTTGCCTGCTCTCTGTGTGCCCTTAAGTTTTCTAAAATCTGAAATGGTATCATATGATTCGGTTATCACAAACATTGATGATTATCGGTCCATGTCAGAATTGCTGATTTAAAGTGTCATCGTCCACACTCATCTACACCAGTAAACCCAGTGTGTTTGTCGTGTGTGTTTGTGTTGCAGCTCACGGTCGATGGATTTGCAATCGACAAAATGGCGGGCGAGGTGAAGGTGAGCGCTTCATCTTCTTTATACGACTTCTCTGTTTGATGTAGAAAACTTGCGTTGATGCTGCATCAGTCGTCAGACGTGTGAGTGTGTGTGCGACTGTGAAGTTTGCAATGTTTGCACCGGCGTCACCGCTGTAGGAGCACCAGCAGGTGGCAGCATCCTGCAGTGTTCAGCTCAACATCAGCATTTGCTCCCTTTTCTCTTAAAGGGCTAGTTCAGATTTTTTGACATGAAGTTGTATGAGCTCCTCACCATCAGTGTGGTTCACCAGCAGTGACTTTTCCTCCTCTGGGTCTCGTGAGCCGAGTTCCAGCCTGGTTTCAGTGTTGCAGAAAGTAGTTCCGTCTAGTTGCTGGAGTCACACGGATAAAGCGTTTTGCTCCAAAACACAACTTGTGTTCAAAAGAGTCATACATTTACACCACAAATACTTGGCTGCAACAAAAGTCCGACCTTGCAATCATCCGGCACTATTTTCCCTCCCTTTGTATCAGTGCGAACCATCATCAGCTGTTCATCACTTGTGATACCTTTTGATCCTCAGAAACACTGAAATTGTAACTGATGTGTCACCCCCCCCCCCCTCCACTCACCCACAGAGTTTCTTCGAGAGCCACCCGGCGCCGGCGGCAAACCGCACGGTGCAGCAGTGCTGCGAGAACATCCTGCTCAACGCCGCCTGGCTGAGGCGCGACGCCGAAGCCATCCAGCAGTATCTACTCCAGCGCAAGGCTCCGCCCGTCTGAGCCACCACCGTCGCCGCAGCTGACACCACCCCCCA
>CAESWR010000911.1:52636-81066 GCA_903171835.1 Mullus surmuletus
AATATTTTACAGTGAAATGCCATCACACAGTCACACACAGGTCCACCTGAGTCAAAGCCAGACGCACGAGGAGCTGTCCGATATTGATACTAATATCAGATATTGGTCCAACATCAGCAAAAAAATGTTATTATATTTTTTATTTTATATTTTTATCGGCCTACATCTAAAATCTCCAATATAAGCAGTCCATTCCAGAATCTTAAAAAGCTTGCAATGTATGCACACTCAACCAGGTTATTTTGCACCTTAAAAATGTATTTTTTTGGTTTTATTGGAGGTATTGACCTTATTTTTCAGGATCTTCTCATTCATCTTTTATTCATTTTATTCAACTGTAGAATATATATTCTGTTTATGGTTCAAATGTATGTAAGTCATTGCTTAATAATCAATGGGTCAGTTTTCCTCATAGCTACTGTTGCTTTCTATTGTTCTCTGTTTGAGTAATATCACTTGATCAAGCCTTTTCTAACATTCCATACTACAAAATAAGTCATCAAAGTATGTATGTTTCCTGCTGATATTGGATGGGATCGATATTGGTATCGGCCAATTCTCAAGGCTGCGATATCGGTATTGTATTGGAAGTGAAAGTTGTACCGGGACACCTCTGGTTCCCAACAATAAATGACGATGTGTAATTCGAGTTTGCGGTGTGTAACTTCCTGCCAGCCGGCACCGCATATGGAGCCGATAAGAGCGGCAGCCCTCGTCTCCATCACACGGCTGCATGCAGAGTCGCCCTGGTGAAGGGAAAGCTGTGGTGGATGACAGATGCTAAGAATCAGTGTTTTATGCGCTGCTTGAGTGCATTTAAAAATCCTGTTACCAAACCGACTTATCTACCGACTCATTTCAAAGCCCACTTTCCAACAACAACAACACGCTGATGGTACAAAAACAGGTTTTCTTTTATTTTTATTTTCTTACAAGTTTCCCCTTGTTGTCCAGAGCCACGAAGTGTGAACTCCGAGCGAAAAGCAAACGGCAGCGTGTTAACGTGACAGCATGCTCATTGACGTGCATAATGTTCCTCTTTGTGAGCAGAGAGTTAACCAACCAGGGAGAAGATATCCATCGCATTATCCAAAGAAAACAAAAGTGAAACAAAGCAAAAGCTGAGTTGATCTTTTTATACACGCCAACGCACATGCCGCTTTTCACACCACCCCATTTTCCTCAATGAATTATTGAGGGCAACACCGGAAGAAAATAATAGAGTCCAGCTGAGATCCCTCAGGGCTGCGACCTTGGACCTGATCCATTATTACAAGGAGCCACAATCACAAGCAGCCGATTCGAGGAGGACAGGGGTCAAAGCCACGGCAGGCGCGCCAAATATATCATATGGCTGAGTCACATTCATGCTTGAGTGGAAGAGAGAAGATTCCTCAAACCTGAACATCTATCCTGGGAAAAGTATGCAACATTTGCACAGTAGGAATGTGTCCTGCATATGTGGATGAAGCGTTTTCAGAGCTGCCTGGACCCGGAGGCAACTGCAGGTTTGGTCAAATACTGAATGTAAATACATTTATCAAACCACATCTATTTGAGTTTCTTGCTTCGCACGGAATATTAAAAAATCCCATTTGGGCGGCAAACTCGGGGAGTTTGGGCTGGAAAAAATGAAGGTTTCATTTATAGTATATCGCATTGTTTAATTATAGAAAGCTGAGTTCAGGTTGAGGTGACCGTGTGATGATGCATAATACATCAGCTGAATGTGTTACCCTGGATGTGGCTTCGTGTCTTATCGCACAGCGTTTCTGAAGGTAGCTCTTACAAAGATGATGGCAAGAACTGATAATTTTGTCGACATGTGGAGACAAAAATACGCACGGTCCCTTAAGTGCATTGAGATTGAGCTGCGTATAAACAAGGTTTCTGACAGACAAGGTTTCACTTTAGTACATCGCTGCTTTCTGTCTGCTCGGCCTCCTGGTTTTCATTTGATTTCAATATCAGGTGACCTTGCAGAAACTCAAAACTTGCTTGTGAAAAGGTAATCCATCACAATGGACATTTAAATTGCATTTGCTTTTCTCCAAGGTTCCCTTATCGCAGCGTGCTAATGTCACTGGCGGCGTTGACTAAATTGAAAAGTCTTCCACTGAGGTGTTGATGGGTGTTTTGGTGCTATTGTGCTTTTATTCACACTTGCAACGAAAGACAGACAAGCCGACAAACTCCTGCAAAGAGAACCGCACAGGCCTTGAGATTTCCGTGAACAATGGCTATTAACCCGTTAAATGGTGCTCATCATTTATAATAACAGAGCCTGTAAAGACCTCCTCTCTCACCTTTAGCTCCAGCTGCAGCAGAAGCTAATAAGCGTTAGAAATCGCTCAAACACAATGTCAGACCGAAGCGACAGAGAATGTTATTTCAGTCTGATTCTTCTGTCCTCCGGCAAACACCGAGGACAAAGACGTGCTGAAACGACACTTAAACGCTCCATCAATTGCAATCAAGTGGTACAGGCCCCAAAACAGTATAGAGGCGACGTCAAAGCTGCAGCCAGGATACCTGTGTGAGGCGAGGTTTTTATTATTTGCTAGCTTTTGTGTGGCGTCTGTCAGCCTGCCAGGCAGAACTGACTAAACATTGTGTTCACGATCACGCCCTGAGCTGCCAAACATCAATAATAGCCTCACTTATCCCAGAGCACAGATATTTGTAATTAACACCTGCTACTTAATCATATTATTAGATGTGGCAGCGGCCAGAAAACCAGCTTTTGTCTTCAATCACAGCTCACGTCTGCTAATTGACAAACATGAACCTGAAGAAGCGCTGCATCTTTAGTTTGGGATGTTGGCAGTGGCTACATTTCCATGCAGACAAATAAGCCTTTTCTAAGCGAATTATTAGCAATAACCTGGTTGTGCGTGGTCATGTAAACATCAATAACCCATTTGAATAACCAGAATATGCTGATATCCACAAAAAAGGGATCGGAAGTTACGCCAAGCAGGGTTTGTAGCAGACCTTCTCCGTGCGTGGCTGCTTTGATTAGGATATCACCATTGATTACAATCACCATGGAGACAGGAACAACCCTGTTTGCTCACCATGGAAGCCCCTTATTCCCAATGTTTCACTAACCAGAATATGGACCTTAACCCCAATATTGACTGACTGGAAACGTAATCATTGAGTGCGGAATTTGTAGGGATGAGGGTGAGATTAGAGAGAGGAAGACGATAGGATGAAAGGTGGATTGTGGAAGTGATTTGTTGCAGCGTCAGACGGGAGGAAGGGAGAGCGAGCGTTGCCAGGAGCAGAGACGGCAGAGAGAAGATGGAGAAAGTGAGAGGCTTGAAAAACAGATGGGACTCACAACACACACACAGACTCCTGCCCACGCCTGAGGAAAAGAAGGACTGGAAATTATGGAATAAAGTGGCCCGATGAAGCCGCACAAGAGTGAAGGCAGACAGCAGCGGAGCGCTGTGCCGCGCCGCGCCACGCCGCCCTGCGCCGCCCTGCAGGCTCTTTTTAAGCCACAAAATCAATGCGATTTCCACACACAAGCAAAAAAGCTTGCAATGTATGCACACTGACATGAGGGGCCGTTATGGGAAATCAATAGATCCCAGTTAACCTAAAAGCTCAAACACAGAAACTTTATCAAAAGAGTCAGCGCTTCTGCCGACGGAGCAGATTCGGATTTCATGAAAAACCAGCCGATCGATTGTGGACATAATCACAACATGTTCTACTTCCCATGGAGAGCCGCTCTGCTTTTTACAGCCTCAGAAATGTGGAGCGTTTAAGATCATCCCTGGGAGGGCTTTGATTGGCGGTGAGACCTGAGACCCACCGCTGACAACCTACATCAAAAGAGTCGTTAAAATCACGGTGTTGGTGGGTTTACCTCCGCTCTGAGACCCCCACTGATATCAGACCACTGACATTGAAAGTCACGATCTCAGTTGGTGAGTAAAAGGCGTGAGAATGTCCACCTGGATGACCAAACCACGATTCCCCACCTTCTGCGCTTCCTTCGTTAGTGAAGTGAAAAATATCAGCAACCACATAAAGTGCAGGGAAAGCAGGGAGCCGATCACGCCGGCTTTGACTCCTGGTGGAAATGGAGGCGCAGCTGTTTTCTACTCCCACTCAACTATGTAAAAGCACTTGAAAGTTGGAAAAAAAAGGGGGAAAAGAGCCAATTGTCACGGTAAATGGCTCCTCCATTCATTATGATTTAATGAGCTTCTGGGGCTGCCAGCACGTACGAACGGAGGGAAAGATTCAACCTCTCAGAGAAAACTTACGGTATAAGTGAGAGTTCTTTCCTGGAATGGCGTGATATTCTTCTAACATTGGAATAATTGACAACACAGTAAGCCGTTAATGTTCCCCCGAAGCCTCATGTTGTTGGACTTCTAGGAGATAAATGGCGCGACCGGCCAATAAAGGCAGATGTGGCCACATTCATCACCTCAGCTCGTGATTCGTTTATTTTTTCATGTTCAAAGTAGTTTCATAGAGGTTGTAGCCCTGAATTAATGGATTACTCCATCAAATGTGAGCTCCTATGTTCCCTCCTCCACCGTCAAACTCCCAGTTTGGCGGCGTAAAACCACCAAACTCCTGCTCGAGGGCTTCCTCAGAGCCCCGCCCCCTCTGAGCCGCCATGGATTATGAATGAAAGCGAGCGGAGGCAGAGTTGCTCTGGTGTCCTCTGATGTGTCAGGGCGACAAGCCGTCACGCTTGTTTTGATTCCCGCTGGAAACGGAAGCACAGCTGTTTGCTACTCCCACTCGGCTGCGTGAAAGCACTCCAGATTCCAGTTGGGGGAGAGAAAAATAATTAAAAGGCCAGTTGTCATGGTGAACGGCTTCCCCATTTGTTACGGTTTAATGAGCTGCCGAGACACATGGCTGCAGAAATTAACCACTTCTACTGGAGACACTTTTCCGGTTCTTGGGCGTCGGATACGCTGATAAGCACGACAGGTTCAAATGTTTGTGAGTGAGTCCTAATGATGATGTGGACTTTGACACATTAAACTTTTTAAGTAGGCCCCTTTTTACAGCAGGATAATTGGTGTGGGACCTAATTTGTTCCCCCTGACAATGGCAGCGCGGCGATGACGCGGCCCAACAGCCAGTGGGCACAAATTGGATGGAACAATCATTAATTCCAAACGCATTTACTTTTTAATAGTTGGTAATTCTGTATTTTAGTGCTTCTTTTTACCGACTGAACACTGCTGACTAAGAGGGCTTTTCTATTTCTCACAAAGTGGACGCCAAGAATGTATAAAAACGGTGCGTTTCCTTATTTTCCAGACGTAAATAAATCACTCTTATCCCATCTGTTTCCGTGTCTTGACCGGATTGTCGGGTGTGCGATGAAGTAATTTAAACAGCACAAAATAGTAATCTGTAATTGCAACCTTCTACTTTGAGCAAAAAACATCAAACCTGTGCAGACACACAGACAAACACACACACTTTTTATCAGGATTTACATCAACAACAATCTGGAATGTGGCAAACACTGCTTATTATTCTCCTCCCTCTCCCTCTGTCTGTCTCTTCATCATAGTCTTTCATTTTCACTCTACCCCCACCTCTTGCCGCTCCCTCTATGCCCCCCCCCCTCCCCCCCCCCAAGTCCATTACTTCTCCATCAAAATCCAACATGACCCATGTAATTGCCTCCAATAAGCAATTCTGAATTAAAAAAGGAAGGGAAAACACACACGCTGGTGGCGAGGCGTGTGTGCGCGTCCAGCTGCTGGACCTTCACAGAAGCAGACAATATTCTCTGTCAGACCTGCGTGCTGCGCCCGCTTTCACCGGTACCAGTGTGTGAAACGCTGCAGGAGAGTTGGCCGCTGCAGATAATGTTCTCTCTCAACAGCCTCTTTAACCCCGGATATACATGTACTTTCCTGCACGTGTGTGTGTGTGCGTGCATGTGATTCAAACTGCACTCACAAAAAACAATGTGAGGTATGAACTGCTGGTGTGAGTCAGCAGGGAGGGGAGGGGAGGGGGGGGGCACCCAGCCATGTTTCTGAGCATGTTTCTGGGTGGTAGAGAGAGAAAATGAAAACGAAAGGAGAAAAAGAGGGGCATCTGTTAAACCCACAGGTCCACCAAGGTGCTGAGGCATTGAAATTCATTTATTGACTCATCCCCCCCCCCACACACACGTAATAATGTGCAATAATAATGCATCGTTTCGGTTCCTTAAAGGCCGGCACTGAACATTCGGGTGTAAAAGGATGAAAGGGGGTTTGGCGAGCGGCATCAAGGGACGGCGCGGAAACGTACAGCCTGACAAATAAACTGCTTTAAATGGACTCGAAAAAACATTCACTCTGCTCTTGTTGTGATGAGAAAAATTTGCATTAATGCTCGAGGGGAAGTGTACCCGACTATGAAATGAGCTCCTCCTGCTTCAGGAAATGTGCCGCCCCCCCCCCCCTCTGCATTAAGCTCTGTTACATCCAGGTGACACAAACATTCTCTATGATTATTAGTTTGCTGGAAAAGCAGGAAATTGTGCATTTTCGGAGTAAAGGCTTTATGGGATTAATGGGTGGTGGAAACGCCTGATCGAGCAAACACGACGGAACGGCTTTTTCTGGGACAAAGCAGAGGGAAGAGAAGCAGCTTGTTAAATAAACTAAATAACAACGACAACTAATTCCACGCCGCCCCACACACTCTTCTTCCTTTACTGAGCTGTTGAAGCACGGAGGGAAAGGGGTCGCCGCGTCCTTGAGTTGGAACTCCGTAGCTGTAAACAGACGAACCCGCGACTGCAGAGGATCGATTAAACTTTCATGACGCTTGGTGCGAAACGGCGGTGCCACAGCAACAAGTCGCAGGTGAAAAATCCGACAGAGCATAAAAAAAAGTGCGTGGACGGGGAGGCGGAGTCAAAGACGACAAGGAGAAGATATCAGAGAAAGGTCGAGTGAGAACTGAAGACATAAATCTGGAAAACAATGAGAAAGTTTCAGGCTGCTGAGATGACAACCCCACGTTTGCCTTTGTCCTCTGAGGTTTCCTCCTGCTCATCTTCCTCTGCATCATTAATTCCATAAATTTTCGTTCTTTTTTTGGTCTCTTGCATTTCACCCCACTCGACTCTCCCTGCTCTCTCGGCTCCCTCGGGGCTTGTGGAGGGAAGTTAATTCTCTGCGCTTTGCTTCCAGCCTCCAGCCTCTGATTCCTGCCTCTGTACTTGAGGTCCACTGTGGCTGAGGAGGATAAACAAGAGTTTGTGGTCTCGAGGTCGAGTAAAAAAGGAAAAAGAAGCACCTTTAAATCACTCCTTTCATGTCCCTGTTGTCTCTTTAACTTCCTGTGCCTTCCTTCGCCGCAGGCCTTCATCCGTTAATCCTTTTATTATTTGCGTGTCACTTTCTCAATAAAGTCGATGCCTCTAAATCTCCAGGCTTCTGCCCTCTTATCCGCCTGCTTTTTAATTTTCGGTGCTGCACTTTGCCGCCATTAATCTCTCGCCGTCGCTGCGTGTCCCTCTGCTCTGCTGGCGAAAGCAAAAAAACCCCAAAAACTAAAACACAACTTGGCTCCTCCGATATGTCACCGCAAACACAACATCATTCACACTGCAAAGCGCCTTTATGGAGGCTCTCGAAGGAGGCTGATTGATGGGACGGCCGCGTGCTCGGGGACGGGGAACAAAGGATGCGCTGCTTCCCAACTCGTAAAGCTACACAGATACGTCGCAGCAGACAAAAAACTTCTTCCAAAGTCACTATTGAAAACTTTATCAGCAGACGATTGATACCCAACTAAGTCCCACAAAGCACAGGGCGGTTCAGGACCCTGTGCGTGGAGACCCTGCGCATGGATACCCTGTGCATGGATACCCTGTGCATGGAGACCCTGTGCATGGAGACCCTGTGCGTGGAGACCCTGTGAGTGGAGACCCTGTGCGTGGAGACCCTGTGCGTGAAGACCCTGTGCGTGGAGACCCTGTGCGTGGAGACCCTGTGCATGGAAAAATCGTTTTTCTTTTATAGCTTTGGAAGGACCTAGTCCATGCCACACAGTACGCAGGTAATAAAAGTTTCCACTATACACATTTAATACAAAGTACTTTGCAGGTGCCTTTGCTGTCTCCTTTAGAAATTGAGAAACGCGTGTGTATATTTATACCCGTCCACAGCAAAATGAAATATCCACCCTCTCCCTCTGTTTGTAGCACTCTGTTTCCACTCGCCATCATCCTGTAAACCCCCCCCCCCAAAAAAAAACAATTGCCCATTTCTCTGCTACCCGCCCTTTCTGTTTATCACTGCATCTTGCTGCTGTCGCCTCCTCTGCTCGCCCTTCCAATGAGCGAGAAAACAGTTGTGCCGGGGGGCCGCGGTTCATCTTATCCGTGGTGGCGAACCGGTGCCCGCTAATAATATCAGTCAACAACACGCCGCTTATTGCAACAAACGCTGCTTTTTCCAGCCCTTCTACAGTATCCCCACTCAGCCCATCTCCTCCCCCTTCACTTATCATCTTCTGCAGCCTCATCACACAACATCTCCACTCTGACTGTCGGTTTTCCCAGGAAAGAAACCCAAACCATCGTGTGGAAAACGGAATAATGAGGCAGGCTTTGATCTTCTCAGCAGAGCTCCACCACGCGTCGTCTCTGGCTTCCTGCCTCACCCCGTTTCTACCCCTGACCAGTGACACGTCATCTTCATCTCTGGCAGCCGAATCCAAACGTGTCACAGCACTTTGGGGAGTTTAGTATCAGTAACGCGATGGTCATCTGCCAACTGCTAAAACACATGCTGGCACGGGACGGCAGCGCCGCCGAGCTAATTGTGTTAGACTTTGGACGAAATTGGTGATGTGCAGGAATCAACAGAAAATGGGTTTTACTCGATCGAGCAGAGGGTTCGAGTGTGAACGGTGGTTCAATGGTGCATTCAGTCTCACGGGGAAAAAAGGAAGCTGCGACAAGCTAACGTTCGGCGCTCTTACGACTACAAATCACATGTCCCACTCTCTCTTCCCACAATTCCCTGCTGTACAACATGCTTCTTGAGTATATTATGGTGGGAGAACAACATGAACAACAACTTCTGTGGCACCATTCTTCTCTCAAGCTGAAATTTTCAAAGGAAATCTCTGCACTGTCACTGCAGTGAATAATAATAATTATTATTATTATAATAAAAAGACACAGCTCTGTCTGAGTGTTTGGCTGCCGAGGGGCTCCCATCACAACCAGGGGGGGACTACTTTTTATGGTCATTGATGCGACCCCCTCAGTGCCCCATTGGTAGGTCTGTCGGCAGCAAAAGCAAATATGATTTCAAATTTGAGATCATTCATATTTTCCCTCCAATTGACCTTAGCCTTTTTGAGTTTCATGCATTCAGGCGCTCTTCTGCCCCGTAAAGTCCATTTCCAGCTTTATCACCAAATGTTGTGCTCACATTGCCAACCAAGAATCAATACAGAGTGGCTGAATCTGCAGCACAGGATGCAGTTCTTGTGTATTTACTCCTACCGATGGTGTTTCCTCCTGTGACTGATGAAGATCCTCATCACCAAATGAGTATCTGCTGTTTCAAAGCTGAGCCAGCTGCTGATTTGTTGTGCTTTAGTCGAGTCGCTTGTAGGGACGGAGAGTTGGCAGGCTGCCCCGTGTTTATACTCTTACAACTCTGCATTAATTGTTATGCACTTCGGCATCTCTGCCAACTTTTAATCTGGTGGCGCAGGAGCTCAATGCACAGTGGAGATTACACAGTAAACACACACACACACACAGTTAATGACTTAATATAATCAAAGCAAAGCCACAGATGAGGACATGGTGACTGTGAGCACTAGAAACAATCTGCTTTAGAGACGATATTTGTTGTATCCTTTTCTCTTTTTCTACCTGATGGACGAAGCAGAAGCTGAAAACAAGAGGAGCTACAAATATCTGTGTTTTAAACGCTATTAGAGGAGGGGGAAAAAGGGAAAATGTAGAACATGTGAAATTGGCATCATTTACACCTCATGTGGAGAGGAACCTCGAACAAAAACATCAATTATAGGAAACATGTTCCCAGGCAAACACACAACTCTGCCTCTGCGTGTGTGTGTTGAACATGTGTGTGTCTCTCTGTGTCTTCATTCAAGTCTGAAGAAGTCATTTCCGAGTTACAGATCGGAATTTATTGGCGCGAGGATTGTCGCAGCGGGAGTCCAAGTGTTCTCGCCCGGGCATATGTCTGCTCACTGCCGGTGTGTGTGTCTGAGTGTGTGTGTGTGTTTTTTCCTTCGCTCTGGGGAGACCCCACGCACCGTCTGTCTCTGACTGATTCGGGATTCACTGCCACAGAGAGAAAGAGAGAGAAAGAAAGAAGCAAAAGAAGGAAAGAAAAAAGGGTTGTGATTTCCATCCTGAGCTGACGCAGCAATGTCACCCGCATCCCCAAAAACACACCACGGCCATTTTGTACGAGCAGGTGCTGCAGACTTTCCATTTTGTTTTGTGTCTCTTTAGTTTTTACTTCTCTCTCCCTCCCTCCTCCTCCTTTTCATTCCCCAAATGGTGGATGGTAGCTGCTTAAAATAAAGAGAAAGGGCAGAGCCGGCAAGGAGGTGAGAGGGGCGTGGGAGGAGGGAGGTGAGGAGACGAGGGAGGAGCCGCAGGGAAGGGAGGGAGGCCGGGCAACAAAACAGAGAAAAGAGAAAAGACGAGGTGAGGGGGAGGCAGAGGAGGGGAGGCAGAGGAGGGGAGGGGAGGCGTTTGGCTTCCTGTTTGAGTCCCATTAGGCTTCTCAAATCTAATGAGAGTCAAGGAGGGGCGACAGAGAACAGGCGGGAGGAAGTAGGAAGTTGGCCACCGATGATAATGAAAATGAGGAGGAGGATGAAAATCAAGAGAAAGGAGATAAAATCCCAGCTCGCACAGCTGCTGCTAATCAATCCAAATAACCCACAGGTAGTGTTTGTGTGTGTGTGTTTCCCTAATTAACCTGTTGCAGTGTGTATCTGCTCTGCAACATCGTCTACCAGGAGCGAAAAGTTATGAGGTGTTTTCTGGAGGCAGAAAAGTCCCAAAATATAATACAAGTCAAACTGCCCTGCTACACCCAGATGCAGTTTACAGTGTCTGCACACTGCAGATCTCCATGGTTGCAGTCCACAATGTGGTCAATTCTGCTCCACGCCAGAGACGCAAGGTCAGTTCAAGGTTCAGTGGAGAGTAAATACTGCATACAAAGTATTATACAACTGTTGAGGTCAAATAAAAAAAGGCTTTCCTGAAAAGTTATAAAGATTCACAACTTCTGCAGAATAAAAATCACTGAACACTACAGCGGTGATTGATTTGAGGAAGATAAGCAGGAAGACTGCCGATCAATCAAGACAGAGCACCTCGCCTGCTGTCTCCACACACAAAAGCTGGAGAAACCATCAGCGATTGGTCACATCCAGACATGCCTCCGAAAATATTAGGGGGGGGGTGGACACACACAATGCAGCCAAAGAACCCATCATCCTTTACTTAAGCACTGCAGACAAGATGGCCGACAGCAGAGATCTGTTGTTAGAGTAATAACAGATAGATGTTTAAAAAAATAGATTATGAGAAAAAAGTTCATTTTTTTCCATTCCATCACAAAGCACATGGAAAGAATGCTGCGACGGAGGTGAAGTGGAACCATCCTTCTTCTTGTATTAATTTGACTTTCTGAACCACAAGGTCAGTGAACATGGGCCATCACCACGGTTACAATCCGCGGCAGGCGAGGTGAGAGGGAGCCATGTTATCCCGCCTTTGTGCTGCTGTACAGCTTCCAAACAGCATGTCGTAATAGCAGCCCAGCCGGGGTCTCCGTTTAATTTCCCAGCGGGCCACCCACGGCAGAAACCCGCCATAACCTTTGACTAAATCAGCCGTCGTAAACCGCCAAATCTAATTTGGACCTCGACTATTCTGCTTTTTTCTTTTTTTCCCATACGGTTGACAAATGAAAACAAAAGAAGACACGGCGGAAAGAAATACAGTGTTTCTTGTCGGTGATGGACCAAACACGGTGGCTTCGTTTCCATGCCAATAAACTTTTTCCAAGCAGAATAGTAGTAATAACTTGCGCGGCCATGGAAACACCAAGAACCCATTTGAATAAAAACCCTCATCTTCCTCCTGGTTCTCCTTCCCTAAGGTGAATATGTGATGATGTCTCCTCCTATCAGGATCTCCCCATCTAAAGGAAGATGAATTAGTGTTGTGTTCATGTTCTATCAGCAAGGAATCTTGGTCTTTGGAGTCCAGGAACTACTTGTAAACATGGCCAAAGGCGAGAGCAAGACCACGCCACACTTTTGGAGTGAGGAGGAAACCAATCACTTCATCAGTGTGATGAAAGACACAAACATCCTGGCATTTGGAGACGCTAGAAAGTAGCGGGATAGACAGATCCACAAAAAGGGGAGCGCAAAGTTACGCCAAGCAGGGTTTGTAGAAGACCTTCTCCGTGCGTGGCTGCTTTCATCGCCATATCACCATTGATTACAATCACCATGGAGACAGGAACAACCCTGTTTGCTCACCATGGAAACGCCTTATTCACAATGTTTTACGAACCGGAATATGGACCATTATGGTATGCAGTCAGTATCTGCGCATATATCTAGATATCTACTGTACGACCCCCCCGCCGTATTACTAATGCGATTCAGATATTTCCCAGTGAGTCCAGAGTGGTCCGTGTTGGTGTAGAGTGGCATCCAGTCCTCCTCTGCGTTCACAGTCTGCTTTAAAAAGGTGACGGCCGCGTCCATTTACACCACTAATAACTCATTGGGACGTGTGAAATGGAGCGCGGGGCCGAGCAGCGTCGGAGTATTTCCACGACCTCAGTCAACCTACTTCGAATACATGAATAACTCCGACCAGCCGCTAATGCGTATTTGCATGAGAGTATTGGTTGTTTTTTTTAAGTGTTGTGTGTTTATCCCTGCAGGCTGGAAGTGGGTGGGTGACGGATGCATGTGTGTGTGAGCTTGGACTTGGCCCGAGCTAAAGTGACTAACAGAGTGACTCGCTGACCTGCTGATGACCAGGTTTGTTTGGGGGTATGACATCAAACACTCAATCTTTATTCTTCCTGATTCATTTGCTTCCTGCTGAAAAAGAAACACTTAACTATAAAAACTCTTGGTGTCAACCATCGCCTTCCGCAGTTTGGAGTGAAAGTGCTCCTTTAGGGCTCCATCTCCTCTCCAAAGTGCTCCACCATCCTACATGCCGCAGCTATTCCCAGCGTTTATCATAGCTCTTACCATCTGTTATACATATTCACACCCACGTTTTATTTCCTTTTGTGTTTGTATTTCCATTGCAAATCTTTCGTTGTCTCTCCAACAAACTCGCTCGATGTTTGAAAGAAGCTGGTGGAGACTTTGAGATGAGTGTGTAACTTGAAAACTGTCAAAATACAATAGATTAGAAGATCTGCGCAGAGACGGTAGGTCACCATCTTCTCTCTAAAATGCTCTCCATGTGTTTCCTCTCCCGTACTCTTGAGCTTTGCATACGCTTCGCCATTGTCGATGCAAGTCTGCTAAGATGTCAGTCTGATTTGTTTTGTTGTGTGCGTGTGTGTGTGTGTGTGTGTTTCAACCAAACCCCCGAGGTGACTCGGTATGGCTCAAAGACTTTTTAATTCAGAAACCATCATATGAGGCCAAATCATCTATCTGAGCGGCAGCTATAAGCTCATTAGTTATTTTCCCCCCTCCCTTTTTGTTTTCTATCCTCCAATCTCCTCTACAACACCTTGTTCTGGCTCCCTCTCTCTATCTTTAATTCATCGACAACATCACCGCAAGTCTCGCCAGAGACAAACTACTGTCTGCAACCGACCGCGGGGCTCCGCCTTGCTTCCTCCGGTGTCACCGCTACGCCTATTAGCCACAAGCTAATTACCCAGATGCACCATCCCCTTCCCCTGGGGTTCAACAAGCGCACAAACTCATAGTCAGGCATGTTGAGTGGGCAGGGGCGCTTACTACAGGTGGCAGACGCTGAGGTTAAAAAGAGAAGAAAACAGTCGCTTGGAGAGAAACAGCAACTTTAGCATCTGAGCTTATTGGGTAAAGATCTACTGTTAAGAGCAGCAACACGCTACATTACTTACAAGTTTTAGCTGATAGCATCAACAAACCAGCAGGTTCAGGTGCCAAATTGAAAGCATCAGTTGGATTTATGAAAGGCAGGATGACATGTTTTTGTTCTTCATTAGCCGTAACAGAGCGGCAGCGCAGTGCGGCTTGTCATTTGCGTGGCCCTAAACAGGGATCTTACACAGATCGTTATGCTGCCGGAGCTCCCCAGAGCAACTGCTGCGCCAGATAATAAGCTCCACAAAAGATGGCCCGGAGGAGCGGACCTGTCACAAAGACCACCCACTCCTCTCCAGATTGCAGGTATCGAGGAGTGGAGTCCGGTGCTCATGAAAAACTAAAGGTCTCACTGGGAAGTGTCTTCAGTGAGAATTTTGCTGCTGGACGAGTGCACGTGCCTCAGCCTCCACATTGCAGGCGCTGTGTGGTACACACACACACACACACACAGCATGCACAATGAGGAGGCCTCCACACGCCGTTTGAGCGGGCCGCCGGTTCATCACTGACTTGATGGACTAACAAATGAGGGCGACCTGCTGGTCAATGAGATAAAGAGAGCGGCGCTGCCTCGGCAGAGAGGAGGCAGCCGGGCCGCCGCGCAGCAACACGGCTTTATTGTTGCTCACTCGTACTCATACAGCCGATGTGGTGACCGACATCTGCTGCAGATGATCCCTGACGACGCCTGTGAGGCTTAAAGAAGCAGCTTCGGCCGGAACATTGAGCTCAGCTTTGTGCGAAACGTGAACAAATGTCGGCTGCTTGAAGGACATCGCAAACTGTGTCTCTGCTCTGAGGAAGTTCAGGAGAAGGTCTTTGGAAGAACCTTGAGAAACCTTCACCCTCTGAGATCTTTGAACCATCTTGGGGAATCCAAGCTGGAGGAATCCCCCTGGTTCTTCCAGTTTGTACAGTCGTGTCCTTGTTTATGTAAACAGAGAATGAAGAAACAAAAGCAGCAGAAGCTCCAGAAAAATCTACAATTGAAACGTCACCAAATGGGAATTTACATCAGCATGCGAGTGGCCTACATACCCGACACACACCGGACTCCTCGCCACACGCAAATTAATAAATATATAAACGAGCGCTTTCCTCCCGCGGCCGACGCGCACGCCGCCGCCTCCCCACTAACAACCTGGTCGGCGGTGACAGCAGCCAAGATAAATCTCCCGGCGCGTCCTGAGCCGAGGAGGCGCTCGCAGACTAATTGGAGGGAAGAGAAGAGGAGCGCCGGCTTTATTGTGACAGTCAAGGACAGGGCATCCTTGTTAGGACTAAACTTTCCTCTGGTTCCCCACCTGCGGGCGGGAGAGGGGGTGGGGGGTGGGGGGGCGGCCAGGGCCCCGTAATTAGACGTGAAGACGATGGCGGAGGAAGGAGGAGGAAGAGCAGTGAGTAATTCTGTGTTTTGCAGTAAACCAGTGTGTTCCCGCGTCCCCGGGCCACAAGAACCATCCCGAATAATTGAAACTAAAAGAGCGCAGCGAGCTTCTGCGCGTGAACGTGGAAATGTTCTTCTTACGTAAAATAGAATCCAAAACAAACACTTGGCCGCTCATCCCGCCGCCGTCTCCCACAGATGACTCAGGAGCGCCGGGGTTCTGCTCCAGACCCAGACTGCGTGGGCGACGACTCAAAGGGAAAAGAGAAGACAAGAGAAGAGAAGGCGAGGCGGCCCACCCGTCCGTCCGTTCGTCCGCCCGTCCGCACGTCCTCCCGCCAGCCAATTAGTGCAACTTAAGAGCCATCTTGTGAATGTTTCGCTTCCGGAAATAAACTCCCTTTTCCCTCGAGCCTCGAATCGTCAGGTCGTGGCCACAAAGTCGGTCAATAAAATCACCCTGCTGCTGTTCAATCAGGATGGGCGGGCGAGAGACAACAGAGCCGGACTCCTTCGTCTCTTCATCTGCGCCAAGTCATTGATTAGGAGATAACGAGACATGGACGGTCGTCCCCTGCTCGTGTTGGGGATCACTTTTCACAGCATGTTCAGTATGTGGGTGGTAAGAGTTTGGACATTTTTTGTCCATTTAGAGGGTCAAAATCCCCCCACAAATATGTGATATATGATATGAATCTTTCAGGCTGAAGCTGATTAACAAGACTGACTAATTTAAAGTTGGAAAAAATATTAATATATGGAGAGAGAGAGTTTTTGTATTTTTTTCAATGAAAATACTGTGGAGTTACGTAGACAAACTGGCATTTAGAGAGTTAAAATCTCCCCAAATAATTAATATATGATATATATCTTTCAGGCTGACGCTGATTAAAAAGATTGACTCATTTAAAATGGAAAGAAATATCAATATATTTTTCTTGCGGTTTTTGGGACGGAACATATTTTGTCCTGAGAAACAATTGAGAACGTTTTTTTAAGGAACACTTAAGGGTTGCTAACAGACCATCCAAATCTCTGTCAATCCTAATCCCAGCACACACACACACACACACACACACACACAATTATGAATGAATGAAGCCGAAACAAAAGCGAGGCGGCTGATTGAGGTGAGAGTGGCGCCGTTATCAGGCTGCTGCAGAGCCCGAGCCGACGATCTGAGGTTTTCACACACGAGGAGAGCCGAGGTCGACTCCACACACACGCCTCTGTTGAACATAAACTCACACACACACTTCTGTTGAAGTGTTTCCACTGACCCAACCCGCTGCTGATTGTTGAAATATGAATAAAAGCTCACGCACTCAAACACCTTTGGGCAACTTTGCTAATTTCCCTTCATGGAATTCAACGAAGAAGCCAATGCGGACGGTGCGTGTGCCCACCTGTGTGTGTGTGTGTGTGTGTGTGCGTGAAACCTGCAGGCACAAACAAAGGAAAAAAAACTCAAGGAAGAGAAAGCGATTAAGATGTTTGTCATGCACGGAAGCCTGAAAACGGGAGTGTGTGTGTGTGTGTGTGTGTGTGCAGCAAAGATACCCCCCCCCCGGCAGGTCAGGAGGCTAATAGCAACACATCAGCCATCCGCCGGTGAATCATTGGCGGTCGGCGGAGCTCCACGTGGCGCCCCGCTGCTAATTTGCAATTATATTGAAAGTTCTCCCGCCCTGTTCAACGGCACCGCCTGCAACTTAGTCAGCAGCGGCCGGAAAAGCAGGTGAGGAGGAACGTTCAGTCTCTGACTAGAAGGGAATTCGGGTGTCAGCTGTGGATCAAAACACGTGTTGGAGCATCAATGAGCTGTGTGATCCGCTGAGAGAAGAACATGATAACTTTGGCCCACGACACACACTCACGGCACGTTGACTTGTGGCGCCGTCCCACAGCAGCTGCTTTTATAGAGCGACGCTGACACGACAACAACGCGGGGACGGAAGGAAGAAAAACACCCGTCAATCAATCACTCAAACCCGCAGCAGCAAAAGACCGGTGCTTTTATTTTGGAAAGCCATCTGCAGACTTGAGGACTCATACACACACACACACACACACACACACGTTTTGTGGCCTTTGCTGTCTTTGTCTCTCTGTGTTGTAGCTCAAGATTTTCACGTCTTACCTCAAACATTCATGTTTTTTCATGCAAAGAAATCAAGATCACTTTTCATCCGCTGCACACACACTGGACACCCGGCATGAGGAATCACCCACTGTCCCCGCAGCCGCAGACACGCAGCCAAGTGACTGACACACACACACACACACACACACACACACACACACACACACACACACACACACACAAACACCTGCAGCCTGTTATGTAAAACCTCAGCCAAGTGCAAACAGCATCGCGTGATAGCAGAGCAAAACAAACACAGATTTGCATGACTAAAAATAACCCACGGGAAAAAACGCTATGTAGTGTGTGTGTGTGTGTGTGTGTGTGTGTCAGTCACTTGGCTGCGTGTCTGCAGCTGTGTCTGAGCACTCAGACATGCCTGCAGGTCTTACTGCACCAGGATCCCACAGACAGCAGGTGAACCACAACCTCGACCAGCGCTCAGCTCAATGCAGCTTTCGTGACAGTTAAAGAATGTAACTAAGGGTACAACTTTTTCACCTCTGATACGAAACCGACATTGCAGCCTTGAGTATTAGCTAATACTGATATCGATCCGATATCAGCACCAATCAAACATACTTTTATGACTTATTTTGTAGTATGGAATGTTAGAAAAGGCTTGATCAAGTGATATTACTCAAACAGAGAACAATAGTCAGCAACAGTAGCTATGAGAAAAACTGACCCATTCATTATTAACCAATGACTTACATACATTTGAACCTTAAGCCGAAGAATATTCTCCAACTGAATAAAATGAATAAAAAATAAATTAGAAGACCCTGAATAAATAGAATAATATAAATAAAATAACCTCAATAGATTCAATAAAACCAAAAAAATTAAATTTCCAAAGTGCAAAACAACCACTAGAAGTGGAGTCTGGAATGGACTGTTTAAATCTGAGATTTTAGATGCAGGCCGATATAATCCGTTACTTGTTTTTTTTGGCTGATATCGGACCGATACCCGATATCAATATCGGATTGGGACACCCCTAAAAGAAATCACAAAGTTCATCAAGCATTCAAAGTGAAGCTGACCTTTGACCCCATTCGCAGTGACTTTGAACTTCGGTCATCTCCACATGACCAGTTTGTCCTCGAGTCCAAATGAGCTTCTGCTAAACATGCAGGGATTCAGGTTTGCAGCGAGGACCTTTGATGCCCAAAATCCAATCAGTTCATCCTCGAGTCCAAGTGACTGTTGAAGAAAATTCTTTAAGTTAAACGGCGGCGTGCGGCCGCTGCCTGACGCAAGCTGGAGTCAATCTCACTCCATTTACAGCCGGCAGTAGGATGATTCAAATTGGGAAAAAAAGCTCTTTTGAAGCTGGGTGGGAGGTGGGGGGCTACCTGTCGCACCTTTCCTCCATCAACGCCGACCGCCGACACACACATACACACACACACGCAAACGCACACATTTGATGACTTTGTCAATCTGGCGAGTCCGAGCCATCTCCGCGGTGATACATTAAGGTGAAAGGTCAAAGTTGTTCCCCTCCATCGACTCTCTCTTAGCCTCCGTCAGCCCGGCGTGATGTCACACACACAGACACACATGCACACGCATACACACACACACACACCGACTATAAATACATGCGGCTCAGAGGGATTTACACCGAAAACCTCCTCCTGCGTGTTTCCCCGTCATCTCTTTGATGCCCGTTAATCACTTCCATTGTCATAGCTCAGCTCAGCTGGTTAAAAATAAACAACAAACACACAAACACAAACACACACACACACCTTCTCTTGTGCGCTGTGCAAATGAGGGGAAGGTCTGCAGCACCCAACCAAACAAAAGCTCACACCTCTTCCTCTGTTCTTGAGTCGAATCAAAGCATAATTGCGGATGATTCCGTGACTTGCCGAGGCCGACTAACAGAAGCTGCTCCCAGTCGAAGGGTCTGCGGCCCCCCACCTGATTTTAACGCTTCTCAGCTGGAAAAGCCCTCAGCAGCTGGCCGCTCCGCCAGCCTGTCCTCACACTGGCCTGGAGACGCTCGAGTGCTCTTGTGGCTCGTGGCTCTCGATGCTTCAGAGCTCGGAAGTGAGCTCTGTGTGGAGACGCCTGGGAAAATGGTGCCGTGCGTGGAGAGAGGAAAAGGTGGGAAACTCTCCGAGTACACCGACCCCCCACCCCCCCCCACAGTACGAACTGTTCGAGGAGCAGAGAGAAGCCGCTGCTGCCCGAGCCGAGCCAAACGACCTCTTTGTGTTTGGACCTCGAGCCCGGCACTCCGCTGATCAAAGGGGAACCACAGACTTTGCTCAGGTTGTTTGATGGTGTTGCCATGGTGATCGAAAGGACTGGACTCAAAACGCAATTTTACGACTCAGGACGCGTCGTGATGCCGGCTTTTACAGATACTCGATTTCTAATTATTTTATCGGATATCGGATATCAGATACCGACACCCACACTCACACACACACACACACTCCGCCCACACACACACGGTGGAGTTTCTTTCTTTTCTACCATACCCACTCAAACAGAGAACAATAGTCAGCAACAGTAACTATGAGAAAAACTGACCCATTGATTATTAACCAATGACTTTAACCAATGACAAACATCTGAACCTTAAACACAAGAATATTCTACATAGAAGAGCTGGAGCAAGTCTGGAGTGGACTGCTTTTATCGGAGTGCTTATTTTAGATGCAGACAGAGGGTAATCCCTAGCAATGTTCATACAATATTAATATTATGTTATATTTTGTCTGACAGAAAAAAACACGATGTCAGGTCAGTCTGGGGAAGTTCTGAGCAGACATCAAAGTCAAAGATGTGATCTGATGCGACGCCACTGGGACGTTATGAATGAACTGGAGGGGAGTTGGACCAAAATTTCCTCCGAGTGATGGATCCCGAAGAGCAGCTGCCCTCGACCTCCCGGGACTCGGCCGAGCATCTGTTCATAGAGCTGCGGGGCGACCGGCCCTCAGCGTAACTCATCACAAACGGCCACATCAAACACCTGCTCGTCCTCGGCTCACCCACACAGACACCACTCTGAAACAAACCATCACGGCAGAGGAGCCCGCGGAAACAAAACCACTGAAGAAGACTTTCACACTCATTTCAAGAGCTTCGTATCCTTTTCTATACCAGAACCGTTACCCTTAAAACCATATTAACAATATCAATATTAATCATGCAAATAGAAAGCACCACCACTCCTCCCCGTTCAAAAGATTACCCGCTAATAAACCACCTTCAAAGTGTGAAAGTGGGCGGCGCCAACACACGGTAGATAATCCTCCCAAACACAAAGCAGAGAGCAACAAGTCAAACAACTGTGGGCATGCGTCCTGATAAGAGGATGACGGACCGCCGGCGTGGATTTCAGACATCCGGTGTGTGTGTGTGTGTGTGTGTGTGTGTGTGTGTGTGTGTGTGTGTGTGTGTGTGTGTGTGTGTGTGTGTGTGAGCGTTGGCAGGTGGCCAAACTGCGCCGGCGTCCTTGCTAGTGAACAGCGGAGGGGCCAAGGTGCCTCGGTGAAATGGAAAAATAAAATGAAATCACAGTTGGGTGGGAGGAAGGAGGGAAGGGGGAGGACGGAGGGGGGAGGGGCTTCACACACAGACCGCCCGGCAACTGGACGACAGAGCGGCGCCCACGCCAAAAAGTTGTCTGTGAATGTGATTCTTCCGCCGATCCGGTGCATCAGTGGCACCTTCAAAGGCAATGGGAGGAGGCGGGGGTGGGGGGGCTGGGGGGGTGAGCATCTGTTCACACGGCCAGTCTGCTGCTCCCACACTCTCTCACACACACACACACACACACACACACACACACACACACACACACACACACACACAGATGGAACAGGGCAGCACACACACAAGTCCACACCATCACACAGTGAAACCCCAGTTGAACCCTGCACTCCTGGTTGACGGGGCGAATCTGACAGGCTGAACCTCTGTGTGTGTATGTGTGTGTGTGTGTGTGTGTGTGTGTGCATGTCAGCAGATCCATCGAGTGTTGGTCTGCACCTGCTCTCTGCTCGTCGATGCCACCTTTTTGCGCGTGAATCTGAATCTGAAAAGTCCACGTTCTCCAGCACACACCCAGAGACGGACACGCCGCCGCCGCGCAAACATACAAACAACCACGCACTTGGCCAAGGGGCATTGTGGGAAGCCAAAGGGCCCAGGGACTCAAAGGTTCCAGGGTCTGACACTGCAGCCTCTGACAGAGTTCCCAGAAGCCCCGGCGCCTCCCCTACACTCTGGGGAGCTGCGGAGCGAGCGGAAGCCGCCGCCACCATTACGCGCCGCCAAATCTGACGTTGAACATTTGTGTGATGTTGCTTCTTAACGATACAAACACTTGCATCTATTTCAAACATTCCGTCATAATTTCAAAAAAAGAAATGTTGATTTCTCGGTGGTCTGATCCTCTCCCTGCACTTTTGGTTTCCACCTCACAGATCAGCAGCACATAGCTTCGATTCTGCCAATTTTCCGCTGACATATAATCCGTTTTCGTAATGAATCTGCTCGTCCGCGGGCTAAAAGCGACCCATCAGCCTCAGTGTTGGAAACCGGGAAAGAGACAAACAACACCCCCACTCCCCCACCGATTGGTTCATCTGGTCGCTTGGCTGAGCCCCCCGACATCCATTTTGAAAAGGAGCAAAGACAGCTGCTGTCGATACGTTTCCTCCTTCATTTAGCACATCAAACTTAAACTGAACGCGCGGCAACATCTGCAGGTTTCAGTGAAAGTCCCTGACGGCATGGCTTTGTGACAGGAAGTGAGATCTGCGCCCTTCCCCACTCCCCCCGTGCCCCCCTTGTTGTGTCTGAGCCTTCAGGCAAGGCAGAGCCGGTGACAGCAGCAAGAAAAAACAGAGCGCAGAAAGCAAGAAAGCTGCTGTGTTGTTCCGTCACTTACAGCGGGGTCAGGACTCACAGACTGTACGCAGGGATAACAATAGCCGAGTGGGGGGGGGGGGGCAGAAATCCCAGAAGGATGTCAGAGTCGGCAGACGAACACTTCGATGCCACGCAAGACGGAGATGCAAATTCTTCTTCTTCTTCTCCATAGCAAGTCTCCATCAGAGGAACCACGAGGTACGGCTGCTCAATTAAGGAAAGAATCTTAATCACAATTATTTTTGAGATCACGATGATTTAACATGATTATTCATTGACTTCAGAAACATTGTGTGTTTAGTGAACTTTTTTTAAACAGTCTTTTCAACAGTGGATTTCATTGAGCTTTAAATGTAATTCAGCTGGAAAAAAAAATTAAAAATCAGTTTAGAAAAAGATCAACAAGGCTCCCTTTCCATCATTTTTAACCTCAGAACCACTAAACTTTTTCCAGAACCCTTAAAACCTTCTCCAGAATCCCTAAACTTCCTCCAGAATCCCTAAAACCTTCTCCAGAACCAACTTTTACACCCTTTTCAAGAACCCCTAAACTTCCTCCTGAACCTTTAAAAACTTTTCCAGAACATCTAAACTACCTCACTGCAATCACTGCACACCGTCAGCCAGTCAACATAGGAAGGGCCTATTCCACCCATTGAGGCCACGCCCACCTGTCATCTTGGCACGCCCCCATGGTTTGGGTTTGGAACAGAACGGGAGCTTGGCTGATGTTGGGCTTCGTCGGCCCCGCTGACCTTTGTGTTTTTTTCTCGCTGTTTCATCTCCCATTACTCATCATCTGTTGCCCTTGGCGTTTCCCCCCGCCGTTGTTCCACGTCCCCTCGCCATCTGTTGTTTTCCCTCCCCTCCGCCCGTCGTCCTCGTGCCTTTTATCGCAAATTCCAAAATAGTGAACTGTGTGACGCCTTTGATTTTCAGCCGTGGTGATGGGGGGGGGGGGCGACACGGGGGTGGCTTTGGCTCAGGAAAATGAGCGGAGATTTCAATCAGAGGTAAATACATCACAGAAGGGGAGCAATTACAGGCCATGTTTACCCAACAATGTAATTATCTGCCATTCTGATACACAGAGGAGGGTTATAGAGTTATAGAGTGTTATAGTGTGTGAGTGAGTGTGTGTGTGTAAGCAGCTCAACATATATATATATATATATATAGCCCGACAAGACAAATGTCAGAGGCTTTTTCACTTTAAATTCAGTCAATAATTTATCAGGTGAAGTTCATTTCATTTGTTTGGACATTTGCAAGTCTAACGAGCAGAGGTGCGAGCTTGTCCGGATGTTTGTCTCGGCTTCCCGTTGGAAGAGGGAACCGATGGAGGAGGGGCGGGGGGGCTGTTGCTCGGGACCTTGCTGCCGCCGCCGCCGTCGGGGTGAGAGAGCGCTACCAGCGAGGTGTTATTTTAAAGCTGTTAAGACGTTACCCTGGGAACCTAAACGCCCTTTTATCCCGGCACTTGTCGTTTGAGTGACACTCGGCTCTGCTGGACGACTGACAGCAGTGGATTAAAGACAAAATCCGCCCTAATCCGCCGCCCCTCGTGTTTACACGGCAACTTTTCCCTTTTTTGTTGTTTTTTTTCTCGCTTGCTCGGAGCACTTTATCGGACTCGAGGTGCAGCCTGAGCGCTTCGCCATCGCGCCTAAGAGTTAATTCATCCTTTGCCACCCTGTTGATTCTCCCCGACAACACACACACACACACACACACACACAACACACACACACACACACACACACAAAACACAGCAGCATCTCAAAAAATAACAATGTTTTGTGTGGGTGAAAAACACGCGGTGGTAATTACATCCATTTTCTTCCTGCTAATTTCACTCTGCTGTGGTTTTAATGTTTAACCAGCAAATCCACAAACGTAGCCTCAACTGCCGGCGTCTTTAGCTCCACACGAGGTATGTTATGAGGTTCAGATGGCAGGAAATGTGAGAAATCTTGATGATGCTAACGTCAGAAGAAAGAAAACACCAGAACGCCAGGAGGCCGGAGTGACGACTATCGATGGCGGGCGGTGGGAGAGCCGGCAACGTCAGAAACACAAGAAAACCCGCAGTTTGTAGCACGTTAGGTAACGCGAGCGGGCCGATGAGTCAGCGGTGGGTGGGATGCGCGAGGAGAAAACCGCAGGCTGCAGTTAGCCGCTGGTCATCAGCTGCGTCTGCTGCTTTAATGAACTCTGCTGAGAGGAGAGACACAACCTCAGAAAAAACCTGCTGAGTACCTGCCTCCTCACACACACACACACACACACACACACAAAACCAAGATCACAAAGATTTACAGCAAAACCGCAAACCGCGACCAACATTCAAAACCTCTACTTTGTAGAGAAACAGACGAGTGAAAGAATGTTTGAAATGGAAAAGGGGATGAAAAAAAAAGAAAAGCGTAGCAGCATGAGAGTCGGCCGAGTGTCCGCCGGTGTCAAACTGTCAAGCGGCGGCGGAACAGACGAATCCCCAAAAGCCCATCACCTTCAAAGAGGAAACGGGAGTGTGTGTTTGCAGTGTGAGTGAGTGTGTGTGTGCAGGAAGCCTATTAGATACAGTCACACCGCAGGGCCGTTCCTCAAGAGTCGGAGAGCCAAGTGAGGTGGAGAGTGAGCGGGGGGACGGCGGCTAAACGGAGGGAGGGGGAAAAAAAGCCTGGGTGGGGGCTAAAAATAGCCGTCAGGAAGGTTTTCTGGGCAGGTGGGAACCCGAGCGGCCGCTTCTCAGGTGGGATGTGGCACCGCGATCCATAATTCAGAGGGGAAAAGGAGGGAAAAGCTGTTCTGTTAGAAGCAGCCCAAACATGCTGTCATCAAATATTAGCCAAACTAAAAAAGACATATGGATTGAGAGAAAAGAATGCAGAGAAATGAGTTAAAATACCCAGAACATGGTCAAAACAGGACAAAAGCCTTGTATATTATTCGGTAGGGCTGGGTATTGTTTAAAAAATGTCCATAGCAGTACCCTTAAAACGATACAGCTAGCGATTGAGTACTTCATTTGATACTTTTTGTTACTTCATTCAATATTAATCATGCGAATAGAAAGCAATTGGTTGTGCAAATGTCAACACTCCTCCCCATTAAAAAGATTTTTAAACATTTGAAAAGTGTTCTAATGACTCTTGTGGTGATTGGCTAGAAACACAGCCCTGTTATTCGGATATAAAATCTATCAGTATGAAAATTCGCTGGATTATGGAAAAATGTAAATGGTTTTGCATAATTCAGCTAATAATGGTCCCAAATCATTTGGACTGTGAATCTGCTTGGTGGGCCGTCCAGGCCGTGAGGAGTGTATTGTGCACACACACACACACACACAAACACACACACACCCCGATGCCCCGAGGTTAGTGAAACCATCCCAGCGTCTCCCTCTCGAGCTTATCGCATCAAAACAAACCCAGAGCGGAGCAGGATGGAGGCGTACAATCACAAATACAACCTGCTTTCCTGCTATCTGATTGAATTCATGCTTCAGTGTGCGCAGCTTGTGTGTCTGCGTGTGTGTGTTTGTGTGTGTGTGCTTGCTAATCTATCTTTTAAGATCCAAGAAGCCTTTGACAAATGACATCAGGGAATAACAGCAAGTCCCGGCGCTGCCCGGCCAACACATGCGGGCGGCGCTGACAGGTGCGAGGCCGCCACAAACTCCCCCTAGGACCACGTGTGTGACAAGTGCACAATGTGTGTGTGTGTGTGTGTGTGTGTGTGTGTGTGTGTGTGTACAGGTGCGAGCGGCGTATTTGGCGCTTCCACAACTCCACGCATCATGGGCGCGTTGAGCGGCGACGGGGCGTCTCTGATGCCTGCGGAGGCGGACGGCTGCGCGCCTCAGCTCCTGTTTATTAGGATTGTGTCGCTCACACTGTTTCACACACACACATACACGAACACACACACCGCTAATTCCAAATCGTAATTAGTGACCCACCGGCGTTCGTCCCTGAAGCTATTTATAGCTGCAACTGTCTCTCTCTCTCGCACACACACATTCATGCTGTCAAGTAACCATGACATCATCTGATTCAATGACGTTCCTAACTTTCACCAAACGCACACACACACATACGCGCACACACACAAACACACACACTCCTCTCACCTTCTTCTGTCTAACTCAGGGCCTCACCTCTCAAGACAAATGTCCGCAGCAAAAATAAAACAGCGACCTCTGAGAGGACACGGAGGACATCAGAAAACCTTCACAGTTAAAGACATTTCAGATGTTTTTAACAAATGTGCATAAGGGGGCGGAGCTTGGGGAGGAGCAGGCACATTTTTAGGTTGTGCAGTATTCAGAACTGGCCTCCATGCTGATTGGGGCTCCTCCCAAATACAAATTCAAAAGCAATTTTCGGAGCCCCGCCCACCTCTTGTGCTAAAGAGGCCCCGCCCCTCCTGACCTCAGCCCGCCTCCTCACCTCGGCTCCTCACTCCCACCAAAGATGAGCAGTGCCGAGTGTCAGGGAGGAATTCCAGCGAGTCAGAGCACTTGTTGCCGTTTCCCCGGCTTCCTTGGCGCCCGCCCGAGGCGGCGGTCCCAGGCGGCGCTGGGAGGAGATCAAACGGGATGGAAATACCCGCCTTCAGAGCGGCACGATGCTGGCGAGAACAGACAGCCGCGGCGGGAAATCTACGCGCCGACCACCGGGAAGTAATTCACACTTCACCTCTTGCTAACACGTGGGTTCAAAAGACGCAGCAGCACGATTTCAAGGGAGGGAATCACTTCAGGATTCATGTGGGGGAAACATCCCTAGAGGGAGATCCTCAGATGTTCCTTTTCTCTCATCGAAACAAAAAAATGAAATCTTTTGGGCAAATTAGAAAGTGGCGCACATGAAAACGACGAGAACCACAGGAACCAATCAAAGCATGCTTCTCTACAAAGAACACACTGAAGAGACACGGTTCCTGCTTTAAAATGGCTAAAATATATCTGCAGCCCACACTAGAAAGGACAGCAAACGGCTATTCACTGAAGGAAAAGCACCCACAAAGACTGGAAAAATAGGTACCGCAATAAAAAGCAATGAGGAAACAGTGGGGATTAGTTAAAGCAGAGGGCGCCGGCTGAGCCCGACTGCTTCAAGGTGTCCTTTCCTAAAGACCGCACACGACATCAAACCGGCCGTCCTATATTTAACTGCCAGGACTAATTACAAAGAAATACGTTTCTGTATCCTGTCCAAACAAGGTTGGCGTGCAATGAAGCATCTTGGTGTGTAGCGGCCGCGTGGCAGCCGAGGACGAAGGCTTTCTTCAGACAAAATCATCAATGTTGTGTTTGAGGCTGTTACTGCATAGTATATATGTTAAAAAAAAAAAAAAACAGGTGCTTGTATTCATATTTTGAGCATCATACTATGAACTGTGAACTATCCCCTCTCTGGCAGAACACTGCCCCCTGGTGGTGCGTGCTATCTTGACCTTTTCTTCACAATATGTAGCGTGATTAGCATGGTGTGGAAGCAAGTCATCGTTCCATGGATTCAAATTGACCTTTAAGGCTCAGAGGTTTGTCCAGTCTGTTTAAAAGTCACACTCCAGATGTGCAGGATGTGGCTTCATCCAGGCAACATTCACTACCGAAAACGCTCGTCCACTGCGAGAAATGAGTCCCAAACACTGAAGTATGAAGCGATTTAAAGATGTTATGCAATGGAGTGGGTTACATGACACCGAGCGGGATTTAAAGCATCACCTGGGGAGGAGATCGCTCTGCAAGTCTGACACAAACACCACTTTGCGTTTAATCACCTTCACTCAGTGTGTGTGAGTGGTGTGGGCGTTTGGGCTGCGTTCAGCTTTTTCCAGCCT
>CAESWR010000911.1:85643-103610 GCA_903171835.1 Mullus surmuletus
CGGAGATTACGATGCCCACAGGCAGGTGGAGGAAATTCAGGTCCCTAATTGTCCCACAAACTCTAATCTCCCTGGAGAGACAGGTGGATCAGAGGAGCATTTACTGCACACACACACTCACGCAGATCATTTAATGCCCACTTTTGGCGCAGGTATGAGTGCGCGTGGATGAGGCGCATAGAGAAGCGGCGGCCACACCCTCTCTGAGCCAAAGACTCCCCGAACCTGAACACACCAACGGAACCGTCCACGTCAGCGGATCCATGAAAGCCTGTCCTCTTTCCTGACAGACACAGCGCGTTCCGCAGAGGGGTCCGCAGACTCTGCGTCATGTCACTGTTCGACTTCATTTGCATCTTCGAGGCGGTTCCGCTGCGTAACGGACCGGGCGCAGTTTGCGCATCAGACCTGGAGGGCGCATCCACCTGTGACGCTGCCGCACACGCAGCCCAAGCTCCCTGCGCATCTGCTCGCCCCCTGACGCGCCCTCCGCCGCCCTTCACTCGCTTCTCTTCTCTGCGTCTCTCCGGGTTCCCTCAAACTTCCAACTCCATCGGCTTTTTCTCGTCACAAATTCACCAGATTTCTCCAAAAATGAGAGAGAAGTGTCCGTGCCACCTGCGCGCCCCACAAATCTCACCTTTCTCGCGTGTGAATAATTCTCTATAAGAACAAACCGGAGGTCCACTCACCCGTGGCAACGTCCGCGCACCTCTCCTTCCTCTCCTCTCTTTTGAAATATCCTCTTTATATTGCGGCGGCGGCCACAGTATGTCCGCGGAATCAGCCTCTCGCCGCCCTTACCCACGCAGGGGACGCCGAGCGCTCCGTGGGCTCCTCCGCACCGGTCGGTCACGGTGGCTCTGAGGCGAAGTGAGGACGCGCCGGACGCGCCGGACGCGCAGCGCGGTCCCTCTGGCGCGCACCGACACGCGTTGTGCGCTGACACGCGGGGCACAAAAGCCAAAGAAGCTCCCGTGGGGTCTCATGCGAAACGTGGAAAAAATATATACTCGCATGTATTTAGCAGCGTGAAAGGAAAGTTCAAATTGTGAAGGAGCGCGGCGACTGGAGCAAGAAACGGCGACAATACGAATGAGTGAATGTGTGTGTGCGTGTGTGAGAGAGAGAGGGAGGGGGAGAAAGAGAGAGAGACTGCAGACTCCGACGCGCTTCACCGACCACGAGTTGACTCCCACTCGTGGATTCTCTCAACGCAGACTGTGATAAAAGCTGCAGCCGCTGCGTAAAGACGCGCGGACATGGCGCATTTGATCCGCGCTGCAGATGGAGCTCTGATGCGTTTCTCTGACTTTTTCTTTTTTCAACCACCAAAAGAGTCAGCTGACTCCCAGTAGGACTGCGTGGTCCATCATGCAGGGTGCTTTTACAGACCCCCTATGGTGCGTCTGAACAAACCAACGGGGGTCTGATGAACCAATGAAGGAGCTAAAATGCAACGGGCTTTTTGGAGAGCTGGGTTCTCAGCGGGTACAAACCAGAGAGCCAAACTTCCCAGCATGCCACCAGTAAGTGAGGAGGCTCAGCGTTGGTGAGGAGCAGGCTGAGGGGAGGTGATGGATACGAACACAGGAAACACTTAGCTGAGGTGACATGACACCTCCAGTCCTCTTTGGTGACCTGAGCAGAAGCGCTTGGTCGACCAGATGAGACACACGCACACAAAAGACGGAAATATCTGATATCTGGAAACCTGCTGAACAATTCACAGGTCATTTTCGTTCTCATGGAGCAGAGACTCCATCCAAACGCCCGACCACGGAGCAATAAGGAGGATCGTTGAAGGAAATCTACAGCAGGCAGAGCAACACAGGCCGCTCCATCACCATGACGCAGCGCTGGAGGATCGATGAGGTGTCACTGGGTGGTCAGTGATGAATCTCCTGGAGATGTTTGCTGCTGGAGCAGATGTGACGTCATGGCGTGGAGAGAGGACAGAGCCTGAGGGAAGGAGCAGAGCGCTCTGTAATCCCAGGGGCTCGCCTGCTGCACTGCTCGCCTGTTTAGACGAGCTGTGGGGGGGTAGAACAGTCCCAGTGGGAGGCCCCGCCCTCTTACTCATGCTTCACGCCAGAGTGCAGGAGGAGATCTTTTTAACATTCCATCTCTGCTCAGTTGTCTGAGTCCCACAAGCAAGGATTTCCCATCAGAGATCAGCTCTGTAAAAGGTGAAAACAACAACAAACAGAGCAGACGCATGTGTGACGTCAGCGTCTCTCAGGCTGCTCACAGAAGAACTTGCTGCATTTTCAATTCCAATCCGTCAACTTTGCATTATTTATTATTGTAGGTATGATTATTGAGCCTAACAATAATGTGGGTCATTGTACGTTGTCTTGCTGCTTTCAACTCCACACATACAGAGTCCTCACTGACAAAGCGACGACTTCCTCACTGTGCTCCTGTTTCAGCCACTCTCTGTACAATGTGGAAGAAGCCACTTGTTTGGCGTTGGCTCGGCCTCCGCCGCACTTCCAGCACGCCCGTATTTATTTCATAAGTACAAGGAAAAAGCCCTGATGCATCCATAATTCAGCGCCGCCTGGGCGCGGGTGTAAACGCTCCAAGGAGCCGGGCTATGATCTGATGCTGTGGATGATCCAAGTGGGTCAAACCAGCTCTGGCTCCCAGCGGACGGCTGATTGTGGCTAATTGCTTTTTACCTGCCGCCTGAGGTGGAAATCAGCTCCTGATGGAAGCCAGCTGGGCCGCCGCGCTGGGAGGTGAACAACGTGTCATATTACATAACATTACTGTCAACCCCAACTTCCTGTTTCAGGCCGAGTGCTGCTGGACTTCCTTGTTAGCAGTTTGAAGATCCTGAAGTGCGGCGAGGCTTCAGTTAAAGACTTACCTCATGAATAAGGTTCTGGGTGGAAGCAGCTCCTCTGATTTGTTCCATCCACACTCATCAAAGAACGTCCTCCTCTTTCATCCCTCCATCTCGCTCCCTCCGAGCTTTAAAGCTTCTGTGGAGGCAAAAGAGACAAGATGGGTTTGGAATAAGCAGAAGAAAAACAGGGCTGCTGTGTAGGTACCATGTTTGTAGGTACCATGTTCAGTTTCAATGACGCGAGTTTCAAGCTGGAAAGGCAGGAAAGTACAGGTGGTGACGCGGATTTGGTTCTGGCTTCGGGTGAAATCAATGCAAACTCCGGTACTTGATGCTAAAAGACTTGGTAGCAGTTACAGTCCCGGAAAATCGAAGGTATTGTTTGGCATGGACTTTAACCTTCAGAAACGAACCCCCGTGTGAATCGGTGACCTTTGAGTCACATGGGTCCAATTGATCATGTGGATCCTAATCAACCGCGTGGCCTGACGCGACCTTGCGTGTTTGGTCAGCCTGATTTCCCCATGGAACCGTCGCACCACCTTATCCGCTCATCACTGCCGATGCCTCTCCTCATTTTGTTTTGTTAACATGCCAGCGGCTTCGCTGAAGGATTCCGATGCTAAGTGAGAGCTTGTTTAGTCATTGATTGGATGTTGTGAACCTGAAGTCCGACCAGCTTGATGATCCATTTGAGGCGGTTTAGAGTGCTTTGATCATTGCGTGTGTCATGACAAGAATGACCCCCCCACCCCCACCCTCCCGGCACGAGCATAATAAAGTTATAATCTAATCAGTATTTACCAGCACTTTGTATTTCATATATTAATGTATGATTAGCACGCTCATTACAGTCTTTACGTAGCGTGAAGCCTCCACGATCATCCATTACTTATGCTTATTATCACTAATGTGGCAATATTGTGACGGGCCGTGGAAACCCAGAGTGTGTTATTGCTTACGGACTCCTCTTAATGGCATCATTAATGAGATGCTGGGTCGCATCGGAGCAGGAGCTAATGTGGGATTGGACACTTCCTGTCACCCATCGCATGGTGAGAACTCGAGGGAGCCTGAAGGGAAGTCCTCAAGAGGAACCACTTCAGATGCTTCGTAAAAACCTCACGATCCCTGGGAGTCTTCAGCTCTTGGAGGAACCAAACGTGACTTCCTTAAAGCATCATAAGAGTTTCTTCAGTGTGAAACAGAGCAACCTCAAGAAGCTCTAAGGGTCTTCTGGTGTAAAAGAGAACGGAACAGAAACCCCCCCCAAAATTTAATACACGGATATGTGAAACGTCCAAAGCAATTTCTAGTTTTTGTGTTCAGCTGTAGATCTTTTTTAATGCAAAGGGACTTGTTTGCAAACTGACTTTTCAATAAAAATAGCCATTAAAATTCAAGTGTGTGTGTAATCCACGGTCACTAGTCGCAGGCCCCGCCCCGGACACATTTTGCAGTCCAGACACATTTTGTACCAACACTGGTCTTGGTTTATCCCCCNNNNCCCCCCCCCCCCCCCCCCCACAAATAAACCCTCCATGTAATTACATTTCTATCTCCATAATAATAAATCCCACAACGCGCACTCTGCACATCTTCCACAGCGCTGCGTTCTGCCACCTTCCCCTTCTTTACAAAATCTGGGACCCTGCGTGTCTCTGAGCATTTTTTTTTTCCTCCACACACCAGCGGCTCCACACATTCCCTTAATGATGCGGTTGATGATTGTTGGAAGAAGCCGTCCTTTTTTACAGCATCCAGGTGGGCTTTTCTCCGCAGGATGAGGATGCTTTAAGAGACAAAAATCAGGAGGAAGTGCTGCGCTGGGAGCTGGAGAAGGTCACAGTCATTGCAAATCATAGCATGAAGAGAAAATATTAGATGCAACAAAAAATGGTTATCTTCCCTACTGCTGCAACGCTGGTGAGGCCAAAAATAAGAGCTTTCACTGTCAGCAGGTGAAGGAAACAAAACAGGACGCGGCAGAATAGAGGGAGGGGAACCAAAACCAAAAAAAAAGGTCAGAAACATGATAAGCAACAACTCAAACAGACGGAGTGGCGAGCGGAGAGGCGTTCACTTTCACGCACACGCAGAGGTTACAGATCTCAGCACTGTTTGTCTTTGAGATTGTGGGAAGCCAGCTTTGCACACACACACACACACACACACACACACACCACACAACAACAGCCTTCATGAATGTAATGGAAGTGCACAGGGAGTCACACATGCTGTGTTTTGTGAAGATAAGATTTGTTGCTGGACTTCTGATTTCACTCTCTGGCACCTTGAATGCAAATGAAATCAGCCCTTTTTTTGACTACTGAGGTTCTGGGGCGACAGTCTGACGTCTCCTTCATGTTTTCGTTGCATCAGAGGCTGTTTTCCCTTTGATGAATTCATTGGTCTGGGCGTCGGCAGGTTTTTCGCTGCTGTGTGTGTGTGTGTGTGTGTGTGTGTGTGTGTGTGTTGTACATCCAAAGCAGCAGAAATTAGAAGTTTGTTTGAGGTAAAAGAAAACCACTTTAGCAAACTGGAGAGGCCATCACACGCAGCGTCCCGCACCAAGGTTCGTCTCAGGAGTAGAGGAGAAGGGGGATGGTTGGACCATTTTTCACATTTCTGTCTCTAGCTCGGGGCTCTTTTAAGATAATGCATTGAAAATTAGATACACTGATCAGCTATAAAATGGTGCAGCTTTTGTCTCTGCAGCACAAACAGAGGATCAAAATACTTACTAAGGACTAAACTGAGCATGTGCAGAGTGAATCAGGTGATTTGTAACTGTTCCTGATTGGAGAACTAGACAGTGTTAAACCATCCCATGTTACAACCATCCTCGATCTCCCCTATTGTGATTTTTTAAACAAGCAGCAGGTCCCCCATTAACCCCCCGAGGGCTTTCGTTTTTTGTTTCACTTCGTGTTTGAAGGGGCAGAGCTTTTCCACAGTGTGTATGTGCCGCTGCTGTTTCTCTGAAGCAAAATATAGGATCTCTGTCTGCTCTGTTTTTACAAGAGTTCAAGGAAAGATTTCAACTCAACCTGTAATAGTGATTTCTTATTTTTACATTTCAATAAAATTTGTTTTCTGTTTCGCCTAAAGCAAGGTAAGCTGAGGAGCCTTTTGTCTGACAAGCATTGCAGAAAAAGCATCAAGTTGTGAGTAATATACGTATATGCCCTTTAAAGAACATGGTTCAGTGAAACTTTTGTTCAGTGAATTTGGCCTGCAGACGGCTGAGGGAGGGTCTGCCTCCTTTCACCTCACCGAGCCACTCAGCTGACTCACAACTACACTAGTTTCTGATACATTCGGACAAATTGTCGTTAATACTTTCCATGTTTTAGTTGGTAGGGGCTGAGTTTGGAGAAACAAGCGGGGAGGTGAAGATCAGGATCACTACAGCTGAATTCAGATCAGGAATAATAAGTCCTCGCTGAAATCAGGCTGTGAAATGAGTAAACGGCAGCAAAAACGAGGCGCTCAGGGAGAGACGGGGAAGCCACGGACAGGCGCGCCTCAGGCCTTCCCTTTATTTCCATTTATGTTAAACAGACAATTACAGGAACCGAGAAAGAAATGAAAGGAGCTTTTTTAAGAGAAAACACTTTGCTGGAGCCTGAAGGAAGCAGGGCTTTGGTGGGATATGAGAGTTTCTTTCAGCACCTCCTTAATCATTATTACATGTACTCATATACCAAATGTTTTCTATTGATCTATATTATATTTCATTCTAATTACAAACTGTAATATAATACAATGATATGATAAATGAATGGATTTCTTATCAAAGATATAAGGTATATTAATGCATTTCAAACATGAGTGACGGCATCTACGCTGATTGCAGCGACATGCGTGTGTGCAACCATCAACTTTCATTTCTCTTTTCTCCCGTCAGCCTCCACCTGCTCACGTGGGCGAGCGCCCGCATCAGCGCCTGAAAGACGAGCAGACGGAGACAGCAGAGGGGGAGACGCGCGCTCTATTGTGCTGCTCTGTGGAATGAGGTAGGATGTGTGTGTCTCTGTGTGTGTGCTGGGGGGGGAGATGAGATTTTCCACTACTGCGGGCAGCCACCCATGTAGCCGCGCTCCATCCAACTGTCACGGAAACGTCTACCGCAGCTCAAGGGTACGAATAATTCATATTCATGAGTCAGAGAGACGGATATGGACGAAACCATGGAGACGGAGGGCGGATTAGCTATCATCCACCATCGAAACGCAAACATCTTAAATCTATACTGGAATTGATTCAATGTTGCAGGCAGCAATCGATACCAGCAAGTCCAAGTGAAAAGCTGGTTTTCGGCAAAACTCAAAAATACGCCTCCCCTCACCCAACTATTTGAGGAGACAACAACTATGACAATACAACCCAAGTACCAGAGAACAGCCAGTGTATTATTATCACACTATTACAATCAACTGCTGTCAAGATGAAGACATTTACTATGCTTCGGGGGGCAAACATACCCCAAATCCTTTGCAAAATATAGACTCAAAATAGCCCGAAAGAAAGTTTAACGATGAATAAGTCATGGTCTTCAAGGCCAAAATGAAAAGCCGGCCCAAAGGGAACCATGGATATTTAAAGAGCACCTGAGTGTTAGACGGAAATGAAGGTACAGTCTGCATTCGTAATACCAACACACACACACACACACACACACACACACACACACAAAATTCAGAACCTCAGTAAGAAACCTCAAACCAGTCATACAGGGGAAATGTCCTCGGACTCCTCATGAATCAAAGCCAAACGAATCATCCAACCCACACAGGGCTGGACAACAGCTGGTTTCCATCATCAAAGACAGTTTTTACTTGACACTTTAATCAAATATGTGGCGATGTCACCTCTCAAGAGTGAGATTCAGACCTGTTTTGGATGAGCGGCGCCCTGAGATCACTTTTGTTGTGACTCGACACCTTTACAAATAAAAGCTGCATTGAACTCAGTAAGACGAGGCTGCCTGCCTGTCGCAGAATTACCAAAGTCACTCCGCTTCATCCCTCCCCCAAACACACAAAATGTTTGTGAGGTGTTTCCAAAGTCAGCAGGGTCCAGAAACTCTAACCTGGAAATACACATCGAAAAACGCTATTTTGGCGTCTGCAGCCAAATAGTGAGCCGCCGTATCGCTGCCGCCCAGACCGACGCCGATGCAAGACCTGAAGAAATGGATTTGCGGCGCTGATGAGTATCGAGAGCTTCCCACAGGGTGTGGAGGCGCAGATAAATCGGGGAGAAAAGTCAGAAGCAGCGGCAGAAAGTTTCCATTCGTCAGACGGCTTCCAAAGGTCGCAGCCGCCGCCACGTCAGCGGGCCAGAGGGAACATTCCTCACCGTGTGAGCGATGGAGTCTGACAGAGTGAGAGGTCGTAGTTCAACGAGCAGAGACGACACACGCACAGGATAATAAGCACAGCTTTATCTGTTGCTGCTGCCGCTTTAATTTGGTGACACAGACACTTCTAATGAGCAAACAACACAGACTTTCTTTTTTTCTCACAAAGGCCGAATGTCTCGTTTGTGAGAAATGTTTTTTGGACGTCTGTGACCCGCGCCGACATGGAGGCAGGCAAGCTCATATCTTACATCCTGGAATGTTACAACTGGCATCAGCTTCAAGATTCCTCCTGAAACTTTGAAACTACCTTTATCAATCTGTCACATACAAACACACACATACATACCCACACACATACACACGGGCGGGACACTATTCTGGGTGCTGACACACTGACCTGATAAAGGGCTTTAATTAAAAAGTCTGATCCCGGACCATCAGTGCGGCCGCTCCTTAAACATGATGAATATGAATCATATTTAATTCAAGGTAATTAATGCTGGTGGTTCCACTGGTCCCACTATCAGTGAGCGGAGGGGGTGGGGGGGGCGGAGGGGGCAGAGGGGGCACGGCTGTTGGCGTTTGGTTGGTCAAGTGTGAGAAGGGAAATGCCTGACACAAGTTGATAGAATTCCATGAGGTGGGACATTTCCACCAGCAAACCTCAGACTGGATTCCAGTGGAGAAGTTTTGATTTTTGATTCCATTAGAAACATCCCTTCTTGATTGTTGCGGTTTTGCTATCGATTGTCAGTTCAAAGCCACGTTACCTCTGAGTTTTCATGAAGCTGGAAAAGGAATTTTGTGTGTGTGTATAACTAAATTCTCTTCCCCAGCTCGTGTTGTACAGTGCGTTCACATGCGTGTTTCTGGGAGAGCAGCAGAATGGCAGTTGTTCTCCAGTGTGTGTGTGTGTGTGTTAGTGCGTGTGTGTGTGAGTGAACACTTTGGAGTTCAAGTGCAAAAGTCTTTGGAAAATTTGGGACGGAGCCTTGGAAGCCTCTGAAGAGTGATTTGGGCTCGATCCACCAATGCAGCATCTGGTAGAAACACCGCATGGCTGCAGCAGCGTGTAGGGAGCTAAGGCCCTGGCCGTGGGGGAAGCCAATTGTTTGCAGAGGGATTTGAACCCCCCAACTCCAGCTCCATTGCTTAGGTCTTCATTTGCTGGCTCCAGCTGTGCTCATACGCTGTGGGGAAACTGCAGAGTTTTTACTGGAAAATCTGTCAAATCAGAATTGATGAGCAGCAGCTTTTTGCACACGTGTCTATTTTCACACAAATTTTTTCTATCGGGTTTCTTTCTCCACTGAATAGCGACGTGACTGCTGCGCGTTGGCGCTCCGCAGAAGTTTGACTCTGAATTTCTAGCCTTGAATTTTGATAGCCAGTATTTGTAGTTGGATCTTAGCGGAGCCGTGTGTGTGTGGCGGCCTTGTGCAGGAAACACTGGCAAGAAGTCAAAGCGTGTGTGTGTGCGGGCGGCGATATCAGCCAAGCCAGGTGCTAATGAGCACTTCATCTAAGCTGTGCCTGTGAAGGTAGCTCGGCTCTTCTCGGCGGGTTTGTTTGTTTGTTAGCAGGATTTCTCACAGTAGGCTGGACTTCAGAGAAACTGCGAAATCGTTTGGGTAGGTTTGAAATTGTTGGAGGTCTTTGCTTCCGTTTCAAGAAGACGCCCGATGAGTGTTGAAGAAATGACTGATCGCAGTCCGGGAGCTGAGAAATGGCGGCCGCTGCATCCAGATGCTGCCAAACTTCCTTTGACATCTATTAATTAAGTGTCCGTGTTGCCGATGACATTTATCAGCTTTGAAAGAGACGATGGTCGCAGCAGGCGGAAGGGAAGCTGAGCTTGTGTGGCCAACAAAATAAACAGACGCGGTTTCCCTTGAACCGTCCATGCATGAGGATGTTGGTAAGTGAATTCCCTCGTGGGTCTTTTCTACCCTGCGTTTATTTTTGGAAAAAGAAATACCATGAGGTTTTCCGTCCTTGAAATCAAGGAAAGCCAAAAAAAAATCTGGCCAGGCCTCGTTTTGACACGCATACTTGGTTTACTTCGTTTCGGAGGGTTTTATTCACCAGAACGGTGAGGTGGGCGGAGCCTCGCTGGGCTTCTGAGTCATCTTTGATTCCCTTATTTTCCATTTTCATTCTGATTGTCACACAGGTGAAACTGCTGATTTTTGAGGCGCCCTGGAGTCGCTGCAGGCAGACGGCGATAACTCTGCTGGAGGCACTCAGACGAGAGACATAACAGTCCTCCTTCTATTTATTCCCTCTCCCACTTCGAGGATCATTAACATTTACACAGACGCCGCCATTATTTCCGCGGCTGGCCTTGTTTACCCCTCACTCCTGACTGATATTTGGTTAGAGGCCAGCGCTCGCATCTGCTGCCAATGAGGGCGGCGCGGTCAAGATGACGGGAGAGAGTGGACGCCGCCACCGCATCAAAGTGACTCCCATGTTTTCGCCTGGAGTCGCTCCAACGCTCCCAACGACAACACCATCTATTCCACTGAGGGATGACAGCACGGAGGCCGGAGCGCTGAGTGAGGAGAGACACAAAAAGAGCATTTTTTCCCCCCAGATCATTGGTAGTTGGAGGCCTGGCAGCGGCGTGGACAGCGTCGCTCCAGGAGGAAGCACGGATCAGAGCTGCCCGCTGATGATGTATCTAAAGTTTGCTCTCATCCAGTCCCACATTTGCACTTGTTTGCTTAAATGTGAAAAAAGTAGGGTTTTTTTGGCATTTGCCTCGTTATTACCGTGGCGTTATGAGAAACGATGGACCAATCATTGCTCATCGTGTTTATTTGCAGGCTGTTGGGCAAAACTTGACTGAATTTGTGATTAAACGCCGGCACCCGTAGCCGTTTCCGTGTCGATACATTTAAAGTCAGCTCGGAGCGTTCTCATCGTTAGCAAGACATTGCGCGGCTGTGAAATCTGTGATCCATATTTCATGTTAACAACGGAGCAGTTGGCAGGGACGGTTAGTGTGAGAGGGGCGGCCGCAGAGAACCATTGGGGCCCTTTATGCTGAATATGCACACACACACACACACGCACACACATATATTCATTATTCACCACCCTTTTTCACAGATTGTTCTGTTCTTTCCCATTACACCTCTTTCTGTCTGACACACACAGACATATACACTCCAATTACATACACTGTTGACATTTGGATGTATAAAAAAAGAAAATAAAAAAAAAAGCCTGCCGACCCCGTGCAAATGCACACACACAGATTATAGAGATCTGACACAGTGGCAGAGAAGCAGACAGTTCCCACACTTGCAAATGAGGAGTGTGTAGAGGCTGATTAATGGTCTAATGGGCTTTTATGGCGGCGCTGCGAGCCAGCTAGCAGCTCTCATTGTATCACGGGGAATTATGGAAATCGGAGCAGGGATGGGCCGGATGACGCGAGACGGAAATTTACACAACCGGAATCATGCTGGATTTGGCAGAGCGAGTTCCTCGGCCAATGACGCGCATCAGTGCGTGGCAAATGATTTTTTTTTTATTAATGCAGCGCGTGTGGTGCACCAGAGGAATTCTGACAAACGTTATGACGAGTGGCGGTAATGGCCGCGTGGTTTATGGCCTCCACATTAGTCAAACACGCGCGGCCTTTCAGGGCGCTCGTTAAACATTTATCACCTCGTCTGTGGTATATTGACCTTCACGTCCCACAACAAATCAGCAAAGAATGAAGAGGGAAACTCCTCCGACTGTGACAGGGCCCATTTCTCCACGGAGATATGAGGGGGGTTTTGTTGGACATTTGTTCTTTCTGAGTTGAAAGTTAGAGTCAAAGTTAAAGTTAGAGTCGGTGCCGTGTGTGGGAACAGATGCTTTCTCCTTCAAGGTCAGTGAGAAGGATTGATATCAATATCTCTGGAGTTGTGAGTAGACATTTATCCAAAGTTACGGATCGAGATCAGATTCTAGTGGAACAGTTTAGCCTTCAGAGTCGTGCCGTGCTCTGCCTCTACTTTGTTCCAAATCCAACAAAAGCTTTAATTATATCAAATAAGTCCACTTAAATTTAGGTTCACCAGAACTCAAACCTTTTCTCCTGAACAGCTCAATATCTGTGGTGAAGACCAGCAATGAAAACTAGGGGTGTCCGATCCGATACTGACATTGGATATCGGTCTGATATCAGCAAAAAACGAGTATCGGATTATATCGGCTGGCATCTAAAACCTCCGATATCAGCACTCAAAGATGTATTGGGACACCCCTAATGAAAACTTCTCCTGAGTGTGTTTTTATTTCTCTCCCTGCTGCTTCCTCCGCTCTGATTCGGACCACGAGTGTGTGTCAGGGTGCCGCTCGGCCACGCCCCCCCATCCCATTCGCCGCCTGACCTTCCCCTCTCATCTGTCGTATGTGTTACTTTCACAGACACCTTGGAGAAGAGGAAGATGAGGATGAGGAGGGTTCGAATGACACACACCACTGGCTCATTCACTCTGATTATTGTTTGTGAGCCCTTTTAATCTGATTATCTGTTCATATCTAGTTCATGTTTTTCTACCCTCTACCTGGTGTCTTCCTCCTCTGGCTCGCCCCGTCCCACGATTCCCTCCGTCTAGATTTTCCTCTTGGCTTCAAGTTCTCTTTGCTTTCTCAGAAGTCGTCGCTCAAAACTTGCATACGTTCCTCTATAAATAAATCTGCGGATGTTCGGCACATTTGCCTCGTGTTTGTGTGCACAGACACGCCGAGGCAGCCGAGGTGCAGAACGCCGGGAAAGAATGTTGGAAAACTCGAGGGGTCTTTAAATTTAGACGCAAGAAGACAGAAATAAACATTATAGGAAAACAGTTTTACGACATTTTGGCACCACTGAGCCTTTTATAAATGGCATTTTTATTAATCACAATGATTTTAGCGTAAAGCGCGGCTGACATAACATTTTAAACTTTTAATTAACTGCCAAAATTGTTGAACTAGGTGATTTTAACTGCTCACGTCTTTTCAGAGGAGAGGGGAAGAAAAACAAAGGGATGGAAGATTCTTAGAGGGGTTTGGGGGGGGTTGCAGGTACGGCAGACCACCCTCATGAATACTAAGAGCTTGTCCTGACGTGACCTCATACACCTCCATATTACTGTCTCACACACACACACACACACACACACACACACACACACACACACACACACACACACACACACACACACACACACACACACACACACACACACACACACACACACACACACACACACACACACACACACCTGCCTCCACAAAACAAGGAGATTCTTCTTCCCGACTCTGATTTCATTCACATATTATCAGTTTATTTAGGGCTTCACACACTTAAAAATTTGGGATCTATTAATCCATTTGGGATTGAAAAATACCCCCCCCCCCCGCCCTCTTCTCTGTCTGAGATAACGGGGCACAAAAACAAATACAATGGCTCGGGAAAAGAGGCTGCACCAGCGTTTCCTCATTCATCCCCAAACTGGAAGGGTGCTATTGTGTCGGCACTGATTTATTCGTTTGCTCTTCATTTCTCCTCGAATGTTTGCAGCCGCTTTTTGGTGATCTCAAAAACAAGAGCGGGAGCCGAAGTGACGGAGGTGTGAGAGTAACGGCTCTCTTCAAAATGGATCATTCATTCATCCTCTTTGTATTTACTTTCAGGATGATGTTTTTTATTAACTTCAACACTCAAAGTCTCCTTCACACTTCGTCTGGATCTGCTGGTATTTGAAAAGGACGGCAGAGCATTCACACAAACACTTGCACCTTTTATAGCTCGCACAGACCAGACCTGGTAAATATTATCCTGCATGCGGAGCGTTTAACACACCCGTGGAGAAATGAGGCGTTTGCAGACAGCAGGCGTCCAGCTGACGGGCAGCGCGGTTACTCAACCTCTGGAAAATCTTCTTATGATCTTTGTTCAACTGCTTCTTCCAGCCCAGCTTGAACAATTCCAATTTGCTTAATTTCGAGGGCCACTGTCAGCGATTCTATAAAACCGCATTCACATCTCCATGGCAATTGGAGGTGAGGTGCAGCGACTTCAGGAGTGGAAGCAAATGTATTTTTTTGCCGTTTGGCTTCCTCACACATATTCACTTTGGCAGAATAGAGCTTCACCTCGCTAGATTTTGCCTTCTTTCTAACAAACAAACAAAGAAGGACGGGGGGTTGCCATGGCAACCACTGACTCCAGTTGAGATAAATTCTTTGGGTGTCACAGGTCATTTTTGTTTTTTGCGAATTTCCACAGAAAATATTCCTTGGTTGTGTTATTGTCTGTTCAAATACCTGTGATGGTTCTAGTGTTTTTATCTAGTTTTATCTGAAATGTCTGAACTCTTTTTTGTTTAATGTTTTTTTTTCTTCAAAACATTCCTCCTCTCCCTGCGTTCCCTGATTTAATTTTGAGGTCTGCTCGCGTTGGCCCGTTCATAAACAAACGCCTGTAGCTGGTGTGGAGCCGCTTTATTTACTCACAGGTGGTGACAGTGATGGATGGAAATTGGCGGAATCCTGCCGCCCGTGTCCTGCTCACGGAGCCGGCGGCGCATCAGACGACGCTGTATGTTGATGCGAGCCACGTTAGGTTCACTCTTTGCATGCAGATGGTGGAGCAATGATGTGGAAAAACGGCCAACCAAAGCAGACAAAACAGACAACCCGCTGACTTGCCACGTTACTACCCTGCGCAACTGTCATAGCCTCATAAAAATTTTAAGCTTGTCTTGACCACAAAGCTCCGACCTCAGCGTGTAGTCGGTCGATGCGGCGCCGTGCGGAATCCTCCAAGCAGAGCATGGCATGCGTCCAGAGCTCAATAGCCACTTAATGCTCTAAATGCTGGTTGAAGCCTCCAGGGATGTTGGAGCATCACTCACTGATGGAGCTGCCACCTTAATTCAGCCTTTACAGAGCTTCCAAGAAGGGATTTACGCTCACCCACGGCGGAAAATGATTGGAATTTATCTCCGGGGGCTGACGAGGCCATTGATCAGAGTCAAATGAGTCGACCTTGACCGTCCGCCAACATGCCCATCATGCAAAATCCACACCTGGCCACGGGCCTGGAACCTCCTCAGGTGGACGAAACTCCACCGAAGTTAGAGGAGAGGCACTTTGCCAGCACCTTTTAGCATTCACTCCTAACATTGGGGATGAAGACTTGCCGGCATGGCAGCAGGTTTGGGAGTTGTTTCAGTTCCACAGACAATTTTGATGTTTCTCTGAATCAGCCAAATTCCTTTGAGGTGCTTGAGGACATTGCTGAGCATGATAAGTTGAGGATTTCCATTCAAAGGGAGCTCTCATGGGTACAGTGGCTGAAGTTTTGAAGGTGTTCTCAAATACAAGTTGACACGGCGACCACAGATCAGTTCAGATTGGTGAAACTGTTTCTGTAGCCAGCGAGCAATGCTGCTTCGGCCTGTTATGGCCCTGCACAGATGTTTACATACTCTGGTTTCGGGGCAACAGATGCTCAGACAGCCCACCTGTGCTCATGGAAAGCAGCTCACAAAGGGTTGCCACTTGTCAGACAGACGGAGGATGTCTGACCTCATGCATCCGCATCAAAAAACATAAGTCGGGGGGCTTCCACAGTGAGCCGTCAACAAGCCCGGGTTCCATGAAAGCAAAGCATCCATTGTTGGGGAGCTTTGAGGTCATTGTTACAAGCTGTCTGACTGACTGCTGATCTCTATCCAATGCTTTGTTGTCGCTACACGGCAGAGAAAAACAAGTCTGTCCCTCTGCGGCATCACGCAATTTAGGCAACATTTGACTTCAGGGTGAAGAGAATACAGAGACGCACATTAACATTAATGAGTTAGAGCTAGGCGGAGGCAGCAGCCATTTGTAAACGTGGGCGAAGATGTGTTCACAACGGCTTTTCCAACAATGCTGAAGTGCCCTCAAAAGGCAAGGTGATCCCGCCTCCCCACCCCCCTCGCAAAGTGGATCCATCATCAAATGGGGCGCTGACTTTCAATTTGAGGCTGGGCCGCCACAACACTGCACAGAATTTAAGAAATCCCGCCCCAGGGCTAATAATTGCTGGCGCTCTGTCATGGGACAATGACAAATTGCCTCTTTTCAGGCCAGACTGGTGATGTTGCAAAGCCATTATTTCAATTATTCTGCGCAAATTATACGCTGTTTCCTCCTGGGGGCCGTTAACAGCAATCTACGAGCAATATTATTATCTTATTCACAATTTTAGCCCATTCATGTGCTGAAAAGCTGGATTCAAGGATGATTGGCCTTGAATTTCAGTGTACGATCCAATCTGCTTTCAAACCACACAGACTTCACAACACTTTTCAGACCTTTTCAGACCTTTTCAGACTGTTTGCACTGCCTGTAATGCGCTGTCTTTTATAGCTTTGGTCCAAACTCTGTATGGTGTACCATAGGTTGGGGGGGGGGGTTAGGACCAACAGGACCATGGGAATATAAATCCGCCTCAGTCTTCACTTTGCAATTTTTGCTGTCGTACATTGAAAGGTTGAGCAGACTGATCTCATTCTGACTGGACTGTTGGTCCGCTATCAACAACACTGAGGTCGGAGTCTGAGGTCGCTTTTATCTTCTCACCTGGTTAAAAGCCAATTTGCCAAGGTAGAAATTGGGTATTTTTATACCCCCAAAGCCCCTGAAAGAGTCTAGATGCAATTGTCCAGATCATTTCCTGTACAGCAGCATGTGAAATCAGAGCCTCACATCAGAAATTTGGGTCAGTTTGGCTGCAGACAGCGATACTTCAAGGACCTCATGAGATTGGGAACTTCAATTATCTAAGTGCCGAGGCATACACGCCTTTCCAGGAATCTCCTTGGTAACATGTGCCATGGGGAAAAAGGAAATCACATTTCTGAACATAGATTTCTCTCAAGGACGTGGTTGAAGAGACAGTGAGGAAATGTGATTGGTGTCCACCAAGCTCTGGGATTGGAAGTCTAAAAAAACAAAAACACAATTACATGTGTGTAGTCCTGTTCTAATCCAATGCAGGGGTCAGGAGAGGGAGCGATTCCCAGGAATATGTTGTGTCATCTCATTTCATGTTCCCTCAGATTGTGTGTGTTTGCTACCTTATCTTTGTGTTGAGTGGATTAAACAATAACCTAGTTTGACATTGAAGAGACTTGGGTTTCTTCAATCACCTCACTCTCTTTCCACAGATCGTTTTCTGTGTATACCCAATGAGCTGCAATCCACAGGCAGAATGAGTGGGCAGCACACAAATGTTGAGGAAACTGTTTGTGTGCGTTCCGCGTGTCACGCAAGAAGCTTCAGAGTGAAAGCGGCAGGCCAGGTCACCGTGCCAGACGCAATCCTTGACGAGAGGCAACTGTCCTAGTTTCCTTTGCGACTAATCTCTCACAACAGACTCTCCATTCAAAAAAAAGAAAATAAAACACCCAGAAAACGCAGCTGCTGCTGCTGTGTGTGTGCTTTTGGGTGTTTGAGATGGCCTGCCAGGCCTGCTCAGCAGTTTGGACAAAATCACAACAACAAAACTATGCTAGTGTATGCTCTGCTCGAACCATCAACATTCACATACAAACAAATGATCTAACTCCAAAAGATAATAGGACATTTTAAAACTAATGAAGGGGCAATTTCTGGAGATGTTTAGCTGATCTGCCCAAATTGGAAGCTCAGGTTGTTCCTGACCAAAGATACCCAAAAAAGGTATGAAAGTAAAGCAGACTAACTG
>CAESWR010000911.1:118138-143835 GCA_903171835.1 Mullus surmuletus
TTGTTTAGTTGGAATGATTTGGTACCACAAACTGTTTAGTTACTTCCTCCGATCAAGTGATCTTATGGTTTGCCAAATAATGATCCATCTTTGTGGTCATGGTTGGATATGAATATATGGATATTCATGCTTTAAATGCCATGTGATCAAACTATTAGCCCTCACTTTGCCGTGCCAGCTGATCTACATCTCTTTGATTAAGGCCATTTGCTTCTATTTGATCCGGAATATTTAACACTTGATTAATTTCCCCTGCATCCCCTCACCCAGTCCCCTCCACCTAAACCTGACATCCCACAGCAATATTCTACCGTTCCAATCCAATTCTCTCCAAGGTGCCCCGATTCATCTGCCTTTGACCATTCTTCAGGTGACATCAGTATTCCCTCAACGAGCTCATTGTGGCCTCATGTGCCTCCTTCTCTGGTGTCTGCTGACCTTCTCCATTTTCATCCATTCCCACCACTCCACTAAGTGGCTCTCAGATAAAGGTGCCTCTTCACATTCCCACAGCTTCCTTGGTCAGCTTTCAGATCCACTCTGAAAATCCTGTCCGGATGGAAACCAGTTGGCTTTGCTGCAGCAATTTCGGTTTTGAGAGAGAAATTAAAGATTGCCAGATCTCTATTATATAGTCAAGAGGTTATACAAAATAATTTTCTATGTGGTAAGAATCCCCTTTGTAACCTTTCCTTAACACTTCAAATGAGAATCCTCCATCCACGATTCTTCAGGAATACTTGAGTCTATAATCTGATCAACTGTGAATTGACCTCATCAACAATATAACAAACATAAAGTAGGATATGGTTAGGCTTTTTAATTAATCGAAATCATTTTTTGATAGCAAACCAAACTGCAGTGAATCTCATGATTTTAAAATAGCTTTCCATTTCAGCAAAATAGGACAGAAGCTCTCATCCTCTTATGTTGGCTCTCCAACCCTGTGCTATATGTTTCAGTGGGCCAGTTGGCAGAAGCAAAGGTTCAAGTGGGGTTCACAGTGTGGACTTAATCTTTTTATTCCACACTCTTATGTTTCCACATTAATGTTAACAAAGTGGTCCTCAAAGGCATTATCTCTGGATTTAGCTTAGCCTCCATCTTGAGTTCTAAACACAGTATGACAAATTCCCGACTGAATAGACGGTTAACGATGAGCTGCATATGCGCATTTACTTCAGATCAATACTGATCTTTCTCTCTGCAGTGCTGATTGCTTCGAGCAGAGATGAAATGAAATAGTCTGACTAAAAAAATGACACTTGTTTCATTAAACACTAATGATTTTGTTTGCAAACATTATTCTCCTTTCAAGGGATCGCAGACTGCTAAATGAAATCAATTAAGAGATAAGATTTTCAAACAGGCAGAAATGTTATTTGGAGTATTTATTTATGCCGTTTTACACCGACAGTTAAACACTATAAAGAAATATTGTTGATCAAAATGAGACCACACTTGGCAATCCCTTTTTCATCCATCCCACTACCAACAGGGAACAAAGAGCAGATACTGTCGTCATAAAGAGTGTGTTTAAACACAGCTTCATCTGACTAATGTGCTGTGCAAAACAACATTGAAAAAAGTTTTTAAAAAAAGTTAAAAAAAGAAATGCCAAACGCACAAAGAGAAACAATAATATACACAATTCCAGACATGGGGACTAAATTGACGGATGACTGGGCCAAAAAGGCCACACAATGCAAATGTGTGTGTAGGCTTGGTTTTAAAAGCAGGCATAGAGGAAATATCCAAAATGGACGGTGGCTCCCATGTTGATTGTGAGTCATGACTGTGGGATGGACGAGAGAGCTGTGGGGCATCAGAGCACCATGTCCCAGCTGCTGTGCTCCGTGTGCACTCTTTAAAATAGATATTTAAGAATAATTACGGAGCTGAGCATGTACTTGCACTCAGAGTCCTCACACAGCAGAAACACGAGTGCTTGCAGTCTGATTTGCTCTCTTCTCAAGCATTGCAGGGAGAGGGTGAGTGATTCTGGTAATTGCCTCGCTGAAACCGTCGAAACAGCGGCGCTGCTGATGGCAGCCCGTTCCTGTCTGTTCATAAAGAAACAACAAAACATTTCATAATCCCAAGCAAGCACACAGCGGCAGAGAAAGAAAGTTAACCCGATACTCCATTTGGGAACACTTTCTCTCCTCTTTCATCACATTTACTGATTAGGTTGATGAATCCCACCAGCATATTGCTGCTGATTCAGGCTTTCATAACCAAACCGATTGGTATTTCCTTAAAGTGCCGCCAGTCATCACCATCACATGCCATATGGGCTTTACGAGTAATGCCAGCAACTTGGTCCTTTGGTGCTCACTTTTGGGTCAAGGGTTTATATTCGTCAAGTATGATAAATGAGTTCTTGGTTAAATGACCCTCAAACATAAAACAACCTGTGTGAGTATTTGTTAATGCAGGAAAATGGAAAACAGACTAATGCCAAACTATGAATGTACCTCTTCAGCATCATTCCATAACTCGTCTCCGAAGATATGTTGAGTAAGAGACGGTTGGCAGAATCGAAGCAATGTGGATATCAGTGAGGAGTCTTGGTCGCGGAAATAACTCTGCTGCTGTGTAGTGATGAGCTCTGAACCTCGGGTCATTTTTACTTCTTCTCGAGTGCCTGCTGTGTTTGTGTGGCAGCGCACACATTAATTTCATTTGACTCGCAAACCATGATTGGAAGAGGAGCTGTCTAAGGCTTCGCATCCAATCCGGCTCATCTTACTGATGCTGATCTGAAATCTTCCCCTCTGTGACAGCTTTGTTTTTCTTACATGGCGGAGCGAGCCCCTGTAGTTCTCCCTGTCATCTTCTCACGCGGCGGATTCTCTTTCATTTCTTCTTATACGGCTGCTTTTGACTCAAATTAATTGCTCTTGTTGTCGGAGTCTATGAAAAGTAAATAGGAGCTAGTAAGATGTGGGTGTCCTTCCTTGATTAAACTCAGGTGGGCAGATATTTGGAGCCCAAGTTATTAACTGGCAAACTCAGCAACACCAGTGGAAGGAATACATAGAGACAGATAGAATAGATAAACAGATAGGATGTGAAAATCCAATAATATGCGCCGTATATGCAGAGTTTTATCCCCTAGTCCAGCTCATCTCTCCACTTCCTCCCCTTGTCCCCTCTCAAATGTCAACCCTCCATCAATATTCAGAGCCCATGATGGGCAGCTTATCCTCGCAGTCAAAGTGACAACTTGCCAAAGCCTCCGGAAAATAACCGACTGACACTCCGAGCCCATCCCTGGACTGCTCACACAACCAAAACCTCTCAAGCTGTCAACTTTAAACAAAGTCAAGGAGCCGTCCAGGACAATGTCATTTGATGCGGTTAATCAAATGGAGCCTTGGCTCAACAAATGGCGCCTCCCACTTCTCCCTTGAATACAAAACAAAGAGCGGAGACAGGATGCCAGGGATGAATGAATTGAATGGGCTGCTCGTGCTATGCTGAATACAGCTCACAGAGGATACTGTTGTCATGGCAACCTGGCTGAAATTATGGTCTGTTTGGATCATAGTTGTCATCCAGCCGGTAGATTATGTACCAGCTGTTTAAGATGTTTTATGGCTCAACGAATACAATGTCAGAGCTGTAATTATGGATTTATTTTTTTTGGGCCCTGTCGTCTGTTGTTCCACCCTAAGCTTTTGAATCATGTCGCCATCGCTTGGCTTTAAATGTGTGGAAGCATTTTCCTCGAGACGCTGTCATTCAGTGTCCCATCTGTGACTCTCCATTGCGAGCTGCGCTCACCATTTCTCTGGGTGCCATATGGATTTGACTAAACAGCGTTTATGTGTGTGTTTTGCGTGTCTCATAGAATTTGCTGGAGCTCGTGTCACCTTTGCGGTTACAGAGGGAAACGATATATTGCCCCCGAGAGAACGAGAGCTGGCGACTTACTGGAAGTGCTTTGTTTTGATCATGCCTCTCCTTGCACAATGCTCGCTCACGCCGACACCGAGCATGAAGCCATTATGATGATTGAGCGCATTTGCAATTTGTCTACTTTACATCCATGAGACAAATAGAATAGAACAAATTATTATTACATATTTGTAAGGCAACCTGGCCCCCTGAAAAGTCTATTCCCATACAAATACTGTAAACTGCTTTTTAGATTCAGAATGAACACTACATTTGATGTATGCAGGTTTAGGGCACAAACAGCACTTTCATTTGTTGGGTTTAGCTTCCTGAAATGCTTCTACAAAACATGTTCAAGGTGGCCCATTTTTCTTGCAGTTGGTGTGTTTGTAGTTTACTGATCCAAATATGAAATGATCGGCTGCCTCTGGCTTTCAAAGGATAAATGAACTCAGGTGTTCATCGGCATGTAACATGATATAGAAAATGAATTAGATGAAGGAATATATTTAAAACATGCTCCTCTTGACAGTGTTATCCGACTCGCAATGTAGAGATGCATACATCCAGATTAGTTTATGAATAATTCTTCCTCTGTAAATGTTAGAATTGCATACCTATATTTACAGCAAGCACCAAACACCCGGTGGAAGAGATGTGTGGAGTGGAAGCATGTAGGATGTGGAGAGAAGACAAGAGGGAGGCTATATTTGTGGGATAGCTGCGGGAAGTTGCTCTTCTGTGTCATTTGGCAACAACAGCTGTATTATACCCAACAATGGCTGCTGGAAATTGTGGGAAAGGACCACATTTTTGCCTTTTTTGACCTGCACCTGCAGACACACACCTAATTGCGGTCCTTGCAAGGGGGACCTGACTTTTAGCAATTTATTTCATTTTGAACACCTAAATGGTCTTGTCCAAAAGCATTTTCACCCAAGAGAGATGGATTCAGACACTTCCACTGGCAAAAGATGAATAAAAAAATAAAAGCACTTGCTATTTTTAGTAGCAATGCAGAACCATGATTGGGCCAGTGGCTCTTGTCCCCATCAAATTCTGACAGTTTATCTCACCCCGCGGCGTGTGATGGCGATGCACAAGGCACCCTTTGGTCCAGGCCTTCAGCTGCCTCCGGTGTCAATCCAGCTGCCACTATCAGCAACACAACGGGAAATAACAATGCCTCCAACCCGTCAAACAGCTGCAGTATATCGGCTACAACACCGAGTCAGTCTGAGAACCCAAGTTTCCAGGTCAAACCACAAGTGTCTTTTTGACACTGCCAACTGTCTTTTTACAGCTGTCAGAACCTTTCCCTGCCCCTCATGTTTTCCTTGTGTCATTTTCCTGCATATTACTTTCAGTGTTGAACAAACTCTAATAGTCTGTGTAGGGCTTTGGTGAGACTGAAGGTCCTTAAATTACAAAGTTCTCAGATCTAGGTGCAAAAAAACGACTGGCAAGCGGACACTTGGCCATAGATGCAGCTTTGTCACGGCCATGCAGCTTTCAGTGGCTTACATTGACCTTTCCTGTACTTCAGCATCCAGGGTCGAAGGGGCCTTCCAAGCATTACAACCTCGGATGCGTTGACTGCACACACAGATTAAAGTCCATATGTCCTGTGGTGTCAGAGGACAGATCGTGGTCTGTCAGGGACAGGAGTTTAGGGGAGAGAGGGCCGTGTTTGCTTTCAGCATCCCGTTTGTTTTCCACATATATTCCCTCTGGGCTCGCCAACGCAGGTGGCGAAAGCGCAGCTGCATCAGAACACGCGCCCTTGACTGTATTGGATTGAGAATTTATTAGCAAACTCTTTGGTCTCGTGAGCTTCGGTGAGTCAAATTTAATTTAGTCTGAGCAGCGGTGGCTCCATCCACACAAAGTCAACCTCAACAAGTCTGTTAATTAGAGGGTGCCAGCAGGAACCCGCCCCCCCAACCCCTGTGTAACTCCGGAACAAGCAGTGTCACATTCGACAGCGTGACTCAGGAGTCGCCGGTTAATTCAACATGTCCTTGGGGTAGTTATTTGCTCTTTCCGTCAAACTCTTGCAGCCTCTAGATGGCCCCGTCACTTTAAGCATATGCTGATTGGGGGCAGTCTCAGCCTCAACAATCTGAACTGTGTCTGGCTTAGTGTTGATTTTTCAGACGGGCGCTGGTGCTCAGCACACCCCGTTACACCTCATCCCTGGGTCCTGCCGCCCTCCACGGTAACAGCTCTAGTCAGGCTCGCTGAACCGTCTCGGGCAGAAACTGTGATTCACTGGACCAGCTGATGTTTTGCCACTCTTAATCTATTCTTTCCGCTCGCCGCAAGAAGCCACCGCGGAATTGTGTTCATGGTCGTTGGTCTAATCCCCTTCATGGTTAGAGAAGTTGGATGAATTTTAAAACTCACAAGCCCGACAACCTCTTTTAAATGTGTCCCCACTTCTGCCGTGTTTGAGATTCCAATCACAGTCCTGCCTACACAGTGTCAGCTGCAACCGCAATATCAGAGCTCCATCCAACGCAACCTGGACAGATGAGATTTGATGAGCGAAGCTGCCAAACAAGCAGACGCTCACATGTCGGCGCGTGCCACCAAACCGCCAGCTGGAGATTGAATTAGCAGCTGAGGAGGGACACCAGGTGTCGGGGTGGGGGGGGTGAATAGGATGAAGTCAGCGAGGGTCAGAGGAGACACACGGGGAGGAGACGAGGAAGCTCAGGATTTTGGGGCTGAGCTGAAGCTTAAACAAATGTAATCATGAGGCGGTAATGGGCCTGCTCAGGCCCTCGCCTCGGGGGCTAATTCAGTTTGAGTGAACCAGACTAGGACTCCAGAGCGACTAGAGGTGAGAAACAGCCTTGTGTTGCGTCGATGGAGTATGCTTTGGAGTGGGGGGGCAGGAGTCTTGGGCAGGTCACAACATTTTGTCCCTGCATGCATATATAATGTGTGTGTGGAGGAGTGTGTGCAAAACCAACAGAGGCAGAAATGAATGTATTTAGCCCCCGAGAGCTGCTGCTTGTTGTTTATGTTGTTGTCGTTTTTTTACGTTAAGTTCCACGACAGATTTTTATTTATATTATCTGTGCACCCTGGGTGGAGACAGTCCCAGGAGACAAAAAAAATGCAAGAAATGAGAAAATAAATGAAGGTTGCTAGGTGCGGGGAATGAAAAAGCTGACAGAGAAAATGTATCTTCCCTCTCATGGACGCCTTTTAACGCGTTAAAATTGCTCAGGCAGTTTCCTGACGGTGTTCCTTCCTTCTTGGAAGATTTGTATTATTAAAAAGGAGAACAGAACAAGTAAACACATAATCACATGCGGAAAGTGCCGCGGTGATATAGATTAAAAACAGGCTCACTGTCTTTTCCATCTAAACTTATCTGACTCGTCCTGGAGACAGAGTTTGGTTGAAAGAGGGCTAATGTTGTATTTTTGGTTGGCTCGTGTCCAGGTGCGACCTGCCGACCAAATAACAGGATGTTCTTGGGCGTTTCAGGTGGGCTGCAAACTTGAAACGCTTTGCTTTGCGACAGTAACAACAGAGTCCAAACGTCTAAAGTGTCTTGATGCAAGCAGGTACAGACTACCGGCGTGACACTATGTGTGAGTTGTGCTGGAAAAAGCACAAACAGTGATTTGCAATTTTCTATAAAAAGGCTGAACCGAATCGTGTCATCTCTCTCTGATCTTAATTAGATTCCCATCGAAGTTGCCAGGGAGATTAACTAAAAATTCATCATGGGAGATTAAAAAGATTTGAAGTATTGCTGTTTTTCTTCTTTCTTTTTTTACCACAGACGCGCATTTATAGGTTTGTCATAGTGCAGGCAGCTCGTCCACACTATCATATCTGAAATACCTTCAGCACCTCTCCAGCTTTTCCATTAACTCTATCGCTTCATCTCGTCCCTTCCATTTAATTCACCTTAATTTGATTCCTTCCAGCTTACCCATCATGTCTGACTGCCGCGCCATCAAAGGTGACCAGGCGTTTTATTGTTCTCAGAATGTTTTAATGCAACATCGGCTCTGCGCAAATGTTGGTGTAAGAGAGTGGCAGTGCGCAAGTTAATTAGAGAGATGATAGTGTTAAACAGCACTTTGTCTGGCATCTACAAGGCTGGAAAAGGTTGAAGAATGGCAGGAAAAACAAGCTAGGTGTTCAGAAGTACAAGAAAATTATACTCTGGATGTTTTTTCTCCCGCCTCTAATTGAAGCATCCTTCCATTTTAACACAACATTACAGTAACCCTGGAGCCATCACTGGTTCCTTTGGCCAGGATAGCTCATTCTCACAACATTGTAGCGGGGGGGGTCGGCTGTCACGGTCCAACAAGCCTCGAGAGGCAAAGTTACTAAAGAAAAAGCAGCTCATTGTCTCAGGAAGTGCTTTGCTAAGTGAGCACAAACACAATTGAGCGATAACTTCTTGTAATTAAGAACTCTTAGGATGAGTCGAGGCCTCGTAGCCGCTCATTAGATGTACGACAACATCACTGCTGGTTGCAGATGACTGTCACTCATTAGTACACTGTGGTTGTTAATAATGGTTTTGACAAAACTGCTTTGAAGCTTTGAAGAGGAAAGGACAAAACTTCTATCGATTTCAATATTCTATCTATCAATATTCAGGTATTTCTTATTGAATCGTTAATACTGTCATACAGCTAGACAGCAACTGTCATACAGCTAGACAGCAAAAAAAATGATTTGATGTTTCACTTTACCTGGTTACAGAAAGGTCAACTACAATAAAAAGCAAACCAGTATAAATGTCCAGAAACAGTTTGCCCTTTACTGGGAGAAAAACCCAGCAACTGCAGGTGTTTTTTTATCCTCTTACAAGTCCTGGCCTTCACTTTTGGCACCACGTTGTCCTCCAGTCAATTATCTGAGGCTGGTCTGCCCGGGAAATGCGCTTATACACCTTGAATACGAGGTGTGTGTGTGTGTGAGACCAACCACTGGCTCTGATTATCCAGTTTGCTCTAATTGTCGTTGGAGGGGAGAAGAAATGTTCCACTGCGTGCGTGTGAATCCGTGTTCTCATGAACCGAACACGCAGCGAGTCTTTCCTCCCCGTCACGTCACAGTGAAGTAAGGGGAGACAAAGAAGCTCGGGTGCTAATTAGAATCTTGTGTGTTTTGGCTTTTATTGGAGTTAAGAACTTTGCGACTGGTCTTCCTGCCGCTGCTTCCACTCACATCCGACCCGGTAATGAAGTAACTGCAGATACATTAGGACAAATCATTATGAATCACTTTTATGCTGCTTCTGTAATGAATATGGCCAGACTAAATCAAATTAACCTTTCTCGGGCCGATCAGCTTCCAGATGCTCCGGATAGCTGGAGAGGATTTATCTCCCGGCTCGCTCGGATGGTGATGATCACCATCATCATCTGGCTGCTGCGGTACCATATTTCTATGTTTGGTTTTTTTTAGGTTTAGCTTCCAACCTGCATTCAAAGTCTCTCTACATGTGTATCAATGATTGTAGATTTGAATATTCAAAAATGACCTACAAATGTTAATGATCATTTCTTATCTTTTGAGCTCTTTGGTTTGATTTTTAATAACACAATCAGTCAGTACTCAATCAAGTTAGATACATCTGCAGCAGCACATCCCTTCTTTATAAACAGGAGCATTACATGGCACTCAGATGTGTGTGTGTGCGTGTGCGTGTGCGTGTGTGTGTGTGTTCACCCAGTTCCCCTCTGAAAGCAACATCTCGCCCCTCGCCTTGACCTCGACACACAACACACTGTCAGACAAAGCAGCGAGTGTGTGTGCTCCCGCTCTGCACTTACACCTTTGTATTGCCTCAGCCCTTAGAATAATCAGAGTGGCTCAGCGGTGGGAAAGCCCCGCCCCCTTTTTACACTCCTGAGATTGAAATCACAGACAGCGGGCCACTGCCTCGCCCGCCCACCCTTGCATCATCTTCTGTCTTTAGTCTTTTGCCTTTTTTTATATCACTCATTTCTCCCCTCTGTTTTCTCTGCAGTCGGCCGACCTCACTTGATCTTGCGGCAAATTGGTCCGAGACGACTTCCGATTGTTTTACTTTAAAGCGTTTAAAGATTTATGATAGAAATTGTTTCAGGTTCCTGTTAAAACCACAGGAACTCTAATATGCGCGTAAGCTGTGCTCTGTGCTTTCACACATTGTTCAGAACCTTCAAAAAGCCTGATGGAAACAATTTTATGCTCAGTGGTGTTTTTGGAAAAAGTCTGGATTTGCTCGGTGCTTTGAGGCACCTTCTCTTCGCAGTTACAACAAATCAGTTGATGGAAATAACCTCATTTTCATTGCTTTTTTTGTTTTTTGGGTTCGTTAAAAACATTTGGGAGAAGATTAAAACAAGATGAGGATTCCAACAGGAAAAAACTGAAACCACCAATAACACAGTTTATTCCCGTTTATTCCTGTCACTTTTTCTTTTTTCATGGGAAGGGGGGGGGGCATGCTGATTTTATTAGGGACTGACAACTTATTTGTTGATGAGCTCTGTTTGTATATTGAGATCTCCAAAGTTGTAGAAAGTGTTTATGGAGCCGTAAACACTTCCTTTATTTAAATTTAAAGGAAGAGAATATAAAAGTGAGGGAATATCAAACAAACCACTGTTAGCGTGTGTGATGTGCGTCCATGCTTGGACGGGCACGTTAATGGACGACGGCTGTACCATTCTGGCTACCAGCACTTGAAATGGAATCAGACTGCACTCGCGGACACTTCATTAGCTCTGCTGGAAGCTGTAAGCGCAGCAGCTCTGCCATGGGCTGGCACCGACGCAGCCCAGCACGTCCAGTCTGCTGAGCTGGATTTACCAAAAGTGTGTGTGTGTGCATACATTGTTAGCATGGTTAGCACGCAGGACAGGAAACAAGGGGAAAGCTGCCTGTTTATCTGGAATAATTGGAGGTCAAGTACTTTGGTTGGCTTGATTTGTACACAATATTTCCAGAAATATAAAAAATATCCAGATGCATTGCAACAAAATAAAGTGATACATGGCAGGGGGAACATTTGGTAATCTGTTGCTCCCTTGCCGGCAAAACTTAAATCAACATTCTTGTCATCAACCACAAGCCGAACGACCCTTTTCTGGAGTTCGTCAGGGCGTGCTGGTTTTGATTAACGAAGCAAACTGCACCACACACACCCCGAGGCAGCAGGCAGAGATTAAGTTTGGAGGAGCTTTAATAACCTTCTATTCCTGTGACACTCAACACACAAGCACGCTTAACGCACGCACACAACTACAGGTGTAAAAACAGCTGAGTTGGGCAGGCTGGTGCTCCCCTGCAAGCAGTTTGGAAATGCTGTCTGACAAACATGTTTATCTGCTGGACCAGAGAAAACAACTTCAGTGTTGCTTGAAAAAAGCTGCGTGTCACACAGACACGGCCAAACGTGGTGGTGATTGGAGCCATTTGGGGAGTCGTGGCTGGAAGAGGGGAGAAATAACCAGGCGCTTGCAGATTCTACCTGGTTTGCTTCTTATTTCGCTGGCTTTTTCATCACAGTTTTGATTCATGAGAAAATTGAGACCGACGCAACACAACTCAGAAGTTATTAACCACCACACAATGAGCGTGATGAGTGTCATGGTTATTGTTACACTGTAAAAAGAAGTCAAAAGTTTCAGATAAAAACTTTCATTTCAAAATGATCTGCCTCCAAATGACACAATTTCAAAATCTCTGCGGCCAAAGTCTCCTGCGCCACCTCTGACAGGCCAGCAGAGGCACAGAATGGTGCAACAGTAACCTCCAAAGTGTGTCCTGCAATTGATTTATTAACCAGGAGAGTTCTTTTAAGCTAAAAGCAGAGCCTTACACATACCACACTAATCGTGATAAAGTGAGCGAGTTGCTGCCAAAACCTCCATTTTGAAACATAAATATTCTCTCCATCCTGCTGCCACGCCTCTGCTCTGCCGTGAGTGGATTCCGCGCGCCATCTTGGACGATAAATTGTGATGGAACGAGCTCCGAGTGCTGAGGTGCGCCTTTAAATGCTCGTACGGCTGCCAAGGGAGTAGATGTTATATAGAAGTCTATGAGAAACTCTGCCTACTTTTCGCTTGATTTTTTGCAAACGATCAAACTGCTTCATTGTGATTTTGTGCATCTATTCCAAACAGATCATTGTTCCTCTCCCTGCATGCCGCCGCGGCTCAAGCGCCCAGCCACCGAGCGATTGTGCCGTCTTCATATCTGTCAGAGCACACCGCCAGTAAATTCATCATAACTTTTTTGCGGCTTTGTTCCGCCTGAGCTTGGCATGCTCCCTGCCTTTGGATTGGAGTGTCTGTGTTTGTTCCAGGCAGAGAATTAGAGATCACAGCGAGGCATATCTGCACCTGTATCCCCTTCACATCTCATCCCATCTCTTGTAACCACGCACACGCACACACACAATATGTGAATTAAAAGGTGCTGCCGGAGAGATTTGCAGAGACGTAAGTCGGAAGCGCACCTGGCCAGATCACAAACCACGGCACCATGTCTTCACCAAAATTCAAAGGCACTATGGAGTCCTTTTAGATGTCTTACAATACCATTAAATGCTGACATTTTCTATCTTTCACACGTCCAGCTGCTAGTTGGTAAATGTAACCATGACAACGAAAGCCACAGACATAAAGAATGTTATCCTAGATTGAAGGTCACACCCGTCGTGCAAGTGAAATACTAAAAGTTGTACATGATACACAGTCAAGTACTGTAAAAATGACAAACCCTCAGAACAAAAGAATACATTTATAGAGCATACATGGAGTGATGATACTTTGTGGAGTGACGCAGACTCATTAGTTTGGCGCAGTGGGCGTCGCCCTCAGTATGCCCGATGTGCCACGCTGCTTGTTTCATGCATAACAAAACTCAAATTGATATTCTGATCCGGTGGTGAGAGCAGTGAGAGATTATTGCAGAATGTCGAATTGTTCGTTTATTCCAGCTGTGACCTGTGACTGTGAATATTTCTCAAACGTTTGGAGATGGTCTGGCGTCGACTGAGCCACAGAAGACAGAGAATTATTATCACCTGTGGGCAGATGTTCCTCTTTTTTCACCTCCTGCTGGAGTGAATTAAGCTCTTTTCATATTTAATGTTAAATACTTCTGATGGAAGACCAAGTAGAAGAATCTGGATCGGAAAAGATATCACAACTGACATGTGTAAATAACAGCGAAGGACGCATCCTAATATCTTTGCGAGCTTTTACTGAAAACTCGAGCAGTACATCATCACATGTACGCTAACACTCTTTAACTTTTCTGCCACACTTCCTGGTGACCCGGAAGTATTACCGTGAGTAAAAGCGCAGGTGTACGTGATTACCGTATATGACAATGTGAAAGCCTGATTCCTCCTTCACCTGCTGCATCATCAGCTTTACTCCGCTGCTCCTCGGCCTGAATGTCTTTTGAAATGACACCTTTCTGTACAGTAGGTTGGAGAGTTGCTTGTGTAATGAGGGAAGTCCAAATGGTAAAGGTCGCAGAAAGTCAGATGTAGCCGATATCAGAACATTATCTGACAGAAAAAATCTGGTGCTTTTGACCTCCGTGCGCTCAGGTGCAGATGCAGGGGGCGCGTCTATGTGAAGCAGCACACTCTACGAGCAGCTTGCTTACTCAGCAAAAAGTCACATGGAAAAAGAATCAGCAGAGTACAATTCTAACTTTTTAACTTGACTTTTTTCTGTGAAGGAGCCCAACAGCTGTCCTTCTGCTGATGCATATTTAATCACTGGCTTTGCTCCAAAATCCATCAGAGGGGAATAAAGCCCCTCTAACTTCCAGAAGGCGCAAATACAGTATAGTAAATCATTCCAAGATTTTGAGACAACTGGATTAAAACCTTAACTGGTCTTGTTAACAGGTGCTCTAATAGCTGCAACAAACTTATAAAAAAGCGAGCATTGCCGGTGACACATGAGCTGGTCAAGCAATATTTTCAATTAAACTGGCCATCCTGAGCTGACAACACAAAGAACTGTGGGTAAAATAAACGCTGTAATTGTGAATAATTTAATTCTGACTGAATAACTGCACTGTGATTTGTGTAAAGCTAATTTAATGCCTCAAACAATTACATAAAAACTGGCTCCAGTCTCGTTTTTGTCTCCTCACAGGGAATTATGGTTTCCTCTAAACAGCTTACATGAGAACAGCTGACATGATTGTGTTTGCGAGGCGGAGCGATGTCTCTCGGCGGGTGTCCGTGGCATCATTAGGAGCGTTTTCATACGGCAGCCTCAATACTCTGAGTATCAGCGTGGGAAAGCAGCTTTGGCGGGGCGGGCGGCAGAACCCACTGGGCCTGCTCCACCAGCAGCGGATAAGAAGCTTAACTTTTGAACCTATGAAAAAAAAAAAAAACATTTCCACACAAATGGGATTAATTTCATCATTGTGCGGCAAGGCATTGTAGCTCTTAATTCCAGAGTCTTTTATATCCACGGAAAATCACACCGGTGGCGCATCCTTGTGTTTGTGATATCGGATGCCTCTCGGGACACTTGTTGGATCTGGCGTGTCTGAACAGATTTTACGCAAATCTTAAACAACTTCCAGTTTAATTTAGGCTTCTCTGGCAGCCGGCAGCTGTTTGCTCTGTTGTCATTTGGTAATTTGGCCAGTGAAACAGCCTGTTGAAACCCTCAGATATGCATCGTGATTTTTAGAAGCAGCGTTCTTCTGCAGAATTTGTGCAACAAAAACTAATGTTGTTTTTTGTCTCTTTCCCAGTTTTCCACTCCTTACAGGGGAGTTCGGGGTAAACCTGGGGCTTGGGCAAACAGAACTTCAGACTAAACAATTCAATTTGGCTCGTTTTGTTCCTTTCTTTTTCACGGGATCAGTGAGCTGTACTGCCATGAAATAGCTCAATGTCGTCTTAATCCCAAGCATCTGTGCAGCATAAAGTTTAAAACCTTCGTTTAGACTCAGGGTGATTGTGTCAACAGAGTAAAAATCTTAGTAAAGTAAAGTACAAAGGAGGTCAGATGTCAAACAAAAAGAAACAAGCAGAGGATCCAGACTAATGGCCTTGAGATTAGGAGGTCGCTCTTTTGGCTTTATTGGCAGGAATCCACCAAGAACCCTGCTGCTTTATTTAACTTTTTAATTAACTACAGGTCAACTGTAAAATAAAATACTGAATGAGGATAACTGAGAGGGTCTGAGGTCACTCTTTTTGAGGGTGGAGAGAAGAAACAACCTTAAACAGGCAGTAAGTCACAGAGGGGCAGTTCGATGTGTTTGGGATTTATCAGAAATTGACGTCAATGGATATTATTATTTGCGGATCAAAGTGCTTGGATGTTCAATGACGAAATGGCTGCCACTGGGGAAATGTATGTATGACATGCATAAAGTAGACAGTACCGCTTCTCCTGACCAATATGGCAACCACATTGGCGCAATGTGGTGACCAATAGTCTTATTTTGAGCTAGTTTCCAAACCATGCTGAGCTGATCGGCTTAAAATAGAGCCAACCTCCATCAATCTTGGTAAAGCATGTGTGAAGTCCATTATATTTTGCTGCAGACTTGGATTCATTTATTCAAACATAATATGGACGTTGGAGAAAGGTTCAAGTTGTTTAAGTCTTTGCTGCTGCCCATTTTCTGATTGCTCCTTTTCCATCCCGCATCTTAAGATACAACAAAGTGCCAAACCTTATTAGTCAGTGATACCGTTTCATCTGCACTTGTTTCTGACTTGGGAGAGGCACTAAGAAAACACTGAATTTTTAAAATGCCCATTCCAGCTCCCTGTCTGAATAATGGAGCGAGAAATATGATATCTCAAACACCTCGAGACACAGAAGCACCACCAAGGCATTAGTTTTACAGTAGCAGTAAAATGTTTGCGAGTGAAACAAGGATACAGAATTTGCTCGCAACTTTGCAAACAACTAAAAATCAACAGATGAATGTGATAATTGCCTCCATCTTGTAAATGAGGCTGGTTCTGGGCGACATACTGAGCATCGCAGGCTCTGAAACGGGAACAAAAGGGAAAACTACGATTTCCTTACAGTCGGCATGAATTAAACAGCTATTTGACAATACCAATCCAAGTGTGTGTGTGTGCGTGTGTGGGGGGCAGTTGCAGCTGTTCCGTGTGAAAAAGACCATTTGTAACCTTCTTGTTTAGCGTCTCGTTGGCATCGTAACAGCTACTCACCGCATCATTCCACCGCCGGCTCACACCCTCCATTATACACGCTGACCTTATTACTCAGAGTATCAATTAGCGAGTTGTTGCGAGGTGAGTGTCGTCAATTCTTATTCGCTACAGAAATACCACGAATATTTCTCTCAAATTTAAAAAAACAGCCCCAACAGATTTCAAAACAGAGCTTGAAGAGACACTTGAGACCTGCAGGGGGCAGCACCAGTCTAGGAACTCAGATTCTTGCGACCTCGGGTCCTTATTGGAATTTGCATGTATATTTGATGTCAGGCAGTGACATGACAAACACGTCCTCTGTAAATAAATAATAAAATAAAGACATAATGTGATTGTGTTTTTTTCAAGTTTTAATTTGAATGTTTCCCTGTCAGAGCCACAAGTTGAGAAAGGTGCAGAGTTATAAATACTTGATGTGAATTCATAATTTATGAAACTGAAATCGTGTCAGATGGTTGACTCGGGAATGGAAGACGAACGTGTTCATATATGGAGGCTCGGCACATTGGAGAGAATAGAGATGAGCAAACAAGCGACACCTCCGTGAATCTTGAAGGAGTCCTTCTCGCAGGGAGAACTTTGACCCATACACGTGTAGAAAACAATTAATCTTGTGTTTGGTCAAAGAGGACATATATGAGATTGACCGTGATGGATAAACATGTTTCTGGAGGAAGAAGAGGAAGACCCCGAAGACCGCGCTGATATCTAATGTATAAACATCTAATATGTTAAAGAATTCTAAAAACCATTCAACAGAGGACTGCGTGGTACTTGCAGTGGTACTTTGTATTCAGCTTGGTTCTATAAATTGCAATAACCTCCAACAGTCCTTGGCATTTGTTGGTCATCAGTTTTAATAGGTGGGCTTCAAAAAAAATGTCAGCCTCCTGAATGAAGTGTTGTGATTTTGAGATGACAAATGTGAGGTAGCCACTGGGCTAGAAGAGACTGATGGCCTCTCTACCTGCCATCACCCCTTCCTGCCCACTTCCTGCTTTGCTGAGCACACTGTTTCTTTAATTCTTTAAAAATAGATTTTAATGTCAAAAAAAAAGAAATGTGATAGTTTTGGTTTTGCTAGAAAAATTTTGTTAAAAATTGACATTTCCAAAGAGTGTGTAAGCTCGGTGTTGCCCTTAAGAACCCAAAACTTTTTAGGGTTTTTTTCATGGTAAACACGGTCTCTCCGTTTCAGTTGATGGATGGAACGGTAATTGCACGAGGCTGCTATAACTGGGGAAAAGTGGTAGACCTTTTTCTTTTAATCACAAAGAAGCCAAAGAGATAAAAAGAAAGATAGGATGGGAAAACGCAATGACGTCTGTCACGGTTTAAATTAATCATCTGCTGTACACTGTGCTAAGTGTTTCTAACTTCTGCACTTTACGGAGCGTTATGGAACTCCGTGTTGAGGAATAATTCATGGCCCACGAGTGGGATGAGAACAATATAGGTGCAGCGGCAGCAGCCGCAAAAACTTCCATCAACTTTCCTTCGTGGATGGGAGGCAGATTACAGGTTTTTACATCCCTCCAGGTTCTTCACCAGTCACAGCACCGACAAACTGTCCATTAACCTTCACTGGTTTGGGTGACAAACAGGAAAGCATCCAGACACCAAAGGTGTCAAGAGTAGATCGAGTAAATTAACCTCCCCAAGATCTCCAGGCAAGGATGATTATTATCGGCCCTGGTGTTAAGAAGAAGAGCGCGACTGTGGCGACTGCATGTCCCAGGCGATTCTGGAATCAGACGCTGCCAGTATATTAAGTCAGAGCGAGATGAGCGTGCCAGAAAATGAAAATGTTACACCCAAGAGTGAATCGTCTGCTTTAAAAGGAGCTCACACTACATCTGTGGCATCATGGTGAGCCAAGAAGATAATTCTCCAATAAAAGGAGGCAATTGGTGCGGCGCTTCTTTTCAATCAAACACACTGACCTCCATATTGCCGCTACTCAAGGGGAACATTTTGAGATGGCAGGAAAAAAAAGCGGGTTACACAGAGGCGGGGCCGGCCCGCTGTCAGATCACGACACACCACTGAATCACGCTTCTTCACACATTATTGCCTGTCAGTGAGAGACGAGATTCAGATGCATGTTTTGCCTTCTTGCAACCAGAAGCCAAACAAACATGACACCGACTGCATTCTCTATCAAAGAGGCATCGACATGCTCATACTGGTGCTGCAACTGGGTGTTTTCTTACCATTACAAATGCAATGGTGTGTTTGCATCATCACATCAAGAACGGATGTACTATGTTGCAATGAAGTCATCAGAGTTACCAGATTGCCTTTGGAACACAACCTACACACAAAGTCCACCATGTCAACCCATCTGCCACTTCAACCTGGCAGCTCACCACTCACTTTGGACGATTAACTTCTGAGTGCTTTAGCTCGCCAAGTTAGCCCGTTGTCCAAGCATCCTATGGGAGTGGAGGCTGCTATCTTGCACCTCCTTATCAACACTGTTTTGCCAATTTGCAATTAGATTGAGGCATTTCTGATCACTACAGACTCTCCTCACACACACCTCACCATCCCCACATGCTTTTCAACCTAATTGTTGTACGCAAATCCATTTCAAGAACCAGATTTCTCATTTCAGATTATGGCCCTGGACAAACCGTCATTAGGCAGTTCTGTACTCTTTGTTTAAAGCGTAACGGAAATCCATGAATGCTCCTATCAGACTGCAGAAACAAGCTGCTTCCAGCACCTTAAGGTCAAAGTTATAGAATTTTTCTTTTCTGAAAGCTGGCAGAAACATTTTTGCAATGTAAAGGAAAGAAAATCAGTACGTGGAGCTCTGGAACTCAAGTAAACACTTCCATCCGATGAACTTGCGTATGGTTAATGTGGAGCAGGCTGTGGACATGGTTCCCTTCTCACACTGTGCGGCTGAAACTCCCGAGGTGAGACGCGCATGTAGGGACCTTGCACGCCGCGCAGTGTGCAACCTGCTGGAGCTCCATAAAACAGACGAGGGAACAGCTGGAAAACATTGGCAGGAACCGAGTTGGCAGCGTTGCGCCCGTTCCAAGTTTGCCACGATTGCAGATGACATAACGATTGTCGGGGGAGATTAGTGCGCAAGTTTCGCTGTGTTTGAGACGCTCCGTCAGCTTCGCTCTTGTGCACTGATTGGAAAAAAACAATGCATTCGGAGGGATTTGGTATGCAGCTATAAGCACTGCTGTTAAGGAGCAGAAGATAAGTGTTGGCTATTACGCCTTCGAAAGTACAAAACGACAGATAGAAAGGAAGCCCGGGTGTGATTGCAGGCTTCACATGGAGATATTTCTGCAGCAGTGGAGGGGAAACGTCGGGCTGCCGTGTCTCTGCCGCCTGTCAAACAATCACAGGCAATACATCCCAAGAGGTTGGGGGGGATGCATGCGAGCGAGGTGTGTGCCTGTCCAAAACACACAAAAGAAAGCGGGTATGGAGGATGGGTGACTCAGTGGATGGACAGCCCAAAGAGGTTCAATAAAAAAAAAAAAAATTTAAATCTGTGCTGAGACACCACTTTAGACTCACACATCTAACTAGTGATTTCTTTTGGACGATGCAATCTAAAAAGATTCATTCAAAATGTTTTCAACTGTTGCCAGTTGGCATTCTGAAACATTATACACTCAAAATGAAACACAATCATGATGCTAATAGAAATAATGTACCCCCCTATCAATCTTCAAATGCTAGATCTTACCAAAACAAGGTTATTTCTAATGAAGTGGGAAAAAAAAGGTTCAGTCCAAAAGAATGACTTTTTGCCAAATATCGATGATGGTGAAGTTCAAAGATGGTGAGTGTTAAGCAGAAACAAATGTCCCGGCTGGATGTACAAGTCGACCCAAAACCTCGACACACTTCCGGAACCTGAACACGTGTGGTTCAGATGCCCTGAGGCTGTTGGCCACAGGTTACATCAGATTCCGCGCTGAGGCTCGGGCCCCTCCCTCCCCAGCATTGCGGTACATCACACATTAATCCACTTAGGTCGATGCCGCTCTCTTGCCTGGAGGTTTAAAACACAAGAATGACAGCGCACCCTCCCACTCAAGCCAGGTTTTAAGTAATGAAGTCGTACCCCTGCGGCTGCGACAGAACGCCAACCCGTCAGGGGAAAAAAAAAGAGCTGCGAGCCACAAACTTTGATACTCATGTGCTCTGAATGTGTGATAAAGGTACGTCCTACACGGCCCGCCGAACCAGCCTGACAGGAAAAACCTGAGCGGCACGGTGACTAAAAGGGCAGGAGCTATCGGGGAATCAACAGCGCATGGCAACAAAGGCAGACGAAAAAGTCAAGATCTCTGTTTCCCTTGCTGCTAGTGTGCCACCCACAGTGCTTTGACAGAATCGGAGCGTGTAACTGAGCATCGCCCCGCTAACTGGCACTAATGTAATTAGCGTGAGGTGTCGCACACACTCACATGGTGTTAATGACGCTGCGGAAAGTGGTGTAAACCCCAAAAGTGACAGGAAGGCGCTCGCAGCAACAGCGCCTCGTCACTTCATCGAGCTCTTCTGGGTGGGTTGTCCTCGCTAACAGTCTGACTGGACTGACCCCAACGAGAACCGGGACTGACAGAAAGATAAGGCCGGAAGAAAGTGTTAAAAAATAATCGCATTCTCGGTGCCAATGTGTCTGCACTGCCACTGTCATTTGCTCACCAAAGCCAGTGAAGTTCTATTGACTCGACATTCCCATGATCCCATTTCCAACTAATCGCAAACCCGCCAAGAGAGGAGTGGCGTCCTATGGCAGGGTCCCACTGCCAAAAACTGTGTCATCTATCCCAATAAATGCTCTCAGCCACCTCCACCCAACACGTCCCCATTGGATGGGATAATGCACTCCGCTTCTGTAAAGTACAAGTTGATAAATCACACAGGAATATTCGTTTGATTTACTCTACTTGACTACAAACATACGGAAAGGTAAAAAAACCCAACCAGGCTGCACGTCTTGTCGGCTCATTTTATAGACTCTGTCCGCCGGCTGACCGAAACAGCTCATTCTTTTCTGCGTTGTCATTAATTAATCATTGATCGGTTGTCTTTTTGGTGTGGTTTGTTAACAAGAGAAGTGACAGCCATCGTGGTGCGGAGAACAAGCCCCGCCCCTCGTTTCTAACAATACAAAGACAATAATTGAGCATTTCTACACATCAAATTGATAACTTTCATTCATTTTTTGCTCGTCATCCTTCCACCCCTTCTTTTTCTTCGTCCTACTGAATCTTATCATGCTGGCTACACCCCCCCCCCCTCCACTCTGCCCTCCTCCTCCTCCCTCTATAATCCTTCGTAGATGAATGTGGTAAATGGGGGATAAAACAGGTTTCAATTAAATGTATCAGAATTCAAGTCACATCTCCCCCGAGCAGCAAGCCAGCAAGATAGAGAATCACACACACACACAGACACACACCCACATACGCACAAACACACACACACACACAAGGCTATCTGCTGTGAGCAATGCAGCCAGATTTCTATTAGAATATGTGTCATGTCTGTGGATGATTACAGTCCCTTATTATGTTGACTGTCCTGCCGAGCGTGTGTGTGTGTGTGTGTGTGTGAGAGAGAGAGAAACAGAGCATGAATGCCACCTTTTGTTTGTCTCTGTATTCGCTCTGCTAAGGCACACTTTTTAATTGCTGCATCATTGTTTTGCCCCTTTTGCGTGAAATTGTTTCTGCAACTGATCTGAATCCGGACATCAAGCTACTGCAGAATCCGCCAGCGTCTCCGGATTGCAGGCGATGAGTCATCACCCCGATCTCAAGTGGAACCCCTGACATGCAGGATGCGTGACTAAATATAAATCCTGCTCAGCCCTTCTACCCTCCAAAAGAGCAAAAGTGCAGATGGCGAGGATCTGAGCTGAGACCGACGACGCCGCGACTCTTTCTGCTGCATCTTTGCGAATAAGACACACCCGGTCTGTGAAGGTTTCCCCCCAAAAAGATCAGAGCTGTGGACACATGTGGACTTTCAAAGAGGCGGGTTATGACCACATGCAAAGTTTAGCTATTGATGGAGGACTCCACAGTCGCATGCTATGAGCAGATTAGGGCGACCACGTGCGCCTGTGCATCGGCCGTCTACATTATCGACAGCGCGAGCCGCTCTGTGCGCAGCCAGAAGCCGATCTGTTTAAGCAAAGCCTCTGGAACACTTTAGAAAATCCTGTATAGTGTTGCTTTCAAGGTACGGCCACAATAGCGTATCAGTGGTATGGTTTTATGTCTACGAATATAAGGGAATTATTATCTGAAAAAAGGGACTGTGAATTCAATCCATTTTAGAAAACCAAAACTTCCTGTCAGCTCATTTTGCTCTCGATCCATTTGTACAACTATGGCATGTTTAATGCATATCACAAGGTCGTCTATAAGTTTCTTTCACTTTCCTTTGGCAGTAAAGTGCAGAAAGATGGAAAGAAAGACAATTTTTGCAACACAACAAAGACCTAAATTGAAGCCAATAGTTTATCTCTCTTTTTTATGTTAGATATTAGAATTTCACCAGAGAAAACGTCTGCAAGTTGAGTGAGGTTGCGAGTCAGAGCCTGAGCCGATCGAGCAATTATGGGGTGTTGTTTGAAAACAGAGTCGCGTCTCGCACAATTTGAATCTGGTGTTTGCATCCAAGTTTTCTTTGGAGATTAAAAGGAGCATTTATTTAATAGTGTTCCTCCTAAAAAAACAACCTGCCTTTACCATTAAAAGTTTAGGTGATGAACACAAAACTTCTAGTCTGCTTGAAGATTTTCTCCTCCACATGAGCTTCAAATTACTCTCAAGATTCTGTCGGATGCTGGTTGATGAGTGACTTTCCGTCCCCACTCAGCAGTGTCTCCCACTCCGCCATCACTGCCCCACATTTAGTCTGTGAAGCTCTTTTTATGTTAGAATAATCACTCCTACCACAATTTGCACGGCCGCCGTCTTAAAGCCGTGACCTTAGATCATTGTTGGCCGCTTGTAATGGCAAAGGAACTGGGTTTAATGTTGTTCGTGCCGACTTCTGGGTAATCTCTGCTAAATATTTCAGATGCTGGATGCGCTCCTGGCACTTCTGAGCAGGCCTTGCACTTTTCAAACAAGAGAGGAGTATCATGGTTTATAAAGATGACAGATCTTGATATAGTTTAGTTTAATGGCCAGTTTGTCCTATTTGCACTCAGAAATTGAGCTGTACAAACAGAGGGTCTGTTTTCAAGCCAGCAGGATTATATTAAAAATGTAATTTGTGTCTCAAGGGAAACGATAACAAAAGACACTGCAGACAGCTGCCTAACTTGCTTCACAACCAGCACTGCAAATTAATCTGAAAGGTTTAATACATTTCACTTGCATTAATTTAGCTTAGTAAGCTTGCTATAGTTTAGCATTAACTGAGTCCCTTACATATACAGACATTTTTTGATGTGGTTGTTACATATTGCTTCTTTGATAGCTTCCCTCCAATGACTGATTAGTCTAGGAGATGGTCTATTCATTATTGTGGTTTTACATAAAAGACAATGGTGTCTTGAGGCTGCTGGGAAGGCTATCAGATCAATTTTAACCAAATTAAAAGGGAGTTCTAATGGCACAGCAGTCGAATGCTTTGCTGCTGATGTGGGTTTTGATTGCAAACACGATTTGATTTATCCACACACACACAAGGGCTGCCAGGGAGTTGCTGCAAGCCAAAAGATACGATCTCCATTGGGGTATTTTAGTGAAGTAAGTGATCATTCACGAGGCGTTCTCATGACAGTAACAGATGAAACAGAGGGGAAGATCATTCTGCCAAGTCCTTAATATAGAAAATCCATTATCTTGATTGTATCATAGCCAGCTACCCGAGTCAAACTGGTACTGGTAGAGTCTGGTACATCGATGACAAATTACACTCAATTCATTGGTAATCTAGGTTATGGTATCTCTATGTAGTATCCAGGTTTAATGGAGTGTAGATTTGGTCTTAAATGCTAAAGGCCCGTAAAGAGGCCTCTCTAGAACATGGTGTGAATAGAAGCTGTTTTATCTCATGGACGGAGCTACATGCATTTCTCTTTCACTGGCATCCAGCTTGGCCTGCATCCCCCATGAGCGCTGAATCATTTTTAATGAGTTGGAATCGGTTTAATCTCCTGTTTTCATGCACCAGACCACATATTTGGGCAGTGATCAAGGTTCGGAAGTGATTAATGATTAAAGACTGTATCAAACTGTCTGCTTTTCAAATTTGGCCAGTTTTCACTAAGCCAGTGACACTAAAACTAGACATTCCTGCAGCATTACTTGTTAGTTTTTGCTTCTGGCGAAGTCCAATGTCATCAGCATCAGGATAAATGCATTGAGGGAGGGCCCTATAGACAGGGCCCAGGGGAAGTCTGAAGAAATTGTTCACATCAAAGCATCATGCCAAAGGAGCTCAGAGTGGAGTGGATTGTGAACCATGAGATGAACCGCACACACGCAGTCCTTTGCCACTCTGTTCCCACCCTCTCCGCGGGCTCACCACGACACTTTTCAAAGTCGGAAAGTCTCAAGATCGTGATCCTCTTTGATTGTTGCCAATCCAGGGTCTCAACCCGAACACTGATCCATTTCATTTCCATTCCCCGCCTGTCACCTCTGCTGCACTCCCCCCTAATTTGCCATTCCAGTCCAGGTTTCAACAAACTAATCAGGTCAGTGGTCCCGATCCCATACTTCCTCGTTGGCCATCCCCAAGGTCGCCCCGACTGGTCAAATGGAGCGGAAGTAGCTGACAGGCTGAGTCAAGGAGAAGGTTGAGGATAATTCATTCATTGGGAGATAAAATGCAACACAGCAATGACACTGGCAGCCACAACGCACAAGCGAAAAAGATGCTTAACTTTCTCCCACAATCAAACTTCCCATACTGCCTGGGCTGAGATTTTTAAGGCAAAGCTTTTGTTACAATTATTTTTGATGTCTTCAGCAATGCCGCCAGTTGTTCGCGTCTCCTTCATTGACTTTTTGAACTGAGAAAAAGTAAGAAAAGGTCCTTGAACAGCCTCAGGGTCAGCACTGAACCAATTAGACAGAAATTCTTGGTGGCCAAGAAAATATGATTATGAGAGAAGCAACAGTTGTGAATCAATTATTCAGGCAGATCATGACTCATCATTGGCATTCAGTGACACAGCGGCAAGCATGACCAGATTGGAATATCATAAACCCATTAAATTGCTGTTGTCGGAGGACTGTCATGAGTAGCTGAAACAATTTCCAAAAAGCCGTTTCTCCATTCGCGATTGTTTATTTTCTTCAGGAATCCCCTAATGAAGACCTGATTGTGCCGGTGAGCTTTTGAATTAAATGAGCTGATTTGATGAGTGTTCTCTCATTACCGTCTCAGATTCCCCGCCGAAGTTATTTATTACCCATGAGGCAGACGTACACGCCGAGGCCATGACAAATATTTGCATACACACACATCCACACATGTTCCCGATGCCTACGCCACTCACTTTATCCACCTGGCATCGAGGTTTAAACAGATGGCTGACATCTACGAATGC
>CAESWR010000911.1:143864-165529 GCA_903171835.1 Mullus surmuletus
AAGGTGACAGCCAATATGTCGCCACACGCTAACAAATCTTTTCAGTTTGCTGGGCGGCCGCTCGCAATGACATCCACTCAGTCGCAGTGTGTGTGGTTTGCCAGCTGTCAATTTCATGCCATTTCCACTTTGCCGGAAGGCGCCAGATTCTGACGTGGGAAAAGATCCAATTAGGTTTCCGAATTCTGTTTGCAGCCGTTATTGAACATACACATGCAAACACGGTCATGGCTGGCAGTTTGCTAGCTGCTTCCAGGCCTCCTCTCTCCCCTTATTTCCAACTTCCTTTGAGCAAACTTTTGTAGTAGCTTTAATGAACACTCCCAATATCCGTTGCGGCGTAACTTCAAACCACAGAGGCATAATTCACGAGAACAAAACATGATACTATTACGCTTTTGTGTCGAGTAGATGGATTTCACTCTTCTTTTTTTTTCTCCTTTTTTTTTCCATTGGTAGCTGTCTTTGAAGTTTGGGTTTTTGATGAATGTCCCTGGTCCCCGCGCGCACAGATGGCCACACAAAACAGGGTGAAAACAGGCAAAGCAGTTGAAGAGAAAAATATAGAAAGATACAAAAGTATTATTTCAAGTGAACTTATAACAAGCATTATAATACTGCATTATAATACATTATAATACAATGTTTGCTCATGCATTACCATATTCACAAGGAAAAATTTCCTGAGAAACACACACACACACACACACACACACAATCATGAGCACCCACTGCATCTTCCAACAGCTGTGAATTTTAAAAAGATAAGCAGATCAAAGGTCACAAAAATCCAAAACACCACTAGCTTTGACATACATACACACACACACGCGTGCAGACACAAGGCTACACATACATGCACGCACACACACACACACACACACAGGATGCAGTGGCTGAGTCAGGAGAGGTTCCCTCCTGGCAGAACTGGTGCACCTTTGGAAGTGTTTTGCATGCCAGACGGGGGAGTGTGTGTGTGTGTGTGTGTGTGTGTGTGTGTGTGTGTGTGTGTGTGTCTGTGTGTGTGGATCCTCAGTGGATTTATGTAAGAAATGAAGGGTTTCTCAATTTTTCAGTCCACTCTGTGTATGTGTGTGTGCGTGCGTCTGTGTGTGTAACAGTCCATTATGGAGGACAAAGAGTGTGTGTGTGTGTATACGGGTGCAATTTCATTCCCCTGTCCTTGGTGTATTTTTTTTTCCTGCCATGCCGCGTTTGTGCGCGAGTGTGTGCGCGCGTTTGTGTGTTTTTAAAGAGAGGATTAAGACCACCAGAGACTCAACACCTGATTAATGCAGAGGGATGCAGCCAGTGGTTTTAAACACATGCATCACTCAGCTCATAAAACACACAAGAAATGGCTATTAAATACAGAGAGAAAAAAGCAAACAACGCAGCATCCTGATGTAACCGCCGGCAACACGCAGAGACAACAAGCTCCCCTGTATTGGCATTTTGAGGAGCAGACACGAAGGCAGTGAAGCAGCAGATAAAAAGTTCCAGGGAAGTTTCTCCATTTTTTTCGTATGCAGACTTAAAAAAAAGGTTGAGTGGAGGAAAGACAGAGGGAGTTTGACACCACCCGAACACAAAGACCCCTCCCACTGAGCGCCGCATGTGTTGTCAGCTCTTGTCAGACAGAATTCTTTTTTAGAGAATATACAAACCTGGGTGCCACTATGACAAAAACAGGAGCTCTGGGAAGAGGCCCTGCACCAGCATCATGCGGCGGGGGGGGGGGGCTTAAGAGGCCATGTGTTCAATTTGTGATTCGGTGATGAAGAATCCTTTTCTGCCGCTGGCAACTTGAGTCTCTCCTCGTCCACCCTTTCTGATATCATCTCTGAGAACCACAAACTGGCCTCTGAATGATTCGCATGTCAGATCAGATTCTGCTCCACAGTCTTGTCTCATGTTTCTCCTTGAGATTATTTAATACCGTCTCGTTTTATTCTATCATGCAGGTTTCTGACTTCCAGACGTCGCTCAGTTCCACACACACATACACACACACACACACGTACACACTCACACCCACACCCACCCACACACACCGGACATCAGGCTCCCACAGAGCCCAACAATAGGCCGATTGAGTCTGCATGTGTGTTTGTGTGTGTGTGTGTGTGTGTGTGTGTGTGTGTGTGTGTGTGTGTGTGTGGGTGCTGAGATTCCTGACTGCCTCCCACATGAGACGATCAATCACAATCTGTTCTCGATGATCACATGAAACGTGAAAACGAAAGTCGCTCTCGTGTTCTATGCATTTCTATTTCATCTTATTTCCTCGTCAGAGCTGCTGTGTAAATAAACTTTCCTGACCGACTCTCTCCCCACGGCGAGGACGAGCAGCGACATAGAAACAAATCTGATCCAAGCACAGATTTGGAAGCGTGTTGTTTGTGAGGACTGTGTTTACACCTACCGTGGCTCCTTTTTCTGCACAGGAAAACTGGCAGAGCAATCTTTAAAAAGAAAAATAAGATATTATGGGGTGTTGTTATGAGTGTGCCGCTTGCTGGGACTCGCAGCGGTCCCTCCAATCACGTCGCCATTCGCTCGCATGACCTAAGCGTGTTTGTCAGTGCTTCTCTGCCTGCTCTGCTTTGAAATGTAGAAATAACAGATCCTTTGTATCCATGGAACAGGACACGCACACACACACACACACACACATACACACACACGCACTGCTGCCTCCGTGAGTCATCCCTTCTTGAGAAGTTGGAGAAACAAATGATTAAGATTAAGTCGGAAAACCTCAGCCCTCTGGTCTGACGGTCTCACACACACACACACACGCACAATGTGCAGATAAACTACTCACTGATCCTTGTCCACTCACACCTTCACACACGCACGCACATCTGCACACACACACTTTATGTAAATGTCTCGGGAAGGCAGCGGTAAAGCTAAAGGTTTCCTGTTTGTATTTCTGATTAGCATGAAATAGCTTGCTAGCTGCTTATCTGATTGGTTCTCCCCGAGAGACCAAAACAAATTGATCTATAAATATCTACCTATTTTTTTCCTCCCCTGAGGTGAAATTTTTGCGTTCTATTCTCGGCGGGTGACGTTTGTCTCCTCACTGCACGTTGACATGTTGGACTGGGACTAAACCTGATCGATTTCACATTTTCTCCTCATATTTGTGATCTGAAGGTCCCAAAAAATGCTGGCTTTTGGCAAACACACAGAGGGGTGTTCCTAAATTTAGTAATCAGACCCAATTCTCCAGAAGTTTATATGCTTTAGTTCTTCATACATTTCTTGATACAAAACGGGCGGTAACGACGGCCCGCAGCCATCAGGTTGCCCTTTTCCCGTGTTCTGACTGGACTAAAAATGTTAAACAAATCAGCTACTTTCGTCTGCACGTCTGTGGTGTCCAGAATCCTTGCAGGTACGTGACCGCCTGTGAATGTTACAGCTGTGGTATTTTTGTCACTCTAGATTAGAAAGCGACAGCAGCAAGGAGAATTAAACCATCTGCCCAACACAATCATTTTCCCTCTGATTCACAAACAGCAGGCCTTGACTCGCACTGCATCGTCTTTTCGTACGCGCACACACACACACAAACACACACACACACACACACACACAAAGCTCCAGCATTCACACAAACACAGTCAACACTGCGCTGTGAATGGGGACGTTAGCTCTGGATTATCGGAGCGGCTGCTGTTTGCATGGCTAAAGAGCTTGTCGATAATATTGACCAGACAAAGTAGAAGCAAATGAGCCCGTGGCCGCAGCTGCTCGTCCACCATCACAATGACTCACAGAGGCGGCCGGTGCCACGCCAAGAGCTTGTTATTTTTTCGTTAGATCTACAGTTGGAGGAGGAAGGGCCAGCTGCGGCCCCTGGTTCACGCTGGTACAGGAAGTTTGAACCTTTCAACGTAAAAGCAAGACTCGCAGATGGCTGCCCGAATCACACGTTGCCGGCAATAAGGAGTTATCGGCAGCAATTGATTTCCTTCATCTAAAAACTGGCAATTTTGCCAAAAACCTGTTTAGTTTGATGATAATATTGATTGGCTGCCATTGGTGCTGATTTATTATTATTGTGCTTGCTGAGCTGATAGAAAATGGTTGCATTCTGCATCATTTCACTATAAATAACTGGTGAGCTCATGTATTGCTTACTCTATCAAAGATGACCATGACTGCACATGTGACTGTCTTACGGTTTGAACAGCAGGTGTACCCAGAGGTATGTTGGTCTTAAAGCAGGGTGAGGCCAAGAGCTTGGAGAACAAAACGCTGGATTAAAATTCACTCAATCTTCCCACTGTGTGTATCACGCTCGCTTCACCTCTTGCACATTAAAATCAAAGTTTCTGTTAAGCAAGCTCCATCAGCACTAAAGCACTTCGGAATTTTAATGTGAATCCGCGAAGACACAAACACGCAGATGGCTAATTTAGAGCCTAACGACCTCCCTTTGTTCTTTTTTGTTTTCGTTTGTGTAACTGGAGACACCATCCACGTCACTTGGCTCATGTAGAAACTGATTATTCACATCAGCTTCTTTTTACGCGTGTGCCACCCTCATTAGATGATGTCATTAGTTGTTTCCTTCACTCCAGTATACTTTCCGTTGATTATAATGCGTATATAAAAAAGCAAAGAAAAAAGAAGAGAAGTTGAAATCATTTAGGATCTCTTCCTTTGCCTGAGCGGCATCTGCACATGAAAAATGAGTCATTTGTAATGATGCAGCCGACAGCGAGCACAGAGCGGGGATATGGAAATTGGCCCTGGCTGTGATTCATCAGCACCACCAGGCTGACCGAAACACACACAAGACTGAAGAAAAAGGACATTCACGAGTTAAAAAGTTAGCTGTCTTTTGGTCCCCACTTTAATCAGATTTTAAGATATATATAATAATATATAGAACACCTGATGTTGACTTCACGAGTTTCCAGTCAGCCGTTTCGAGGCATGAAGTGAAACATGTTTGACTTGATGCCATCCAAATGTCCATGGCCCCGACTTAAGAGTTCTTTGACGAGTGTTTAAAAAAAACAGCATTGCATTGTCGGGCGGGGGCGTGTACAAGGAGTACTTAACGAGGAGGGTGACAAAGTGAAGGACACATTGTGAAGATGGCACTCTACCAGTACCTGTGCGGCCTCACTGTGATCATCACCATCTTACCCAGAGGTGAGACCTTTTATTTTTTTTATCTGTGTGACAGTATTTTGATTACCCTACCATTGGACTAACAACCACATGTACAGCTCAGCAGACATTGAAGAGCTTAATTTGTTGTGTTTTGGAGTACTGAAAAGACCGCCATGTTGACGGAAAGTGGTAATGTTGCGTTCATTTATGCAAATATGCAGGATGCGTTGATTAGTTTCACACATATACAACTGCATATTATTTATAGATAAAAAGGGGGCATTGAAAATGATAGATGATTAAAGGTAAAAATGGAGTGAATTCTAAAAATTAGTCTTACAATGTATCGAGACTGGTTCAGAATTCAAATTCGATTTTGTGATTTTCATGGTGGGACTGAATTAGAGTTTCTGATTCAAGTTGTCTACTTGAAACATGTTTCAGTTGTCTGCTTAACAGATATTTCTCTTTGTTCTGAATTTCAGGTTGTGTCTCGCTGAGTCCTGGTAAGAATGCCATTCTTTGTCACAATGACTAATTGCATCTGTCATTATCTATCACAATTCGTCAGGTGAATCTGAGATAAACGGGTCAAGTTACATCTTAATTAACCAAGTATGACAACATCTAAGAGTCAAAAACAGATGCTGAATTTCAGAGATTTGGAGAATAGTTGACATGACACTATTAGAGCAAAGGATGTATTATTCTTTGGAAAATTGGGCTCCTAAAGTTATATGATATTTTCCTTCAGAAACTTTCTGGTCATCAGCAGGTGCATGAACACCACATACAAAAGTGCAAACTGAAATACATGCATGAACCGACACAAAAAAGCCATACCATAGTTACTGCGAACCACCCACTTTCTGGTAGAATAGCAAAACGGAATTCATAACGCAAACAATTGTAGGAAATATAGGTAGGTGCCTAGTTACCTCAATCACATTTATGTGTGTGTAAAAGACGTCCTGCATGTAAGCATTAACTATTCCCCAAATGGTGCCAAATCATAACTCTGCAAGCATTTTGGCTGTTCTCCAAGTGACCCTCGTTGTCGTGACAAGTCTAAGCTCACAAGACGAAAGGCTGACATTTACTCAGTCAACAAGCTATATTTGTTCATATGTACCCATTAACTATAACTGGTATGTAGAATTTAAAGACGGAGGCATGACTTTCTCAGGCAGCGATTAGACCACATATGGGAGCTATGTAATGACATCATAAATACCATACATGGAAAAACACCTGAGGAGACTTTGTGTGCACAAGCAAGCATCTTAAAAGACAACCAAAGTCTGACAGGTTTGATCAGTCGCTGAGTTCAAGTAAACCCAGTGACGTGAATGCTGGCTTCGTTTCACCATTGCAATCTTTGTACCTGCTTGTTTAATTTGTTTAATGCTCCATTCTCTCTTCCATCAGCTTGTGGTCTGGCCTTTCTCAACCAGAGAATCATCGGAGGTCAAAACGCACCCGAGGGCGCTTGGCCATGGCAGGCCAGCTTAAACAGAAATGGGTTCCCCTTCTGCTCAGGCTCCCTCATTGACAATGAGTGGGTGCTCACCGCTGCCCACTGCATCGCTAGGTGAGGAGATGCTGTCTCAGCTTCCTATTGTTTTTTTTGCTCAGGGTCGGGTACACATCGTCTGTGCCTTAGGTTGGCGTCCTCAGGATCACGGCAATGTTAAACTATCAATGGGCGCAAGTTTAAAAATTCTGTTTGGCTAAAATGATTTATTATTATCTATCTATTACAACAGATTGAAAAATATGTATGGCCTCACCTCAGTTCATACAAAGGTGGTTGATGATTAAAAGTGACATTTTCTTCTCTACAAAGAAATGACCTCGAGAGCACCACAGTGTATCTGGGCCGCCGACGCCAATTGGGTCCAAACCCCGATGAGGTCTCTCGGACTCTCGAGCAGATCGTATGCCACCCGGAATACAACTCTCAGACGGACGACAACGACATATGCCTTCTAAAGTTGTCAGAGCCTGTTAGTTTTAACAACTACATACAGCCCGTCTGCTTAGCTGAGGCAGGCAGCACATTCAACACTGGCACTGAGATCTGGGTCACCGGTTGGGGGGCTACGAGCGAGGGTAAGGTCCAAGTGTGGAGAGGTCTGGGGTGCGAGTCAATGGTTTGTTTTTTGATGTTAACATCTTGTTTTTTTCTGTGAAATCTTTGAATTCAGGCAATGGAACCCAAGTTGATATTCTTCAGGAGGTAAAGCTCCCAATCGTGGGTAACAGGCAGTGCCAATGCTACCACTCTGCTAATATCACAGAGAGCAAAATCTGTGCTGGCCTCGAAGCTGGAGGGAAGGATTCATGTCAGGTGAACAGCATTTTTTTTTTTTTTATCACATTAGGCTTGGCGGCAGTACAGTTAGACATGGATTTCATTTCACAATCCAAAAAGTTGAAAGACACAGTATTCATTAATTTCAGCCAAATTTAACATAGTCCACAAGTATGCTAATTAGCACTGGGCCACAATAGCCTCTTTAATTTAGCATAATGCATCATTCTTCTCCATCGCTGTCTCAACTATCATCACGTCCTTTCCACAGGGAGACTCAGGGGGACCTATGGTGTCCAAACAGGGTTTCATGTGGCTCCAGAGTGGCATTGTGAGTTTTGGTGTCGGCTGCGCTAGACCCATGACCCCGGGAGTGTACACCCGTGTGTCTGAATACCAGGACTGGATCATGAGCACCACCAACAGCAGCACACTGGGCTTCGTCACCCACAACTCACAAGAATTTGACAGCGACTTAAGCTTCATTTGCCAGCAGGCCACCACTTACATGCCTGTACCAGCTACCTTTCCTGATTTCGACTTCAGTGTTTTTGACAGTGGTGAAAGTCTGGCTCAATGCTCCATCGTCACTCATGTCGTTGCTTTATGCATTCTCATGTTGTCACGCCATGTGCTGTCTTAAACATGAAAATATGAGGTTCAAAACGTCGAGACCATGATTCATCATTAATGGGGATAATATGAAGTTAACAGTCTAAATCTCCGTGACAAAACCACTTCTAAACCAACTTTTTCTAAAAAATGGAAGGGATAATCATAGAATACATTCACATTTTAAACAAACAACCCAAATAGTATGAAATAATGGTGGGAGTGGTGTGGCACGAGGCAATAAGGGGATCTTTTGATTCTGAAGGTGAATCTTTTGATTCTGAAGGTGAATCTTTTGATTCTGAAGGTGAATCTTTTAAAATAATGAAAAGCTTCTTGTATGATTCAGATTTTTGTGGAGGTCTGCTTCCTCTGTGAAATTCTCTCATTTTGTCTTCAGTTCGTGAATCTTTAATGAAAAATCAGATGGAGAAATTGTGGAGTTTGATGGTAGCTAGAACCTGCAATGAATTTTGATTTCCAAACAGTTTTTGTAATAAAATCTAATCTTTCCTAACTGCCATGATATCTGAACTGAGTTTAATTTCAATCAACTCAAATTTACTTCTTAGTCATGTTATGAATTCAGTGTTGGTGCACCTCAGTAGGAGAGAAGAAATACACAACAGAATATAGAAGTATAAAGAGTAGTTTACAAGATTTTTTTTCTCAATTATACAAGTACAAACAAGCGTTGTAAGTATAGTTACTTGCGAGCCTTTTCAGGGTGACGCTGATGATCCTGACTAAGTGACAACATTTTGCAACGCATATTGCACCACATAAAAATTAGACCATTTTTTACTGGGCAAAAATAAAGTTACTTGGTGTTCTTCCATTTGCGTGTACCTTCTGCCGAGAACACACAGTTTCTCCCTCGAACACACAAACGTCGGTGTGAAAGTGCGAATCATCTCCACGGCATCAAAGTGTTCATCAGGTGTGTTTGTGTATACACCGTTTTCTTTTTAAGAATCACTAATTGCCACTGATACCAGACCTAATCGGACCAAATAAATACACATCTTTTTTACCTTTCTCATTTTCAAATACAGAAATGATTGCAAATTCTGTCCTCAACGGGCTGCTGCAGACACACTGGTCCGTTCTGGCTGGCTGGTTGGAAAACTAACCAGCTTAAAGCAACAAGGGGGGGAAAAAAACCTCATTGACATTCTGCATTGCAGTGGTGAATTATGATGAAGTCCCACAGGTGTAGTTGTGTTTTTGCACTGTGGCTCACAGACCACTAAACCCACCAAACATTGTCATTGGTGAGAAATGTAGGAGAAATTAAATACGAGAAAAAACACGTTTAAAAAATGTATAAAACCTTCTAATACTATCTTCACTTCTTAATGTTTCTTAATATCCTATCACTTCTTATTTGTACTTCATGCACGTTTGAGCCATCTGTTAATTGGTCATTCATTTGTTGCCATCATGACTGTGTCAATGACATTAAGCTTCTCACCAAGACAGACAAATTCCATTGGTAGGGAATGATGGATAATTACTGATCACATCTGCATCATTTTTTCCCTCTCAGACCATGTTCGGGGGGCATGAAAAATCACAGCATCTAGAGAAAATTAGCATAAGTGTTAGGGTATAATGCCTGCATTGACTATATGAGTTATAACCTGTGCTGCAATTTAATGGCATCATCTGGCCTTGAGAACAACCGGATGAAAAATGGACTTTTAATGTATGAAGTTCATAATGGATGAGGGATCTTGTCTGGCAGAAGAAAGAAAATGGAAAGAAAATGCATATGTGGTGTATTGGAACATATAGCCCCGGTGAATAACGGCCACGGCATGCTAATAATAGGAACAACTGAAGCAAACCAGAACAGAAATGGCTGTTCATGTCGGACCAAATCAGAGAAGTAACAACAACAAAAATCCCCCCTACAGTTAATGGGTGGGGAAACATTCTCAAATTTGCATAGAAAGACCGTGTACCTCTCAGGAACTCCTCGATGAAGGAAGGGTTTTCAAGGGTTCTTTGTGACATGAAGATGCACATGGGAGAGAGTTCTTGCAAACCATAGGGGTGTTTGAGCATTAACACCTACAAGGTTCTCCACACAAGGCAGACGGAAGGATGAGGCAAACGAAACCCAGGGAAGGTGAAAAGGTTCCAGATACAACCACCACAGAGGGTTCTGAGTGGAACCACTGCAACATAAACCCTGCAAAGCGTCTCTTGAATGTGGTTTGCTGAATGGGAAGAAGGGCTGAAAAGATTCACAGCTGCTGAAGGAGGGTGTTTCGAAAAGTGTGTAATGATGATAATGCTGAGGCAGACGTGTGAGCTTCAGCCTTGCTTCATCACCGCCCGTGTTCTCAATTCTGTCTCCTCTGCATTTCCCTTTAATCTAACAACTGAAAAAAAGAAAAAATGTGCAAGGTCGGCACCTGTGTGTGCGCGAGTGTGTGTGGGTGAAAGAAAGAGGGAGGGGAGATCAAATGTGTTTGAGTAAATTGTTTTAATCTTTCATTTTTCTTTTTTTTCTACAGTCCTAAACCAGCTTTATTTGGCTTCATCAGCCTAATCTTCTCTCCCTCACACACACACACACACGCACGCACACACGCACACACACACGCACACACCTCTCCTCTCTGCACACCTTATCTACAGGAAAGCCTCCAGGCTGCATTGGAGGGATGACGGTGAAGCAGATATTCCGCTCACATCTTCCATGGACTCAACACAGATTTGTCTGCCCGGGCCGATTTTCAGTAGCTGCAGCGCCTCTATACATTCTGAGTTACAACTGAGGAGCAAAAGAGCCATTTTAAAAAGAGAGCTGCAGCTTTGGGAGAGAGTTTGCTAACTTGCTTCATAGTGCATCAAATGCGTTTGTCACAGTGTTAAATTTACGCGTCCAGCACAGAAGTTTGCAAAGTTAATGCTGATCTGGAGTCGTTTCACGTGTCCTCACACTGCTGTGAACGCTCGTTTCTCTGTCAAACGACCCAAGGCAGCCCATCACAAAGAAATCAAAGGTGCATCACGATTCGCCCGAGCTGCGGAGACACACCGTCCATTCTCTGCAGCCCTTTGAGCCCGTTAGCATTCTGCACACCTCCAACTCTTTTTATCGTGTGTGTGTGCTTTCCCTGGACGTTGCCTTTGATGTGTGATTGACAACTTCATTAATCAGCGCAGGATGTTTAGCATGCGCCGAGGGTTTCCGAGCGGCGCGAGTAAGACCCTTCCATCTGTGCGTGCTCGCCGTGCGTCCGTACACGGCGGTGTGGTCATGGCTGACTGATTAAAGGGCTGAGGAGCGCCGCCATCTGCTGCTCTCAAGGGCTCTCCAAGCGTCTATGAAGTGACTTCATCAGTGTTTTGGCCTCACCAGGCAAAGATGAAGCTTCCTCACAGTGGCAGAGGGCACGGCCAGCGCTCGCCCTCCAGGGTTTAGTGCTAATGAGCAAATGCGACCATTTAAGGGAGTTATGCAGTTTGCAAGTTTACAGTCAAGTGCTGTTTCTGCTGCATCACTTTCACACCGACTTAGTTGTTTAAACAGCCATTTGTTGTCTCTATTCTGGTGGAAGATTGATATATTTCCTCCTTTTCTTCCTTGGCAGCAGATTTTTCCCTCCCTCTCTCAGCGTCTCACCTCAGCTCGCCTTACAAAGACCTGACATTTCCCAGTAACGGGGCGACATCTGTGTGAAAGTATCTCTGTCAGTATCAGTTTAAGTGGGGAAATTAAATTTGGGATTATGGATTTAGTACTTTTTAACTCCGCTGTTGATCCCTCGTCCCCCCATAATCTTTTCGTCTGATTCTAAAGACCATCGTGCTGGAAAAAAAAGCACATTGAGCATCTTGTACCTCACCGGAAAAGGTTTCCGACAGATTTAGCTCTTTATCGGAGCCGTCTGTCACTCTGCCGTCACATCTCTCTTGCTCGATTAATTCCTCATGAAGGCATTTGGAGGAAGAAAACATCAAATTATACTCTCACACTTCCTCCTTAAATGACCTCACCAGCTCAGCACCTGATCTGCCTCTGACATCGGGATAAAGAAATCACTTCCCCTCGTCAGCCTCTGATATAAATCACTGTCTGACTTTGGCACCAAAGGAAACTGCTTTTAATGGACCGGTTTAGATGTGGACAAAATGTCATCTGTCACTTTTTAAAACGTAGACGCAAAAATATAAATGCTTCATGCAATAAAAACTACAAATGGGCAAAATAGGTGGAAGAGATATGATCGATAAAATAAATTGGAGAAATGATTGAAATTGGAGTTGAGGTTGTACTTGCTGGACCTCGGCTGACGAGTTATTATTCGACTTCCAATGAAGTTGTTGTTCGGCTCTTTTTCCAGCTTCCCTCAGCGGGATCGCTGGCCTCTGAGCCAAGCGTTCCCGCTCCACGAAGGAGTGAAAGCGTCCAGGAAGGCTCTGCCAGTCGGCCTCCGCTTCAAACCGCCCGGTGCTGCTACTGTCCTCCGGCCAGCTGGCGTGACACAGCGGAGAAAATGAGATGCAGGAAGCGGAACTTCGGAGGACGATCTGAATCCACCATGTGCAGGCGAGGTCGCGTTCCCGTGTTGGAACGGAAGAAGTTGAAAGCGTGCAAACATCCAGAGGACTTTTCCAGGGTTTGATTTTCTCTGTCGGGAACGTTACGGTGCCTTTGTTCGTTTGTTTGTTTGTTTGTTTGTTTGGCGGGCTCTTTTTGTTAACGGTGCTTCAGTGGTAGTTTAGGTGGTTCTTGTGAGGCATCAGCAATAATCAAACTCAGACGGTCGTCACAGCGTTATCAATTAAAATTAACAAAAAACTGCAAGAAGTAATAAAACTGCCCTAAAACCCAACCGGACCAGCGCATTTGGTAGGTTACGGTATCTTATCGTTTCTTAAAGTACTCTTCTTAAAATGAAAAAGTTCTTTGCCCAACAAAAATTCCCCATATTCTTAACTTTGATTCCCGTTAGCACCTTTGCTCTGGAAATGTCTTTTTGACTTTGCACTAAGCTAACTGTGCAGTTTCATTGGGTACAAACACACATTATCAAGTGAGGTAATAAATCTCTGGGATAATCACCTGTGTGTGTTGGTGCTACATTAATACAAATTTAAGTGTCGTAGCCCCAGACTCGAATAGCCACTGGGGGCGATACAGCTTTCTCACTGCCCATACGATAACAATATTGGGAAAAACTGACCCATTCATTGTTAACCAATGACTTACATACATTTGAACCTTAAACAGAAGAATCTTCTACATGGAAGTCTGGAAAGGACTGCTGTATCGGAGTGCTTATATCGCATATTTCATATGCAGGCTGATGTAATCCAATACCCGTTTTTTTGCTGATATCGATATCAATATTGGATCGGGACACCCCTAATAGTCACACATACACTCTAATCCCACACACACTCACTCACCTCCTGGCAGGGGTGTTGAGGGGTAAGGTCTTCGCCCCGACATGGAGCTGCAGAAACCTCCTTCCAGCAGCTCATCACCGTCACGGCACAGGGGGCTTTTGGGTTGTTTCTCATCTGGTGAGAGACAACTGATGTCAGGTTCAGGCCGTGAAAACCAACACGGGGTTAAATTCATCATACACACACAGGAAAACACACCAGAAATGGAGCTTATAGTGTTTGAGTTTTAGATCAAATTGACATTGAAAAAGCAAAGTTTTGTGGCTTTCTGCCACGGCGTCCAGATGCAGCGAGGTAGCGAGGTCACAGCAGGTGGCGTCCTTTGACCCGCCGCGTTCGCCCTTCAGCCGCAGCGTCTGATGGCGCCCGACGGGCAGCTCTTTTATGCTTTTTTGAACATGTCAGGTCACCTTTGTTGGATTGTGAAGTGACCAAAGTCAGCGGCTTGAGGCAAGACGATCAGCGCAGCAGAGGAAACTTTCTTTCTCCTTTTGTGTTTTCTTTTCTTTTTGATCTTAACGTTTCCTGTCAAGATGTCGCAGGTTTGTCTGGTTGTTGTCTGTGGTCTTTGTGCTACTTTGTGACCATCAGCTGGCAACAAATATTTCTCTCCCCACCTTGTGCATACATAAAATAATACATAAATGAAAACAAACAGATGCATCTTCGTTGTGAGAGTGCCCCCCCCCACCACCACATCACCAATATTCCACCACCATCTTGTCCTCTTTCTGCGAGAGTCTGGGTTGTAATTTGGCACAGAAAGAAAGGCGAAGACGCTCAGCGAGCAGCACTCATCGATCCAGAATAATCAAAGAGAAGAGCAACAACACACACACACACACACCTGCTCTTTTGTGTGTGGAAAAAGGCCGGGCCACCTGATGTATCGACAGGGCGGGTGACGGAGGCGGCCGGGTCTTTGTAATGGAAGAGAAGAACTCTCTCTTTTTGAAGGTTGTAATTTGAGGCGTTGAAGCGCCGGCCATCGATCACACAAGGTAGCGCCGCACAGATGCTGTTTAAAAGAGAGAGACAAAGAAAAAGGTCTCACAATTCACGGCGGGAGGAAACGAGCGGACTCAAGAGGAGATGATGAATGGAAGTGAGAGTGTGTTTTGTTTTCTCCCTCAGAAAAGTGAGAACAAAGTATGAAAAGATCAACATAGTATGAGAGTTAAGGTGAGATTTTACAACAAAAAAGTTGAATCCCAAATGAAATATTAATTTAAAAAAAACATATTTTTACCATTTCATGCGAGAGATATTCATAACTGGTTCTCCAATGGCCTCTTTCTCATCATTTATCATTCAGGTTCAACTCTACAACTTCATTCTCACTGTAAATTCTCTGGTTGTCGTTTGTCATTAAAAACCAGATGAGCTTCCTTCATTTCTCACTTTTGTGTTCAACCAATAAACATGATCATGGATTTTTCTTTTACCTTGTTGGCATGTTGGGCATGGCGTCTGTCGACTTTCTCTGACAAATCGGCCACACCTGTGGAGTCAAGAGTTTGTTTGGTTCTGTGTCACTTGCCATCTTGCTTTTTTCTTAGTGCCAAGGTTTCCCCATCTGTCCTATAAAAAAAACAAAACAAAATGAAGCAACTGGCAGAGCAGGATGGACGACACCAGATCCAGTTCGCCCTCATTCTGTGTGCCTCTGGACAATCATGCAGTGGGATTAACATTCAAGAGAAAGAAAACCAGCACCAGTGTTCCGTCCTGTTCAAAGATTTCTCAAAAGCGATGCGACTTCTCACTCAGACATGGACTCCCTCCAACACAGTAAACCCGACAGCTCCAGCACTCAGGAGAGCATGGAGGACTCTGGCGTGATCGCCGGCCCTTTAAGAGACATTTATATTCTCGCTGCCATGCTTCCACGTGGATGATGGCTTCTGGATCTCACTGCCCACTTGGGATCAATGGAGACCCATCAACACCACCAACCATCCCAAACAGCGAAACTGTGCTGCCATGGCAACTGGCTCTCCCTCCGTCCTCGCCTCTCTCCAAGGAACTCGAGGCTTCTGCCATCTTTAAAAGTTTGGTTTTACCGACTCTCACACAGAAACCCAGCGAGCCAGACGGCTCTGGTTTGACAAGCCTGTTCTGACCTGCTCACAAAGTCATAAAGCTGCATACTGATATATACATGTGAAACCCTGTGTAGATATTGCATGACCCCCGACAAGCCCGAGGTGAATTCCAGGTGGCTTTTGAAACGCGTTTCCTGCTTGAGATGTAATGCTAAAGCTGAAGAATGGAAAGAAATTAAAGTGGCGGATGAAGTGAGAAGGGGGAGGGGGAGAGCAGATTGAGAGGTGAAGGATGCTGACGTGCTGGCTTTCAACGAGTGAATGACAGCAGAAGAAGAAGGTCTGAAAGCAGCGTGACATGAGTGTGGAGCAGCATAAATACGTGTCAGACGTGGTGAAGGGAGGAACCTGTCAGATGGCGTTTCCTCTCTGTCTATTCACAATTTCTTTCAAATATAAGTCGCACCTCCACTTATATCTGATATGTTGGAATCTTCAGGTGGTTGATTAGAAGGACAGTGTAGCAAAAGTTAAAAATGGACACCGTTAAATCCTTTTTTTGTTGTTTGTATTTTGTCTCGGAACTTTGCACCGTTAATGCTGGACTGGGGGCACACTGCCCTCTGGAGGAGCGAACCAGATGGAAATATCTGCAGCAGCACTTGGCAGGATCTTTGACACTGACATAAACAAGACAATTTTGTTGGCTTTTCTTAACAGTCACAACATGATATCATCACCACATCTCAAAGGAAGGAGGACACCATGTCTTGAGGGACAATGATCGGAACATCTTCGGTGGAAATTAACTTTTGTGTGTGTGTAAGGAGGGCCAAGAAGGGCAACGCAGCGCAACAGAGAGCAATGGAGATGAAAAGGAATCATACAAAGCTAAAGGATATGAAAACACATTTAAAGATAAAGCATGAAAAAATCATTTTATACAGTATATTGCACATACCGAGTAAAAACTCGCAGGTAACTGTTCATATTAAATATTCATTAAAGTTCAATTTCATATTTTTCATCGCAGGCAGATGATCTGTGTGACAAAGGGCAGAAAAGAGCAGGAATTTAAATGGCAGTTCCTCCTCCTCTAAGCGCCGTCTTGCCCACTAAAGTGAACTTTAAGAAACGTTTTTTCTTCAAACACACCCACCGAGCATCTCTGATGATCTGTTTACTGGCAGGGCGTCCATATTCACGCTGCTTGTTCCGCTTCTACAAATGTCTTCGCGCGCGCACACACACACACACACGCACACACACACTATTGTTGTGGCTCAAATTCTTTTCTCGCCTCCCAACTGCACCCCCCCACCCACCCCAAACTCCCCCTCTTGGTTCCTCTCTTGTCTGACAGCATGAGTTTGCCCTTTCGTCCCCGTCCAGCTGGGGGAATGCTAATGGGAATACAGCCAAGCCAAGACAATTAGCTAATACACACACCTACACACAAATGAGCACGCCGTGTATCAGTGAGCAACAGGAAACACACCCTGACACACAGAGAGGAAGTATTGCCAGCACCTTGGCTTCCTTCTGCAGCTCAGCCCGAGAAACAGGGCAGGCGAGAGATGTGGGCAGTGGAGGAGACAGTGAGGGAGGGATGGAGGGATGGAGGGATGGGGGGATGGGGGGATGGATGGTGCTGATGCTGAGCCAGGCTGACTCACACACACACAAACACACACACACTGTGCAAAAACATCTACTTAATACATCATGGAGTGCAAAACCATGACGCATGGACACATTAACCCGACACGCTGAGCAACAAGTGTTCCAATTTGAGGCGGAAATCTTTCCATTTGACCTTTGACATCCCCTCTCCACAAACCCTCTCCCTCCTTGTGTTTTTTTTCCAAGTAGTTGCAAGGGATTCTGCCCGACGACTCACACAGCCCAGGACAATGGAAGGGACCAACGTGAGAGAGTCATGGCCAAAATCTGAGCCCTGATTGGCTGAGAAACAATACAAGTCAGTCATACATATCGTGGGTAGCAATGCATTCATTTTAAATGTAATATTACAGACTATTTTTTCTGTTTCTTCCTGTTTCACAATGGCTTTACTGCTATTTCCCCCATTTAACACATTGTTGACTTTGTTATTAGTCAAGGGCTTAACACATTTCCATCTTAATTTCTTCTAATTTGTGTTAAATTACAGTTCGGGGAATGGCGCGGGGTGGTTTCCATGGCAACAGAAAGCGAGGGAACAGAAATGGCGCCAATTAGCTGGAAGAACCGCACCGTGGGCGCGCGGTTCAAACACAACTCCCGCACGAGTCTCTCACACACACACACACACACACACACACACACACACACACACACACACACACGGTGACTGTCAGCCTCCATGTTTGATCAAAGGAGGAATTGGACTTTGCCGCGTTTTCAAAAGTCCGCCGGAAATCGCCAGAATCATCGTCGAAATCATCGTCGAAACAAACCTCATATTTACACAATAAACTACCGTCGTTGACCACAACTCGCACTGGAAGTGACGTTCCATTCATTAGAGAGCAACATTAAATTATTTACACAGTTAAAATCTTTTTTTACCGTTTGGTGAATGATTGACAGCTGCGAACTACAACCGGCGTCTGCTCGACGCGCACGTGCGGCAGGTTTCCTCAACTCCCCTTCATAATAAAAGCATGGAAGAGAACTAGCGACAGTCTTCACATACAGTGGTGGACGCGATTGGTTTACTTTGAAAGGGTACTGGAAATGGCGTGACTTTGACGTGGGTTAACTTTACAGCTGAAAATCGCATTTTAAAGTCCTCTTCCACACATTAATTGATACTTGTCTTAAAGGCAGGGTTTAGAATTCATTTTTTTAAATTTGTACAGGCCATAATATGTTTCGACCAGCCATTGAACTGTCCATAATCACGACTTTAACTAACACATTTTCTGGAAACACTTAACAGCATGCGATATTTTTTTTTTTTTTAAATAATGGACGACATAAGTGAAGGTTTCATATATTGTTAAAAGAATAATAACATTTATTTCCAATACTATATGCACTTTGTTTGCCTGTCGGATGAATGTTGAATGAGAAATTGTTGGATTAAAATTCACAATTACATTGCAAAGTCTGCATTTTTAACTGGCCTGCCATTGGAGAGTGACCGAAATATTTTACTCACCAACGGGCACTTTACATATGTTTATATGTTATACAAATGGCAGTTTAGTGTGTTTTGCCAACCAGCAGGGACACTTGAGCACGTGATTAAGACTCCCAAGAGGACACTTTAGGCTCCCAAAAGGGCACTTTGGTGCGTGTTGGGCCCCGACGCCCATTTGACCCTCAAAATCGCTCTCAAAGGCCAAGATAATAAGACCAAAACTCACAAAGGAAACAATGGGGGTTTTCAGTGTCACTGGAAGCCAGAAGAGCCGGAGTCAGAAGATAACATCCCGTTTCCCCGCCGATCAATAGCTCATACAGAGTTTGGCAGCTCTGGTTCAGATGCGTATCTTCACCGGCGAACTTTAATCAGACTGAGTTATTGGGATCTATGGCTGCAGGCGAGCCAGAGGAGAGCCTGCACACACTCAGCCAATCAATCACTGTAATTGATCGGGTGAGCGAGAGGCGGAGAGCAGGTTTTGGGCAAAGAGTCAAGTGTGTGCAAAACCACATGAATTGGCAGAGCTCCATCACAGTGTATGTGTGTGAATAAAGTACAGCAGGAGGATGCAATTAGCGCCTTTTCCATTAACACTCGTTTTCTTTTGATTAAAAATAGAGAGGCCCCAAATCAAAGGTTACAGAGAAGAGTCTGGTGGCCAGATGGTCTATACCACAGTGAATAATAGCACAGGTAAGTCATGCAATTACTGAAATATGAGAAATTAAAACCAGTCAGCTTGCATCCACAATATAAGAGAGAAAGAGGAGCTTCTGACGGCTTTAGAGGGGAAAGTAAAGCATGATGGATAAAATACACACGGTCACTAAAGCTGCAGCTCTTCTCCATCAGACCGAAGAGTGGTTTCCTGATTTAAAGCCTATTGATCCACACACATCTGGGGACATCTTCACTTTAAAATATCTCTGGTGACAAATTACAAATCACATAAATCCCCCACCTTCCTCCTCCCACATCTGTACCATCTCAGATGTCCTGCTGAACAAATAGCTGCAGCTCATCGAGCAGCACAACACTGACCCCGGGTGGCGGGATGGTGGAACTACAAGGATCAAATCACAAAAGTGCAGTAAAGCACTGAAACTTTGCACACTGCTGGACAACAAATCAATAAAATAAACCCTAAAAATCAAAAAATGACAAACGCAGAACAAAAACGAGTTCAGTCAAAAGAAACATCTTTATTTTAAGACTTCACGTTTTCATTCAGCTCCATCTGCTCATCTTTTATACAAATAATTAACATGATGATATGAACATGATATACACTGTACACAGGAGGCGGATAAACACATGCCTGTTAACGTCTATAACATGACAACAAGGTAACAACGGTGTAAATCCACTTGTGAACGACTGCTTTGAGACAATCTTCATCGGACTGGTTTGTTTCTGCACACACACACACACACACACACACACACACTTACACATTCAAACACACACATCCACACACAACCCTAACTGATGAATTATGTGGTTTTTTTCCTTTGGCCTTTGCATGTACACATCAGGTTATAAAACTAATGCCGAAAACCTTTTTAAAAAACAAAGAACACTGGCTTAATAAATGTCGCTTTAAAACTCTTTTTCCAACCTAAACAGGGATTAAAACTGCGTCCAATATTACATAAAACAGACTCAACGTGTATAAATAACGGTATTCACAAGATATTTACAGGCTTGTTTTTTTTTTCTTTAACCTTCAGTCAAAGCTTTCTCCAAAACGTCGACGTCAACCAATGGCAGCGATGCAACTTCGAAAAACACCCTGGAGGAGAAAACACACACACGGAGTTAAAAAAAAGGAAAAGTTATCAATAAAAGTTTCAAAGAGACGGCCGCTCTTACTTGTGAGAGTACTTGTTCCTGATGGCCCTCAGCTTGTCGTCAGGCGGCGCCATCAGCATGAAGAAGACCTTCCTCACGACCGGCGCCAAGTCTGACGTCTGATAGCCGGAGTGGAATTGCAGGATGGGAGACTGAGGACGGGAGAGAACGGGAGAAAAAACACTTAAAAGTCAGCAGAAACAATCATTCACGTTGAAGCAGCAGAAGTTTGCCCCGAATGCCGCGTCAGGAACCTATCAGAGCCGTGCTCGCGGCACAGACCAGAGCGTGCAGCCGCTTCGCATTAAAACCCGGCCAACTCGCGGCCGAGCCGGGAGGAGTGAAGGTTGGCGGCTGCATTTTCCACCAAGAGAAACAAAGCCAGCAGCTGCCGACGATTTACATCACAATTTAGCGCAGAGCGAATCTAAGAAGAGCAGCCTTATGTGCGAGCGGCTCCGTGATCCGTGGAAACGACAGCTTAGCTACGTGTACCCACAATGCATCAGCTTAAAAGGTGCCAGAGAAGCCCTGCAAACATCACCTTTAGTTTCTTAGATTGTTTGTTTTGTAAATCAATCGTGCGACGACAGACTTGGTGGGTTGAAAGTGATAATCAAACAGGTGGCTGCTGCCAAGGTAACCACTCAACACCAATGAGTCGTACATCATTTCTAAATGTAACAGCACAGTTTTAAGGTCGCTGCGCTCTTCAATGTGGTCGCCTTACCTTATTCTAACATTGCCCTCACCCAGAATTAGGGCTGGGTATCATTTAAAAATGTGATACCAGTACCATTTAAAACAGTACCGCTACCAACAGAGTACTTCATTTGATAGTTTTTGTTACTTCATTCAATATTAATCATGCGGCTAGAAAGCAATCAGTTGTTAAAATGTCTCCACTCCTCCCCGTTCAAAAGATTTTTACCCAAATACATTCAGAAAGTGCTCAAATTACGCCGGCAGTGATTGGCTGCCAGCAGAACCATAGAGACAATCCTTTTTTTCTAGATCTGGGTACAAAAACAACCAATAGCAGGTTTCCTTTGACAGGCGCAGCTTCGATAATACCTGGTTCACGGTCGTTTCAGACACCCGGCCCGACCCAGGATGCACT
>CAESWR010000912.1:20541-37535 GCA_903171835.1 Mullus surmuletus
GGGTGAAGAAGTGGAGGCCACACAGGAATAGAGAGGGGCCACTTCCAGCTGTCACTCACACACAACAGCTGTTTGTCCAAGTCAACAATACAGGAGCTCTTCCAGCAGCATGCGCGGCCTCGGATCTCCCTGCTAACGAGATCCTCCAGTGTTTCCAAATCACTGTTGCCCAACAGCAGCCCCCCCCCCCCCCACCCCCCCCCATACATGACATATTGTGGCTTTTTCTTTTGAATTTAATGAAGTGAAAACAGCCTCCGTAGCATTGAAGCAGTGAACGGCCCCTTCGGCAGATTTCACAGATCACAAATGCCGTCTGTGTCCGGCTAAAAGCCCGTTCTGTTCCCGTGGTTTGGATGTTCCACTGTTCCTGCCTGCAAAAGGCTTCTAGCTGTGATATTCTGGCTGCGTCCTGCAGCTCTTTTTCAAAGTCCGCCCACAGATTTTCAACAAGAAGTAGAGAGGTGCCAAACTTTGCTGGGAAAACAAATCAAAGTTATTTCATGTTCGTGTTTGTCTTCTTTAGTGACAGTTTGATTTGGCTTTTCCAGGGTGAGGTTTTTGTTCTGTTTTGTTAGGACACACAGACCGAAGCCTGAATTCCTCTCTGCAAAATCACAAGATCCACGTCGCAAAATAACCTCTATTTATTAATCAGCTGATGCGTCGAGGCTGTTTACACTTCCGTTAAGTCCAGAAGTCTGTGTGAGCGCTGCTCGGCGTCGGCACACTTTGTCACCGTGTCTGCTGTGAGTGAAGGTGTCAGCTGGCACGATGCCGCCTCCTCATTGCTCTGTCTTCTGCTTCACACACTGCCACACAGTTTTTCGGGATGGCGATCCGGTTCCTGGCTGAAGGAGCCGCCAGCGGCCTGAACGTCATCGCCGTTTACGTCACGGAGATCCTCAGGGTCACGGGATTCGACGGTGGGTCAGCGATTGGAGTGTGTGTGTTTTGGCAGTGTTTGTTTTTCCTTTTATGAGCAAAGTGTTTGCTCCAAGTATCCAGTGAAAGTATGTGGAACCGCCTCCGCCTCCGCCTCGGGCTGGTGTGTGTGTGTGTGTGTGTGTGTGTTCACTTCCTGTCTAACCGGCAGCTCCTCTCTGGCCCCTCCCCTCCCCTCCCCTCCCCCTCCAGCTGCACTGACGCTGCCCCGCTTCACGCCCGAGGGTGTGGCCGCCGTCGCCCAGTGGGGCCTGCTGGCGCTCATCGGCTACTGGGTGCTGACGGTGCTGCTGCGCCTGCTGATGTGCTTGGTGCGCCGCGTCTTCTGGATGGTCAAGATGGTCTTCGGGCTCTGGCTGTTCGGACTGATCGTGCTGGACAGGAGCGCCAGCGCCGACACCACGGCGGTCCGGCTGGGCGGCCTGGTCCTGGGCTGCGTCCTGCTGACCCTGCTGACCTCCGGCGCCGACAAGACGAGCGGGGTGGAGCAGCGGCTGAGCTCCCTGGAGGGCCGAGTGAAGGTGGTGGAGAAGAGGAAGTGACGGGTGGTGGTGGGGGGGGCGGATGGACTGTGGTGGTGGGAACGCTGGCTAAGAGAGATGGTTTCTATACGTGTGCGTGTCCAAATGATGTGGAAAATAAAGTAATCTCTGGGATTTTTAATCAGAAGTTCTTTCTTTGCCTTAAAGTCATCAAACCACATGACAGTTTAAAGGGATAGTTCAGATTTTTTGACGTGAAGTTGTATGAGATCCTCATCGGCAGTGACTTTTGTCCCGTGAGCGGAGTTCCAGCCTGGTTTCAGTGCTGCAGAAAGTAGCTCTGTCTAGTTGCTGGGGTCACAGGGGTTAAATGTTTTGCAACAAAAAAACACTCAAAAAAATAATCAATTTGCGTAATGAATTCTTTGCTGTGAAAAAGTCCAACCGTATTTTCCCTCCCTTCGTATCACCATCATCAGCTGTTTCACAGCGTTTTCATACTCTGAAGGAGACCACTGCAACGTGTCTTCTCTCGCATCGCAGCGGTCTCCTTCCGCCTCCTTCGTCCAGCTGATGGAAAGTGATACGAACGGGAGAAAATAGTACAGGATAATTGCGAGGTTGGACCTTTTCCCGGCAAAGAATTTGTGATGTAAATGAATTACTATTTTGAACACATGTTGCTTTTTGGAGCAAACCGCTTTAACCGTGTGACCCCAGCACCTAGACGGAACTACTTTCTGCAACACCGAAACCGAGCTGGAACTCATACAACTGCCTGTCAAAAAATCCATCTGAACTATCCCTTTAACAGTAAATGGTGCAATGTAATTAAAACATTGCAGCAGTGATCCCCAATCCCAAGTCATAAACTCCTCTACATTTGACATCATCCTCAACTAAGAAGTGCCGGACACACGATCTGAGAGAAGGCCGGCCGCAATAATCCGCCTCCATCTCTCTTTCATTGCTAATTTGGTGTCTCCTGGCCGGGACGCGCGGCGGCGTGCTGACAGCCTCCTGCACCTGCTGGCTTCCTGGCTGCACAGTCAGCGCAGAGAGGCTCCGCCCACCACACTTCTCCAGCCAGCCAAGTGGAACAACTTGACCTCAGCGCCAGAATTATCCGTCAGTGTTTGGTGCGTGAACTCGCTCCACTCCTACACGCCGAGGAGCCAAGTGGGTCAGATGAAGATACCAGCTGTGATTTTTTTTTCTTTTAATTCTTCCATCCAAATCCAGATACTCGTTTAAACGGCAACCCAAAACATTGCCAAACAGGGATCCTTTCACATGTTTTTTTTTTTTCTTTAAATGTGCATGTGGCAGTGCATCGCCCACATACCGCACCGGGTGAAACACGACTACAAATACTCGTTCTTGCCAGCTGATAAAAGACCTAATGTTCTGCTGGGATGAGTTTCCTCAGTGCGATCGGAGGGAATTTGCATGCTCGGATAATCGTTGGTGGGCGGGGCCTGAGGTTTACATAATTGTACAGTATGTACGTCCATAGCAACAGAACATATGGGAAGTATTTAGTGGTAGACTCAAAAATTCCACCAAAGAATTCTGAAGGTCGAGATCTCGTTTTGATGTGCACTCGTCCCAAAGAAACTAATCTACCAGGCTCTCTAAAGGCGATTCAAAACCATAGAACTGCAGACATTCTTTACTTCATAGGACCCTGATACCCATGATGCAGTTCAGTCATCGCAGCGCAGAGGCTGAAGCGAGCTTCACTTTGCATGCCACCTCCGGCCCGCAAAGCCACCATTTGAATGTCGCCTTGTGAAGTCGGGAAGAACCACAGTCGCCAGCGGTGCGTGTCGAGAGGAAGATGCTGGTGACGAACGGCCAGTGCAGCCCCTCTGTGGGCTCACTGGTGTCACGTCACGGAACAAACAATCCTGAGCCTCCGGGGCACCGTAGAAAAAAACTAACTAGCAAACTTTATACAGGATTGTTGTGACAAAACATGTCACAATAACAATATTATCACGATAGTAAATAATAATGTCACAGTCCATGAAATTGACCTTTAATTTATTGGGTTTTTTTCCTCTTTTGGCAAATTAATTACAATAAAATACCTGTCGAAGTTGGTATAAAGACAATATGAAAACTAACTACAACTGCATACAAAAAGTAGGCTGTTTTCATTTACACAATATTATCACATGTGCCTTTTTAACACAATATTGAAATGTCATTCTTTAATATCACAATTATTGTCAATACTGGTAAACGCTAGTTTTCGTCACCGCACACAGAAAAACACAGCGTGCAGAAAAAAGCATGACCGTTTTAATCACGACTCACGTGTGAAATACAACAATGAGAAAATATGCTTCTGATCAGAACACCTTGTACGTAAAAAAATGCTTGAATTGTTTAGTGTAACATGCCTCCCTGTATTCAGTGGGACTCCAAAGTTACATCAACATTATATAAAATCCTCACCCGAAACATAGAAATCTGACAAATGTATGGCACAAAGGTACGTTATATCTTATATTAGTCCTACTAGTTTTGTCAAACCCTTACAGTTCTGACATATGAGGCATCCTGGCACGAGAGTAAGGCAGAATGTGGAGTGAGGTTTTGAGGTTTAGGCAAATAATCAGAGCGTATAACCTGAGTTTGGCAAGGACTGGAGACTGGCCACAAGATGGCGCCACCACTGCACTTATTTACTATAAAGCATTTGTGACAGCAACCCTGACCGAAAAGATCTACACATCTTTCATGTAAATCCCCCCTAACCCTTTTTTTAATAAAATTCTGCGCTAATAGTTCGAAAACAGCAGTACTTTGAAGATTCATTCATATTTACATATGTATGTATGTGTACATGGTATGTCCATGCTGAGGTAAGTTGGCATTATTTTTTAACATTTTTTGGATACCCTTTTAGGTTAACTTCCCCCTAAGTGGCTTTCTTGAAAGCTAGTAACTAATGCTGCTGTGGCCTCTGATTGTTTTGATCACAGTGCAAATATGTGGGTTTTCATGTTGGGAAAAACATGCTCTCGAGTTTACTACAGTGCAAGAACATAATTGTGCGTATAGCGACTGCAGCGGACTCAGTGCTCCTCACAGAGAGCTGTGTTTGTCAGAGTTATAAGCGTCAGAGGGGGTGGAGTCAGAGCTGAGGGGGCGGAGCAGAGGGAAAAGGCCAACCCTTTCACCTCAAACCTCGACTCAAGTCGGACCCCGCGGCGGAAGAAGGACCAGGAGCTGTGGACTGCAGAGAGCCAAACGTGAACGGATGGAGACCAGAAAAAACGTGTGTGTGTGCGTGTGCGTGTGTGTACCTCTGAGGCTGGAGGAGGATGAGTCTGGACCACTGTGTCGTAGGACTGTAAGGTGACATGAGTGTGAGTCTTTAACACAGAAATGGAGCACATCTGCCACTAGAGGGATTTTACCAGACTCACCGGTGGAGCTTCAGAGGGGGTTTCCTCGGTGCTGACCGGCTGGTACGACGGAGCGAGAGAAATCGCTTTCTGCATTGAGAGCAAAGTGAGAAAGCAACAGACATCAAACAGCTGCTCTGAGATCAGTGGTTTGTCTTTGCCCCCCAATATTCCCCCAGCTTGGTGCCGGCTGGATCGGAACCAGAAACACTTGGCACTGATGCACGAGCTTCCGGTGCAGCGGAATAATTAGCAAATGCTTTCAAATTAGACAAGAATAAATCTGACCCCGACAGATGTGTGTGGAGCCCAACAGTGCCTTGCTGGGAGAAATGCTTCTGGGGAAACATCTCCCATTACCACGACCATGGTTTGCTTAACAGCGCCACGTGTCTCTGAGTGCGATGAGAGCGAACTTACGTGGTAATACACCATGGGGGCAGAGGGGGCAGAAGGTGCGGCGGCGGCGGAAGGCCGGGCAGAGTTGGCGGGCGTGGGAGCGGCATTGGCGGGCGTGGGAGCGGCGTTGGCGGGCCTGGGAGTGGCGTTGGCTGGTGTGGGAGTGGCGTTGGCCGGCGTGGGAGTGTCTTGGCAGCTTTTAGCTGCGTCTTTCTTACAGAAAAGCTTCCTCACGCAACAACAGGACGCCAACAGCAAAATGATGACAGCACAAATGACGACATACATGTATGGGGGAGTCGAAGCTGCCGCGGAGAGAGTTTGGAAGCGTCGTGTTTAGGAAATGATGATGGTAACTGATAATAAGAATAACGATGATAAAGTGTAGATGCAGATTTGCTCACCTGCTTCAACAGTCACCTTCGAATAGAACATCACTCTGTCACTCGGGTCCTTGAATTCAAAGGTGCCACTGTCGAACATTTTCACCGGATCGATAATCATTCTGTCGTACTTCACCCGGATCCTCCTAATGAACGCCTTGGCAACCCACTCGCCCTCGTGCATCAACAGCTGACTGCTGTCGCCCGTGAAGCTCATTGTCCACAGAGTGTCGAGGAAACCCATAAAAGGAAATGAGATGTTGACTTTCCCGCCTTCCGTGACATGATGTTCTTCTGAATAAGCTGCGAAAAGCAAACCAGATCAGACCAATCGAACGTGACACACAGCCGGCTGAAGGGCTCGTGTGTGTGTGTGTGTGTGTTTTCTAAGTTTCACCGTTAACAGCGAGCTGCACCCTCCTCATCAGCGAGTTGTCTCTTCGCCTGAAGTTGTAGAAGCCGTCGTCGGACTGCGTGAGCCGCTCCATCACCCAGGCGCCGTCCGTCACTTGCGCTCGCCCTCCGCCGGCCTGAGGGTCGGTGCGATTCCACAGCACGGCGACCTCGCCGGCGTCGCCAACAGGACTGTACTCCACATAATGGAAATCTACAGGCCTGCAGCGGAAGGAAGACTCATAGTACCTCTGTATCACCTCGGCACAATCTGCAAAAGAAAAGAAAAGATAATTTTGCGATATATCAAGAGCATTAAATATACAACGATGAACTGAGATTTTCTCACCCAGAACCTTCAGCTGTACATCCAAGTTCGCAACTGAATAAAATCCTTCATCTCTTTTCGTCACATCTCGCACCGAAACAGAACCACGGGAATATGTGTAGCGAGGGTCCGTCACCTTAACCTGGAACACAGCAGATTCTCTTCAGCCGCTCTGGTCCAGCTTTGCTGTCATTCAAACTGAGTTCCGAGAACAAAAAATTCTGATCCGTGGTTAAAAAAAAAGACACTATAGTGAGAGAAAATGCTGACCTCGCCATGTCTGACCACCAGCTGTCCGTCTCCCCTCAGACTGCGACTGTAGTACAGCTCTCCGGTGGGAAGATACTGACGGAATTCATAGGGAACAGTGAGGGTTCCGCCATAACACACCTCCTCAATCGAAAAAGAGGCCAGTGTACCTACAATCGTAGACAGAAAAACATAAGGAGGAGAGAATGTGAGGGTGACAACAAGTATGAAACATATTTACTGCATGATAACAATAACAACAACAACAATAATAATACTACTACTAATAATAATATGTCGGTTATCTGATGGTAAGTAATATTGTGGGGGGGGGGAAGAAAACAACAATCCAACAGCTTGAAGAACCTCTGAAAATACAAAGAAATCACGCTGGCCGCCATGTTGGAGAGGTGTTGCCTGTTACAACCTACTTTTATAACCTACTTTTGTGGATGAAAAACTTTTTGTAACACAATTCCGACCATTATATAGCGTCTAAATTTGACTTAATTATATAACATCAGTCGCAACAAGTACTCAACTACAGTACAGTACAGCAGAGTACTCCAATAAGTACTCCCACATACAAAGTACATTTTCTCATAACAAAACATTGCTGTATTGTTTTTCTCCGTTGTTTACAGGACCATGTAACTCCCTGAAACCACCTAATGATGTGCTGACTTGCATGTTGAACCCCTCTGCTACAAAGGCAACAATAAGGACAGCCATTGTCAATTAAATGTCTTTTTTTAAACATTCCCACCCAAAGACCAGGAGAGCCATTTCCATCTTCTCCTCGCGTTCTCTATGGGGGAGTCGGACGTTTACTGTTCAGTCCATTAACACAAACAACCTTCGACTCTGCTCTGGAGAACTCATCATCCTGCTGAACCACTGGGCTTCATGACAACATGCCTTACTAACATCTGTAAAACACACACAGTAGCCGCCCTGCGTTTCTCCACGTCTGTGGAGAGATGTGTGTGTTAAGCAACAACTTAACATAGGAGACGAAACAGTAACACTGATAATGACGTATTTCTAAATCCATCCCAGGTGTGACTGGTGAGTGTGACCGGTTCCACTCTGCGAGGAGCCCAACGTGTGTCCAGCTGCATTTTAGAAAAGAAAAACACCAACAGCTGCTTACAAAGCTTTGCTGACCTGAAAAGGAACGAGTAACGACAGGTTTCCTTGAAATGTAGTGGAGTTGAAATATATATATATATATATATATATATTTGTCTTTCAAATGTAGCGGGGTGAGTCACTTGTATCCAAAAAACAAACACTTAAGTATAGTACATATACTCAAAAAATGCACTAAAGTACAGTACTCAGGTAAATGTTTTAGGTTGCTGCCCACCACTGGTCACAACCTCCTAATGCTACAATCGAATTGCCCTCACCAAGATGGCGGCGGTAGTGACGCATGTTTCAAGCTAGGAGGCGGCGTGTGGCGCCCTAAGGGAACACCTCCACTCTCCGCGCACAACAGTGGTTTGCATTTTATCTTTCACTCACCGAAGAGGAGACACGAAGCAGCGAGGAGTGTTAGCAACATGACATCTGTAAACGCAGAAAGCACATATGGATGTTTTTAAAATGTTTTGTCCTGTTTATGTGATGACGAGGTATAAATAAATGTGCTTTCTTGCGTCCTGCAAAGTTGTGCACACTGGGAACAACACTGGGCGTGGCCTCCATTCTCCTATGGAATGCGTGCGTCATTTCCGCGCCACAAAAACGCATATGGATTCCAGTGTTGCATGTTGTGGAAGCAGTGCATCATGGGAGTGATTGATTCATTCATGGGCGAACTCTTCAGCATGGGAATAATATCCCTTGACAGCCATACACTATACAGTATTTGTGGGTGGTATGCACATTAATACAAGTAAGAGATAAGATAATAAGTAAGTAAGATAATAAGTAAGAGAGTATTTCAATAATCTTGTTGATATTCTTCAATGACACGGGTTCCACAGGTTTATTTAATGAATTTGGGCAGTAAAATACAGGCACGAGGCTTCACATAGATAACAACAAATAAATAAAACTTAGTGTACAACTACACAGTGGTCACTTTTTTTTAAATGAAGGCACATTAAAAAGCCACATGTAAATAAAAGTAGTGTTTTCATGAATTGCAGTGTATAAGGTGCATTTCCTTTATATAATGAAGTTAGTAGTACTTCAGTGCGCATCCACAATACTCATGTCAGTACATTACGTATAATATTACCAACTACAGTTACAATTGGCAGCAGAAAGGCAGACAGGTAATAGTTATATGAATGGCATGCATTCAGATATAACAGTTTAGTGCATACACTTTTATATTATTTTACCCAATTAGCTTTGAGCTAAAATCATAAAGGTGCAGAGTGTTACAGTGAAATCCTCACACTTTTATATATGACACGAGGCATCTCGGTGCTTGAGGGACATATTATGGCTGCAGCATTCCGGGATAAGTTGCAAAGCACAGAGAAGAAATCGGGATAAACGCTAACGTGGTTAGCGTGGAGAGAGGTTCAAGGTTCCTATGTTGTCTGTTTTGCTGGAGACAAATACCCAAAGAGGGTGATCCTGAGTTTGGTTAAGACTTTGACTGAGACATGGAGACTTGGAGGTCAGCACATTGGAGACAGAAAAGAGTGGAGCAGGACACAAGGGAAACATAACACTGGCCACATGATGGCGCCATCACAACAGGTTTGAGTTGGTCCCATACATGGTTGATATTCTACAAGTGGAACCATGTTTCACTGGATCACGTTTCACATTTCTATGCGGTTCAAGTACTCACACCTAGAAAATATTCCAATTTGTCCATTTACAAAGTGTTCATCACTGGTAATCAACTAATTTGCATATGTGATCCATGTGGTTTCATCTCCCCTTCATCAAGTGTCTGTAAATGTCTAAATAGTACTAACTAGTACTTCACCTGATGTCTATGTAAGCACCATTGAATAACCTTAGTTATGACTTGAATCTCTTTTAACAAAATTAAAATCTGGTAAATGGAAATTAGTGTTGAGAAATTACCTAAAAACTACCTTAAAGATGAAATCAGCCATGGTGGATATCAACAGCAATGGCTCAAAAGGGGGGGGGGGGGGGGGGACACCTCACACCGTAATTCTCCACTTGTCCCATTTCCAAGGCAGGGGCTTTTTGTCTGTTTTCACGGCAACAATACTGGGAGTGTAATCGAATCACTTCACTCTGAAACCCGGTTTCAAGAGACTGTGGATTCAGGCACCCTAAATGCTTTATGCTGATTAAGTAGAAAATGTTGTCATGAAAACAGGCCCTTAATTCGTCCCCTGCAGCTATCAACTTTAACGGTTTGCTGATTGTGTAAATGTACTGTATCTCTGAGGCTACCGGATAGAATCTGCTCTTTTTGGATTTTCCCCTCACTCCTCACAGAAAGTTGACTTTGTCTGAGGTGTAAACAGCAGAGGCAGTCGAGTCAGAGTCGAGGGGCGGAGCAGAGGGAAAGGTAGCCCCCTCTATTTCAAACCTCACTTCAGTCTCACCGTGTACCACCATGTTGTAAGACTGTAGGGTGACATGAATGTGAGTCAGTAAAAACAGAACATACAAAGGTGCACATTTGAGACATTATCCTTATGATTTTATCAGACCCACCGGTGGCACTTCAGGGGGGAGTTCCTCAGCGCTGGCAGGCTGGGAAGAGGGAGCTGAAGGAATATTGTCCTGCAATGAGAGCCATGGGGTGTTGACTTGAAAAAGCAACAAACTGCAGCTGCGTTGTGTGTATATGCGTGTGTGTTTGTGTGCGTGTGTACCTGTGAGGCTGCAGGTGTCTCACTCACAAGGATACCCAATGAGTCATAAGCCTGTGAGGTGACATCCAATGTGAGTCAGTGACCAAAGAACACAAACTCAAATCTAAGACTCAGTCACACTCACTGGTGGCCGAAGGGAGGAGACTTCTCCCCGGCTGACGGCGGGCTGGTGAGAGGGAGCTCCAGCAGGCGATGCAGGATAAGAAGGAGCCGGAGCAGTCGGGGCTGAAGGCTGAGTTGCGTCCTGCAGACAGAAAAACTTGGGGTTGGCAACTGCTCTGAGATCAGAGGTCATCTTCATTCATCGTGAGCTCCACAGAGGAGATTCTGGTTTCTCCTGACCCAACCACTCCAGATGCGGTCTCCTGCTATTATTCATTTGTAATAGAGCGTCGACCCGATGGCCTCCCCTGTGTGAGAGCCTCCCTGACATGGACCTACCTCGTTATGCACATCAGAGGCGGCTGCACCTTGAGCAGCATCTCCAGGGCTATTACTGGCATTATGGCAGATATACGCCAAGCAGGCGCAAAAGAAGATCATTGGGATAATGAGGGGACCACAATTTCGCCCCCAATACCTTTTAAATGGACGGCTGTAGGGGACAGGCGGGGCTGCAAAGAGAAAAATGCTAAGAGTGTTATTTTTGACAATGGTGATAAAAATAACAATGGAAATACTAATGTGCATTATGTTTGAGCAATAAGAAGAATGTGCTGATGTAGATTTGCTCACCTTTTCTAACAGAGACCTTCACAGTGAGGATCAAGTTGCCCCCCTTGTCAGTGAAATTTAAGGTGCCTTCATGCTCGTATTTCAAAGGATAAATTGTTAAGCTGCTGTGCGCCACTTGAACCATCCCCGTGAAGTCGGATTTAGGTAAGGAACTCTGCTCGTCTATGATCCACTTGCCCTCTTTCATAATCAGCTGCTTTCGATTGAAGGTCACCTCCCAGAATGCATCGGCCAAATTGGAAACCGGGTATTTGATGACACAGTTGTGGCCTTTGACGCCGATACAATCCATTTTGTGCCCTGTGGGTGTTAAAGACAGACCCCAATGAGACCAGTGAACTTCACACACTGCAGTCTGCAAGGCTTGTGCATGTGCATGTGTTTTCTATGAGGTTCCACCTGTGACAGAAAGCTGCAGCTGGTTGACCATTGAGCCATCTTTCTGCTTGAAGTTATAGAGGCCGTTGTCTAACGGAGTGATTGCCTCCATCACCCAGATGTTTTGATGCAGTCGTATTCTCCCTCCCCAGGCCTCAGGGTCACTGTGATTCCATAGCACCTTCATGTTTCCTGTGTCGCTAACAGGGCTGTACTCAACATATTCAAAATTGAAAGGACTTTGTTTGAGTGGTCTCATATAGAGAGTTTCAGTCGTCAGTCTCTCGGGACAATCTGAAAGAAAGAAGATGAATTTTCATGCCTTTGTGAGGACATTACAAATAGACATTCACGTACTTTTTTGATGGAGCTCAGACTTACTTACCCCTAACCCACACAGTGTAGTGGAAAAGTGAAACGTAATAAGTTCCTTCATCTTTTTTCATCACGTCTCGTAAAGTCAACACGCGTTTGGCATATTTGTAACGCGGGTCCTTCACCACAACCTGGAACACACCAATTTAGTCCTGAGTAGAATCTGTTCAGCCAGACCATCTATGCTGTGATTCAAATGGAAGCCAGAAATCAGGAAATTGTGATCATGGAAAACAAATTCCTTAAATAACATAAAATGCTCACCTCTCCCTTTCTTACTATCGAGTACCTGGATCCACCTGACCTTGGCCTGAAGTCCAGCTCATAAAGGTTAAGATACGCTGTTAATTTATGGGGTAACGTGAGGGTTCCCCCGTTACACACCTCTCCAGACGTAGGAATCTCCAGTGTATTTTCAAATACTAGACAAAGAGGAAACGTCTGTAAGTTTGTGGATATTCTCCGTTATCAAGATCAATGTATCTTTTCACACCCACCTGAAGAAACCAGACCTCAAAGCAAAGAAGACATTTTGCCAGGAAGCTCATCCAATAAGCTTCTTCAGATCAGTGCAACGGACTGAAAAAACTTCAGAGAACTAAGAGAATGTCTCGAAAGTGTGGCAAGGCACAGATCGTTGGGCATCTTTAGGGCATGATGTTTGTTTGGTTGACTAATAATAAACATCCATTCCTCTGTCTGAAAGAACTTCGAGATGTCCCATTTCTATTTAGGATAGACCTCCTGCCTCCATAGATCTGTGTGATTAGGAGACTCATCCCACCATGCGGCACCACAGAGCACTGTGGTGGCCACACATTGTAGAGCTCTTTTGTGCAATAAACCAGTTCACTATGCCTTATACATTTAAATGTGCAATATCACCTCACCCATGTTTATATTTTTCTCGTATACGGTTTAATGGGGGGGAAGGATGGGGCCAACTTTGGTTGATTCTTGTTGGAAATTTGTAATTCTATTAATATTAAACTTCTGTAGTTTTTGTAATATTTGGTTGCAACTTATCTGAATGTTTTTCACCTTTCACCTTTTGTACTGGAGCGAGGGGACAAAAGAAATAAAGTATTTCCTCTTCTATTCTATTCCTATGGCTGCCACACACTCCCGCTCGCCATGGCCGCCATGTTGGAGGGGTGATGCCTGTTACACCGTGCAGCAGAGGACGATGGGGAACTACGGTTTGTACGAGGCTAATGCCCCTTTTACCCGTGATTTATCCTCTTAGTTTATCTCGTTGGAAGACACCAGTATTAAACACACACACACACACACACACACACACAGGAACACACACATCGACCCTTCAGTGAAGATGAGCAGGCAGCGAGGGGTCGCGCCATTGGAAAGATGGCGGCGCTGTCGACGCGTGTCACAAGCTAGCAGGCGGCGCGGCTCTGCGCTGCCGGCAAAGCTCGTTGCAACGACTCTAACGAGGCTGTTTGCATCAAAACACGGACAAGACAACCCGGCATTTCTGAAAACGCACCTGTGTTGAATCTGCTTGCGTGTGAGAGGGAGCAGGACACGGCGAGGAGGGTCAGCAGCATCTCCTTCAGGGGAACCACAGCATCTCACAGCATCTCACAGCATCCTCAAACCGCACAGAGCAGAGGTGGGGTTCTGTTGTTTTGTTTCTCTTTTCCAATAGATACCTTCCCCACTTTTGTACTTACGACGTGTAAATGCACGTTTCCTGTTTCCCCCCCCACCCTGAGGGTATGAAACATCACTGGATGCAGCTGCACTTCTTCTGCATGTCTGCAGCGTGGCTGCACAGGAGACACCAACACATCTGCTTAATGAAATATTTAACTGTAAATATGAGGGCAACAAGACGGTGAAAGACACAAAGGGTGTGTCATCCTGTCATGCACCTTGTAGCCCTCACAAACATCTCAAACATCATGTCCCTCACAATCTATGGGACAATCTGTCAAATATCATGTTGAAGTAAATCGGCACAAGTCAGTGATGTTGATGGTGTTTACTTGCATGTTTCCAGAGTTTTATGTCAGACACAGCATTCATGAACATGTACAAATGTGTGACAAGCCAATAATAGTAATAATAATAATAGGCACAGGTCCTTACATAAGTAATTACAAATAAATAAGAAATCTTCTATATACACACACACAGTAAAACTACACAGTGGTGACTGTAATCAAGGCACGTTAAAAAGCCACATTTGAATGGTTAAAAAAAGTGTTGAGTATGGTGTTCCCTGTATATAATGAAGTTAGTCTGCATCCGCAGTACTTAATATCGGTACATTAGATATGACATTACCAACTATAATTAGAACTGGCGGCAGAAAGGCAGCTATAACAGCTATGTGAATTCCATGCATTCAGATACAACAATTTCTACACACACACGTTTCTATTCCTCGAGCTACTTTGCTCCGACCTAAATCATCAAAGTGCCAGTCCAACCTTCACACTTCTATCTATGATATGAGGAATCCTGGTGCCTGAGGGACATAGTATGGCTGCAGCATCCCAAGTGAGGTTTCAAAGCACATAGAAGAAATTGGAATCAACCGATCCAGAAAGCTTTTATTACACGTGGTTAATGTGGAGAGAGGTTCACGGTTGACACAAATATCCAAAGATGGTATATCCTGAGTTTGGTGGAGCCTGGATGAAGCATGGAGACTCGGAGGTCATAAAATTCCTTTGATTGCACATTAGAGACAGAAGAGATTGGAGCAGGACACAGAAGAAATGCAAAAACTGGCCACATGATGGCGCTAGCACGGCAATGTTTGACCTGATCCTGGTTGATATTACACAGGATTAACTGCGGCTCATTGCATTGCAGTCTGGGAGGAGTGACTCTCACAGGAGACATGCAGGAATCTCTCATGTCAGGCTCACAGGTTTCACTTTGTATGAGCTTCAAAAAAAATGTTGCACTTGTTTCATTTGAAAAGAGTTCCTCACTGGTCCCCAAGTCATTTGCATATGTGATCCACATGGTTTCATCCCCCCTTTCACCAAGTCTCTGTACATGAGTAGATTGTAAATCTTGACCTAATCCGTATGTAAGCACCACAGTATAACCTTAGTTACGATTTGGTTTTGGTTTAGACAACAAAACTGAAAGACAAAAACATAATAATAAAATTCCTAACAACCAGCCATTGCGCACGTCAGCAGCAATTTCCTAAAAATGAATAATATTTTTCATATGGATTTCCATCTGTGAGGGACATAAATCATGCTCCTCGTAAAAGTAAGAAAACGGAGCAGTATTTTGGGAAGTGCCGAGTTTGTAACATTCATCCAACAAATACTGATTCTAAAACAGACTTTGATGCTAATGACCTAGAGCCTTTCTGGCAAATAAGTTTGGGCGGAAAATTCTCCCATAAATGATGTGTGTTGTGTGTTTAGGTAGTAAAAAAAGGCACAAACTGATGTAGTTTGTCCCCTGCAGCTGTTAGATCTTCAAACATCTTTAAATATTTGCTAATTGTGTGTACGAATCTCTGAGCCCACCGGAATGAATCTGCTCTGATTGGATTTTCACTTCAGTCCTCATAAGAAGTTGAGTGTGTCTGAGTTGTAAACATTAGTGGGGGTGGAGTCCGACTCAAGGGGCGGAGCAGAGGGAAGGGCAATTCCCCCGAGTTCAAACCTCGGCTCCGCGTCAGAAGAGAGATAGTTGGTCGCCATGGAGGAGGAAGGAACGGGAGCCGTGAACTGCAAGAAGCAGAAGCACAAACGTGATTCGATGGAGAATTTAATCTCAGAATGAGGATTGTTTGTGTGTGTGTGTGTGTATGTGTGTGTCTACCTCTGAGGCTGGACGAGGAGGAGTCTCATGGATCACCACTGTGTCGTAAGACTGTAGGGTGACATGGATGCGAGTCAGTAACAACAGAACACACAAAAGTGCACTTTAGACAAGCAAGAGACATTTCAGCAGTTATGATCTAATCAGACTCACCGGTGGTGCTTCAGTGGGCAATTCTTCTCCGCTGACAGGCTGGTACGAGGGAGGCACAGGAATCTTCGGCTGCAATGTCGGAATGTTGAAATGTAAAGGTAACAAATGTCATCAGCAGCTGCTCCGTGTGTGTGTGTGTGTGTGCATGTGTGTGTTTGTGTGTACCTGTGAGCTTGGAGGTGGCAGAATCGCTTGGACATCCAATGAGTCGTACGCCTGTGAGGTGACATCCAGCATGTGAGTCAGTGACCAAAGCACACAAACTCAGCTCACATGTAATGGTGCGTTCCATTTGTACTTGGAATTCTGAATTTCCGAGTTCCAAATCCTCACCTGCCCCGAGTTCCCTCACACCTCTAGATATAATTTTTTTCGACATCTATACCAGGACATGCTGTTGTAGTGCAATCTTAGTTTTTCATGTGTTCAGTGGGAAATACAAGCCATCTAACTGGAACGCTGATAACTCCAGTCATTCCCAGCTCCGAGCTCCGACTTCCAAGGTAAATGGAATTCAGCGCGAGACTCCGTCACACTCACCGGTGGCTGCTGGGAGGGGTCTTGACCGGTGCTGCTGATCAGAGGGACGGGCTGGTAAGAGGAAGCTCCAGCAGGCGACACAGGGTAAGAATGTGCCGGAGAAGTGCTTGCATCCTGCAGAGAGAGAGAGAAAGAGAGAGAGCGAGAGAGAGGGAGGGAGAGAGAGAGAGAGTGAGGATGCTGACGTGAAACCACAACTAGCACCTCTTGAAATAAGATCATGGTGTCTTTTTAGTTAAATTACAATCGAGAGTTCTTCTGGACCTTGTTTTCTTAGAAAGAAGAAGAAAACAAACATCAGCGCTGGATCAGGGAGGCCATGGAGATCCAGAAGCGAGGCCCGAGGACCATCAACAGGGACGAGGGGGCATACACGCTGTCCCACACCTGGAGTGCCATACTGCAGGGGGCGAGCCGGCAGCTGAAGGCGTGACCGACCTGTCAACCTGACAGGAAAGTCACGCCCTCGGAAACATCAGCTGTTTTAAGACGCCTCACACTAACATCACGTGACACTCTGAGGAAGACTGCTGTCAGCAGGTCGAAACACGTCAGAAAGGTAATAA
>CAESWR010000912.1:62114-78347 GCA_903171835.1 Mullus surmuletus
CCCCCCCCCCCCCCCCCCCAGCTAGCAGCTAGTAGATGTGCTTCATTCACCAGCCTTCACCAGCAGAGAACAACAGAACTTCTAGTGAAGCAGACAGTGTAATAACAACAACAACAACAACAACAACAACAACAACAACAACAATAGCCTAATAATAATAATGATAATAATACTAAAGTTCACCTTGTATGAGAAGCTTTGCATAATGATGAGATAAACTTCATAGTGGGGACGTTTGTGTTGGGCAGTACATATGATATGTGCACTCAAAACAGTACATCCAGTACATGTTGAACTTAATAATATGTTTCTCTCTCATCTCTCCTCAGGATCATTACTTACTGTGCTGAAACCAACAAATCCAGGGAAGGATGATGTTCCCTCTTCCACTCACTACACTGATGATGAAAACTGTAAGTTCAGTATTCCACATGAATTGATACTATGTTCTAAATATTCTTCATGGCAGCAGCATAAAGTTGTAGTAGTAGAAAATGCCGTGCACATACATAATCATATGCCTGCCTTTAAAGATTCTTAAATGCCCTGATGTTGTTTTCTGAGTTCAGTTCCATCAACATCCACCTCCAGATGCACAGCAGCTTCCAAACCTCCAACAGATGATCAAGGATCAATTTAATCTGCTGGTACTGATACTGTGAGCTCAACAGTTATTACTTCCATAGAGAACATATAGCAACAATAACAATAATAGTAACTGCAACAAGAATTGCTGTAATTAGCCCATGTGTTGCATTGCTGTGCGCAATGATCGAAGGTCTTTGGATCTGGACGACCTTGTGACAGCGTTTGCACAAGCTAAGGCTCGTAAGCACCATTTTTAGACCAGCGGACCTGATCATTATTTATTTAATATTCACTTGCACGTCAACTGTATTTATCTACATTGTTGCAATTTTATTTGACATTTTATTCTTGACGCCACTGGTTCAGATTTGTATTGTTTGTAATAAACAAAAGTTCATACTTTATATATCTTGTTGGTGTCAGATTATTTACAACAAGGATTGTTAATAGGCCTGGGCTTTCAAGGACTTCTGTTGGTCCCTGGACCTCACTTTGAGAACCCCCGATCTCTTCTAACCTATTTTTTTTCAGTATACATATCAAATGTCCCAGAAATTGTGTGCAAATACCTAATTTTTTTGGTGTGCTTGGATAGAGTGGGGGGGCCCCACGAAGTTCTTGCTTTTTTGGCTGAGAGAGCCGTGAAAGCCACATATTTTAAAATACATTTCATATTTTTTAACGCTGAATACAACTAAATGCATGTATTTTTTTGAAGTAAGACCAACGATTTTAGAGTATAATAAGTCTCTAAATGTATTCTTTATATTATAAATACATGCTGAAATGTCCGATATTCTTCATCTTTTTTCTTTTCACCATCTTCTTCATCAAAAGGCTTTGCTCTGCATGAAATAGCCAGCTGACTTTTTTTGATGAAACGGAGGGAAGTTTATTTCTCGACCTCACGACTCCTGAAGGCGACTGCATTATCGAATAAAAATAGAGTTTTGGTGTCTGACCCTCCTGGAGGGCAAAGGTCAGCTGGGATTGGCCAAGAACCTTTAACCCTGAACAGCAGCGGTTAGAAAACGGATGGATGGACAATCATTTATATTTTGAACGTTATTTTTTAACACTGTGATTCCTGTAATGTTTTACTTTAAATTAATCATTCATTACTTGTCACGTTAAGAAATGTCAGCTAAGACTGCGAGCCGGATGCAGCCACCAAAAGAGCCACATCTGGCTCTGAGCCAGAGGTTCCCGACCCCTGGTTTAGAGTTTAGAGCTTTAGAATTTGTTAAAAATTAGAAGAATGAAAAACTGTTTCCTGAATCCTCTTATTTCATCCCTTTGTGTGCTTTGTCTCGGTTATTGCTGTTGTGTTTTTGTTTTTAAGTACGTGATGTTTTAATAATCATCCTGTTTGACTGTAAGTTCTGTGTCAATAGAAGAAGAAGAGTTGCAGGTCTTGAACAGATGGCGAAACCGTTACTCGGATACATGTTCAAAATGATTCACTCTCATTATTTATGGGGGAAAACGCGCAGCATCCCATCATTAGGCTCCATATTCTGTTATAAACTAACTAATCCCAAATAGCATTCAAACATACACTGATGTGATTTCATAGGATATAGAAGTGATAAACACACGGTGGTCTCCGGGCACGGCGCCCACCCAGCATCGCCCCGCGCTGCGCAAACAGCGTAGCGGTGACGCAGGCGACGTAGCGGCTTTGCAGCATCGCAAATAAAGAGGCGGAGGGCGACCGCTCATGCGCGCTGCGGAGCGACGCTAACAGACCCTTTTTAATCCTCACACATGTAAATAAATATCATCCGCTGCCCTTTGGCTCCGCGCGTCCCGCAGGTGGGTTCACACTCGTCAACCGATCAGTCTGATCGATAACCGATGGCGCGGCGAGACACCGCTGCGGTTCCGTTAACGAGGCTGGAAACCCGAGAAACATGTTGGCATGTTGCGTCGGGCTCGATTCGCGTCAGCAAGGTGTCAGACTTTCCGAGCAGCGACAGGTTATTGGTGTGTGTGTGATCTGTGCCATCAATCGATCTATCGATCAGCATGCGACGTCATCCCGGAGCTGCACGCTGATCGATGATGGGATGCTCCGACTAGCTGGCCTGCTGGCTCCGGAGGATGGAGATGAATGACAGTCATGTTGGCATCAGTTGGCATTTTTTTGAGTCATTTATTCGGTTAATTATTTTTGCAGATGAAGATGCTTCCTGGCGTCCTGCTCACCGCCCTGTGCAGCCTCCCTCTGGCTGTGGGCACGTTAGGTGAGACATCGTTTTCATTTGATCTAATTTACTTTAATTCAGTTTCATCTCATTTAGTTGACATTTATTTCTTGTTTAATTTAATTTTTTGCTTTAATTTAATTTAGTTTAATTTAATTGTATTCAATTGTTTAATTTTATTTAATTGTATTTTATTCAATTGTTTAATTATATTTTATTCAATTGTTTAATTTTATTTTCATTTTATTTTATCAAATTGTTTAATTTTATAATATTAAATTGTTGAATTTAATTTTATTAAATTGTTTAATTTTATTTTATTAAATTGTTTAATTTATTTCATTTTATTTTATTTGTTTAATTTTATCAAATTGTTTAATTTATTTCATTTTATTTTATTTAATTGTTTAATTTTATTTAATTGTTTAATTTATTTCATTTTATTTTATTTTATTGTTTAATTGTTTTATTTTATTAAATTGTTTAATTTTATTTCATTTTATTTTATTTTATTGTTTAATTGTTTTATTTTATTAAATTGTTTAATTTTATTTAATTTTATTTCATTTTATTTTATCAAATTGTTTAATTGTTTTATTTTATTAAATTGTTTAATTTCATTTCATTTTATTTCATTTCATTTTGTTAAATTGTTTAATTAAATTTTCATTTTATTATGGTACATTTTATTTCATTTGATTTTAGTTTTTTGCTCGTTGTGTTTCTACTTCTTATTATAACCTCTGCTTTTCCACCTTCCCTCATACATACATCTGTATCCGTGTTTCAGCGTGTGGAAAAATCTATTCTGTACTCCTGCTATTTTCTGTGCTAATGGAGGAGATTATTGATGCGGTGAGGTTTGAGCGCGGCGCCACAGACGGTAGCGGTAGTTGCTCTGTGTTTGTCCTCGCTCAGGTTTGGTCGCACTGAGTGATTGACAGCGACGCTCCCTCACATTTCTCTCACCTTGTGCAGAAACTAGAGAGTGTCACCAGGCTTCTCTCCGTCTCTGACAGGCGAGCGAGAGGAGGTGCAGATGGTGTGTGCCGGGAAGGGGTTCCGTCTGCCCGTCTACTCCACATCCAGGACGGTGACCTTTGCCCCCAACCCTCCGGGGCCGCGCCGAGTGCTGCTGGAAAAGACCACGGTGAGGAGACCGCTGCGTCCGTGTTTGTGCTCCTCCGTGTTGGCGTTCAGATCACCAAACTCTGGCTCCGCCTGCAGGTGAGGGACCCGCGGTTCGAGTGGACCAGAGATAAGATGCTGGTCCTGAAGGAGGTGACGCACGCCGATCAGGGACTCTACTCCATCAAACTGGCTTCTGGATTCACCTACGAGACGCTTCGGCTGATTGTTTCAGGTTGCTCTTTTATATGCTTCATTGCTAGGAACCTGTTGCTAGGCATTTTAGTTCCTGTCATTTGAGCCACATGAATCTAAGAGGACATCAGAGGAGGAGCTTTGAAACTGGCGGCTCAAAGGTCACGGTCACCAGTGTTGATGTGAATATGATAATAGAACTTGGCCTCAATACGTATAGAATCCGATCAGTTTTTATCTCTGAAAGGTCAAAGGTCATTACCGCTGGGGTGGCAGAGGCATGGAACTCTGAAGGAAAAAAATCAGTCCTTCATTGAATCTTAGAATCAAAATATGCTTTAAGTATCAGTGAAGTATTTTTGCACAACTACTCAATAAACCCCTCAAAAAAAGTTCTGAAACATTATTTCAGTCAGTCATTTCTCCCCTTTAATGATCCGGATTGGTGTTGTATTTGATACGGTTGGAAAGCCTGATTAGTCACCTTTAAAACGAGCTACAACTTGTAAGGATCGTGCATTTGTGGAATGAGCAACACAGCTAAACGGGTAACGCTCCGCAAAAAATGTGCTGCCAGGTGTTTGACACAGGTGTTGGACTGGACCCTTAATGAATGACAACAGGAGAATATTTCAGGGGAGTTAGTGACACTTTCTGTGCCGTTACCCACACGTTTAGCTGCGTTGCTTGTTCCATGAATGCACGATCCTTGCAAGTTGTACCTCGTTGTAAAGGTGACGAACCAGGTTTTCCAACGGTATAACACACAACACCAATTGGTATTATTAAAGGGGAGAAATGATGGACTGAAATAACGTTTTGGAGGGGTTTATATTTGCACGATAAGTCATGTATTGGTCATGCGTCACTGCTTAAAGTGTATTTTTAGAGGCTTACTCCTTTAGCTAATTATCTCATCCACAAATATCTTAAAATGATGACGGCTTCCTTCACAAACCGCTGAAAGGCAGACAGATTTGATGAGGTCCAAACCAGGCGAAATCCTCCTGTTGCTTTGCCCCTTCAGAGTGCATCAAATACTACCACAAAAACTACGGGGCCAACTTCGAGCACAGCATCCCCGACAACGCCTCTGTGCTGGAGTTCTTCCCGCGCGGCTCCCCGCCCGAAGCCATGCCGGTGGTCCTGTGGAACCGCACCGACCCGGAGAGCAGCGAGGCGGGCCGGGGCCGCCTGCAGCGCGGCGGCCGCGTGTGGGCAGCCGAGCGGCTGACGCAGGCCGACCAGGGGAACTACACGCTGGTCGACGCTGACGGGAGGGTCGTGTCGCGCAGCACCCTGGTGGTCCGAGGTCAGCGTTACTCCCAAAGAGACTTTTCTTTTCATTTATTTCTCATTGATGTTTTTAATACTTATGTAAGACATGCACATAGGTCCAGACTTTGACAAATAACATCAACATATTCACAACAACACCACATTGACGGGAGATCAGTGCATGCCAATACTTGAGTATTCAATTCATAGTGAAAAGGTTCAAAGAGGACATAAACAGACACAAACATTTAACAAATCAAATGAAATCAAATCAATGCTGGTATCTGTTATTCGCTCCAGACCTAGAAGATTAAAAAACTCCAATATCTGTGTTGTTTTCAGACGTGGGTAGAGTAGCCAAAAGTTGTACTCAAGTAAGAGTACTGGTACTTTAGAATAATATGACTCAAGTCGAAGTAAAAAGTAGTCATCTAAAAAATTACTTGAGTAAGAGTAAAAAACTACTCTAAGTAACTGTAATATCTGATTTATTTGTCTTAAGTGCATGAGTTCAATCAGACAGACACAAATATATTCTTTCAAATGTGCCTGGAGTGAGAGTGGCGTTTCTTAAAGTTACTCATAGAAGTGCAATTTATCCAGAAATTTACTCAAGTAAATATAACTAAATGTAAATGTAACTCATTACTACCCACCTCTGGTTGTTTCTATAGAGAAACCCTTTGGTTTGTGAATTTTCCAGTTTGACAAATCATTCTTTTTGCAGCCACGAAGGCTAAAGCAGCTTCCTTTCTTATCTTGTATTTAATCGTACAGTCCTGAGACCCCACAGATGGAGCAATGTTTACATTAATGATCACTTTTCTCTACTTTAGGGATCAATGGGCTTCAGATTTGCTTTGATTGGTTGATTTGTTTCTCTCTCCGTGGACACAGGACACACCTTCAACATCACCCGCTTCACCAAGGAGACCCTCAGCCTGCCCCTCTTTGTCCCCGTCCCCCACACACACCTCATCTTCACGCCCGCCCGCTACCCGGACGAGTCCTCCCTGGGCCCCTTCGACGCGCGGCCCCCCCGCGGCCCCGTGCAGCTCATCCGCGAGGGCCAGATCACCGACCACGACATACGCTACCGGGGTCTCGTCTCGGTGGGCCGGAACGGCTCCATCAACGAGGTGGTGATCGCCAGGCTGAGCCCCCGACACAACGGGGTCTACGAGGTGCGGGACGGAGACGGGAACCTAGTGTCGTCCACCTGGCTGCAGGTGATCGGTGAGTGGCGGCCGGCCTCTGCACTCCAGATCCCCTCCCCCCCTCCCCATCCCCACCGTCTTACTGCTCTTATATGGTCTCTCCAGAAAGGGGGGGTCGGTGGCGAGGCGTTCTCAAGTCCATCACCGTCCCCTCCGGCATGTTCGTGTCTCTGGCCGGGTTCATCCTCTTCATGAAGCGCTACCCCTCCTGCAGCCTGTCGCAGATCATCGCCGGGCTCCGGTCCAACCGCACGCCTCCGCACAACCCCCCCCACGTCAACATCCAGGTGGGCTTCTGGTCATCGACTCACTGCAGAGAGGCTAAACCCCCTCCCAAAAGTGACCTCAAATTCCCTTAGTCAATAACTATGTGGCTGTGTGGCAGCGCCAAGCATTGGTTGCCTAGCAATAGCTGGGATTTCTGCAGGGGAAAAATGTACTCATGTTTTAGCAAAATACAGCAGCCTCTTAAATTCAAATTTTATTTTATTTCATTTTATTTTACGAACCACATTGCTGAGGTGAGGTGCTGAACGCAGGAGCCAAAAGTATGAAAAAAGAAAGTGGAATCGCACACCTCGTAACTCCTATGTGACTCTTTTAATCGTAAATAATAACAGGCACGACCCAAGTTTCGACGCAGAGGTTTTCAACAAATCAACATCTCTTTGTGTCCTTGCAGTTTTTAAGATGAAAGGACGATAGTAAGAATAGATGAAAAAGAAAAGATTTATGAAACTAAAAGGAGACGCTGCAAAAAAAACAAACAAAACAACCAACCAACAAACAGGGAAAAAACTCAAATTGGAGCTCAGAAAGTTGAATAGTAATAATGAGTAAAAAACAAATAGATAAACAAATAAATGCACAGTTAAGACATTACAACACAGTGTGGGCTTCCCTTCAGTTGGAGGGGCATCTTGCTAAAGGCAGCCCCCTCCTCACAAAGACATCAGACCGTAATTGTAATGGAGCAGTCAAAGCCTCCGTCCCTTACAGCTCCCACTGTGCTGCTACAGCTGGCTGTGTATTGTCACCATTTTCCAAGAGTTTCTGTAACAGGAGCTTTTGGTCTCCGGTGTACATTTTTTCAGGAGTTAGATTGAAAACAAACTGACTTGGGGGTTCATAGAGTTTTTTTAGTTTTTTTAATGAATAAATGACCTTTCGTGCCATTGTTGTCTGGCCACTGCTTCACCAAACTGGGTGCATGTGTCTCCCTGTGTGGCGTGCAGGACTACAGCCAGCCCGGCCCCCCGCCTGCCGGCTATCACACCCGTCAGATGGGAACGCCGAGGAAATGGAGCCCGAGAGCCAGTCCCACTCACACTGTAAGGCCCGATCCAGTGAGCGGAATGCCTTTGCCAGGTCGACCCCCCCCCCTTGATGTATGTGCATACGTGTTTTGTATTTCCAGGGTTACGCTTCCGTCACGCAAGGAACTCCGTCGCGGCTCTCTCCCGCCCGAGGCCGAGCCGAGAACCAGGCGGCTCGCTCTCCGGCCTCTGGGACACACTCGCCTTGTCACAATTCAGCTGCTGAGGTACGACTGCGCCCCGAAGCTGTTCGCGTGTGCAGGCACGATCATATTTATTTCTTTTTAACATGTGGCTTTATTTCTTTCGTAGCGGGAAGCATCTCACCAGGAAGACGAGATTTCCTTTCGGGTGCCGGGGCCTTCGGACTGCCTCCACTCCACCACAGATTGTGTTCAGTTCCAGATCAAGAAGGATGCAAATAAAGAGGGACCCAGCAGCTCCCGGGACTACTTTTCCGCGCTGCCGCTTGACATGGACACGTCCGAGTCCTGCAGCATCTACACCTCGGAGAAACTGAACTTCTTATAGAGCTCAGAGGAGTGGAGCAAACAAAGGGAAGAAGGATCTTTACGGGGGAGACAAATCCACAAATACGAACAGACTTCACCCGTGCCTTTTGCATCCAAGCCTGCTTTGGATGGTTTGGTGTTGATATTGCATGTCACCTCCGCAGCGTTATCCCTCCACTTTCATGTTTCCCATTTCCTGACACCGGCTGAATCTCCAGCCTCTGCTGTTACCTACCTCCAGACCCTCAGGACCAACGTGATGTGCACTGTATATATTTGCAGAGTGTGTGTGTGAGTGTGAGTGTGTGTGTGTGTAATGAGATGATAAAGGTGCATAGAAATTACAGTTGTGATACAAACGTGTGTGAAAGGGAACTTTGAGGTGCTAGTTGAAGTGTTTTTTTCCCCCCATTCATCAAATCAACCACTTTTAAGTACATCATAATTTACTTGCGTTACAAATGCTGTACTTTAATGATTTATTGACCTTGTATTCTCTAATAAAACGTAGTCATAGATATGTGAAGTGTAACCAGTTCCACCAAATATTGCAATAGACCACTAACTTTTGAACTTTCCATAAAGGAATATATCTTCACCAAATGAAAGAGTGACAGGTCTTGTAGTATTTTTGCAATAACAGAATATGTCATTTCGAGACCAATAAAGTTGATCTGAACCGATATTGTTGGCATACAGAACTCGCCGTCAAATGTTGAAAGGATTGATTGATTAAAAAAGAAGCTGGTCTTTGTTTTAAAGGCTGTAAGAGATGCACAAAGGCCCTGACAAAAACAATGCAAGAACGATTCCACTTCAAGGTTAACAATAGGTCACAGTCATCTAACACTCATCTATATGTGTATTTCCTACTCTGTTGGATTAAGATTATTAATTGGATTACTATCAAACTGTACACACTCATCTACTCAAACCCTCATTTCATATTGTTGGGACACAGAAATTGCTGTTAAATGTTGAAAGGACTGATTCATTGAAAAAAAGTGGTGTTTTTTAAAAGGAGGCTTCAAGAGATGCACAAAAGTTTCCACTTTTATTAATGAAAGAAGTTCAAGGTTAATTATAGGTCACAGTATGACTAATCTATATTCATGTGTATTTCATATTCTGATGGTTGTTAATTGGATTATTATCAAATTGTACATGCTCATCTACTCAATGAAGTGATTAATTGTAAATGCAAACAATAGAGGAATGACATGATATTAATGGCAATTAATAATAAAGACATAATTTATTAGAATGAATTAATCAAAATGGTCGCAGAATGGTCAGACCATGAAGCCATTCCAATGCCAGTGTGTGTCGCCCGGTGCCGGCTAATTGGATTATTATCAAATTTTACATGCTCCTCTACTCAATGAAGTGATTAATTGTAAATGCAAACAATAGAGGAATGACATGATATTAATGGCAATTAACAGAGGCGGACAGAGTACACAGCTTCATTACTTGAGTAAAAGTACAGATACCCCTTGCTAAATTTTACTCAAGTACAAGTAAAAGTACCACAGTCAGATGTCTAATTAAGTAAAAGTACTAAAGTACTTGTTTTTAAAAGTACTTGAGTATCGAGAGTACAAGAGTACATTTTGTAAATATTGCATTACTACTGCCACAGTGCATACATTTATGTACAGACTCCTCCTACATGGAGTTATGAAAAATGTTCATGTTAATACCTTGGAGAATGTAAAAGGAATTGAAAGTAAAATCAATCTTTTTACCGTGTGATTTCCACGACTCAGACGTAACCCAGAATGTAAAAAGCTGCATCATCGCAGCGAGCCAATCATTGAGTGCACTTTTCTGTAGCTAGAATCTAGCTTAGAAATGTGAGGAAGTTTATTTCAATGTACGTACCTTGACATGCTAATGCAAGTTGGAGGATGAACTCTTGTAGACGGTGATGAAGTTCTGTTTTGGTAAACACAGCAAACACTTGAAGTGAAAACTATCATGAACTTGTTCAGAAAATTGAAATAGTCTGGCGAGGCGGGGCCACAGGTCGGCACATTCCCGGGATGGACCTGCTGCGTCTTCATCCATTTAGTTTCTTATCTGAATCATTATCTGACCATGGAGTTGACTTTGGCGGGAAGCTGAAGGTGAGTGCTGATTGGCCGTCCCAACCAGTGGCGCCTGCACAATCCAATCACGTTTGAGAGGGAAACAACAATTGAGGGTTTCCGAGGAGTAAAGAGTACAATAGTTGTCTCTCAAATGTACTTGGGTAAAGTCATGAGTATTCCCCAAAAATGATACACGAGTAAAGTACAGATCCCTCAAAATTGTACTCAAGTACTGTACTCAAGTAAATGTTCTCAGTTACTGTCCGGCTCTGGCAATTAATAATAAAGACATAATTTATTAGAATGAATTAATCAAAATGGTCGCAGAATGATCAGACCACGAAGCCATTCCAATGCCAGCGTGTGTTGCCCGGTGCCGGCTAATTGGATTATTATCAAATCTTACATGCTCATCTACTCAATGAAGTGATTAATTGTAAATGCAAAAAACAATAGAGGAATGGCGTAATATTAATGGCAATTAATAATAAAAACATAATTTATTAGAATGAATTCATCAAAATGGTCGCAGAATGGTCAGATGATGAAGCCATTCCCCTGCCAGCGTGTGTCTCCCGGTGCGGGCTGCAGGGGGCAGCAGAGCGCCCGCGCGCCTCCCGCGCGCCGCCTGAAAAAAAAACCACGCGAAGAAGAGTTTCCGGTTGTAGCGGCAATGAAAGGACAGCGTGCTGCTCCCAAGCCGAGCCAAACATAGGTGAAGGCTCCACACGCGCTAACGTCCCCCCGCGGTGCAACATCGGCCTCCGTTCCATCTTCGCAAGCGACGCGTGAGGCTCCAGCGGCGACATGTCTCTGGTTTGTGCAAGTAAGTGACGCGGGAAGCCGGCCATCGGTGCGACGAGGCGGCTCGCTGGAGCTAAAGCTAAAGCTAATGCTAAAGCTAAAGCCCGCGCTAACGCTGTTAGCTCGCTAAGCTAGCTCGCTAAGCTAGCGGCCACGCACGTAGCCGCTGCGTGGCTGCAGGTGCGTGAGGAAGCAAGTAACGTACAATGTGCGGTGGTGATTGTTGTGTTGTTGTTTTTCCCTCCAGTCTCGAACGAGGTCCCGGAGCACCCGTGCGTCTCCCCGGTGTCCAACCAGGTGTTCGAGCGGCGGCTGATCGAGAAGTACATCGCGGAGAATGGGACGGACCCGATGAATGGACAGCCGCTGTCTGAGGAGCAGCTCGTGGACATCAAAGGTCTGAGATCTGCTGTCTCTCATTGGAATACAGGACCATAATCATCATAATAATAATGTATTTGTAGAGCACTTTTCAAAACAAGGTTACAAAGTGCTTTACATGGACATATAAGTGAGGTGTAAAACAGGGGCACATATAGAACAAAACCCAACATGTCCCACCAAAGTGACTGCGGAGAGGAAAAACTCCCTCTTGGGAAGAAACCGTGGGCAGATCCACGACTCGGGGTGGGCGCTCATCTGCTTAGACCGCTCAGATTAGCAGACAGACAATTACAAAAACACTGCAGATGGAGGGCAGGAGACAGGTAAGGTAGGCAAGGTCATAGAGACAGCGAGTTCGCCAGTCTGAGGGTGGGATCACTGCTGAAACTGCCGGTGGTTTGTTTCAAGTACACGTTTAGTTGTTATTCTGTGATGATTGGATTATTTATCATAAAACAGTAAGATAACCTGAGTCTCCTGCAAGGTTTTGATCTGAAATTGGGGGTTAAGTCATCAGGGTTGCATTTAAAAACAGCCACTAATTATTCAAAATGTTCCCTGTTAGTGTCCCATCCTATTAGACCAAAGGCTCCGTCGGCAACCAGCATTCCTGCCATTCTCAAGTCCCTCCAGGATGAGTGGGTAAGTGTTGTGCTCGCTATTATTCTTAACCGTGTTGTAATAGAGTATGTGATAGCCTGTGAATTACATGTTTTATACTGCCTTTACTCTTAAAAAAACAAAACAAAACAACCCTCAGCTATTGTGTTCCTGCAGACAAACCTCTCAGACTGTTTTGTGATTGAAATGCGTTTGTGGAAGCGCCACTGATGGGGATGTTTTCTCGCCAGGATGCTGTCATGCTCCACAGCTTCACGCTGAGGCAGCAGCTGCAGACGACCCGCCAGGAGCTGTCGCACGCCCTCTACCAGCACGACGCCGCGTGCAGAGTCATCGCTCGTCTCACCAAGGAGGTCACTGCTGCCAGAGAAGGTGAGAGCACCGATCGGGGTTTCCGGTCGTCCAGACCTGCATGGGATTGATGATGATTTGCATACTGATGCATGACTTTTTTGTTTTCACAGCTCTCGCCACGCTCAAACCCCAGGCTGGATTGGTGGCTCCTCAGGCGGTGCCGACCTCTCAGCCAGCCACAGCAGTGAGTGTCTGATTTTCTGGGGTTTTTTTATTCACAATGTTGTAATCTGTGATATTACACGTTTGTCTTTTGGCTCCTTCACAAAACCTCTCCCTCTCTGTCTGGCAGGGCGCTGGTGGAGAGCCGATGGAGATTAGCGAACAAGTGGGAATGACCGCAGAGATTATCCAGAAGGTAATTGTTTTAATCTCGATCGCTGCGCTAATTTGTGTTGCAAATGGGATATTTCGATTGACCTTCCCGACCTTTCTCCGGCCTCCAGCTTCAAGACAAAGCCACCATCCTCACCACAGAGAGAAAGAAGGTAGAGTGTTTTGCTTTTCTAGATGCCAACACATCCGCAGGCGCGTTCAAGTGCACAGCTGCTGTGGGTTTCTAACAATTGCACCACCTTTTGTCCAGAGAGGAAAAACTGTCCCCGAGGAGCTGGTTAGAGCCGAGGAGATCAGCAAATACCGCCAAGTGGCGTCCCACGCTGTGAGTATTGAGTCCTCGGCGTTAGAAGGAGGGGTTTGGATGGCGAGTTAACAAGCCTTCTGTTTGCGTCCCCCTTCAGGGTCTCCACAGCGCCAGCGTGCCGGGAATTCTCTCCCTGGATCTGTGTCCCTCAGACACCAACAAAGTGCTCACTGGTACTTGGACGTCCTCCTCTGTGATTGGTCACGTGCTGAAAGTTTGTCAGAAGGCTTAACGATTTCGCTCTTCCAGGTGGAGCCGACAAGAACGTGGTCGTGTTTGATAAGACCGAGGAGCAGATTGTGGCCACTCTCAAGGGCCACACCAAGAAGGTCACCTCTGTCATCTACCATCCATCTCAGGTACGTCCGTCTTTCCCTGCCACTGATCCGTGAAAATACAGCCCACGTGATTGTTCTCACCTCGTCCCTGCTGCCTCTCCTCCACCTCCAGTCTGTGGTTTTCTCTGCATCTCCGGACACCACCATCCGCGTGTGGTCCGTCACCGCCGGCAACTGCGTCCAGGTGGTGCGCGCCCACGAGGGCGGCGTCACCGGTCTCTCCCTGCATGCCACCGGGGACTACCTGCTCAGCTCCTCCGAGGATCAGGTGAGGACGCGCTCAGTCACAACCCTTGTGGATGGCGATTTCAAATGGGTGCATCTTCCTGTGAGATTCCTCGCTCTGTTGACTCTCCCCCTCGTCTCCTGTCGTGCAGTACTGGGCCTTCTCTGATATCCAGACTGGCAGAGTCCTCACCAAAGTCACTGATGAAAATGCTGGCTGTGGTAAGCGAGTCCAAGTTGAACAAAAACGGCAGTATGTGCAGAGTTTAAAGCCGATTCCTTCATGTGTGATGTGTTGATGTTCCTCCTCCCACAGCTCTCACCTGTGCCCAATTCCACCCTGACGGTCTGATCTTCGGCACCGGAACGGCCGACTCCCAGATTAAGATCTGGGATCTGAAGGAGCGCACCAACGTGGCCAACTTCCCGGGTCACTCCGGCCCCGTCACCTCCATCGCTTTCTCTGAGAACGGATACTACCTGGCTACAGGTGAGGGCGAACGGGAGAGCAGCAGACTTTTACGCGTGTCCCCGACCTGACGTTTCTGTCGTGCTCACATTGTGTGTCGCTGTGTCAAGGTGCTCAGGATAGCTCTCTGAAACTGTGGGATCTGAGGAAACTGAAGAACTTCAAGACCATCACTCTGGACAACAACTACGAGGTAAGAAGTCCCGGATGTTTTCACACCGAAGAGCCTTTTAACTTTCAGTGCTTGTGTGTTTCCTGGGTTCTTTAACGGCTGGTGTACTTTCAGGTGAAGTCCCTGGTGTTCGACCAGAGCGGAACCTACCTGGCCGTGGGAGGCTCCGACATCCGCGTCTACATCTGCAAACAGTGGTCCGAAGTCCTCAACTTCACCGGTGAGGGCGGCCTCTGTTTTTGGTTGTCAGCATTAAGGTCACGCGTGGAGAGGATAATGTTCTTGACCGCTTTGTGGCTGTTGTTTTTGCAGACCACACTGGATTGGTGACCGGAGTGGCCTTTGGAGAGAACGCGCAGTTCCTGACCTCGGCGGGAATGGACAGAAGTCTCAAATTTTATAGTTCGTAGAAAAGCGTGAGGAGTAGGAGGAGCAGTGTGTGTATGTCAGAGCGGTCGTGATTCTGGATACAAACATGGCATAGAACTTTTTTTTTTTTGTGGAAAAATATTGAGATAAAAAACCCCGCCAATACTTGCTTCTTTAGTGTGTTAGTCCTCAAAAAACAAAGATCCCATTAAAACCAGCAACAGCAGGTTTGGCATTGTGTTTTTCTGACATTGTGAACTCTTAATGATGTGATATGAGAAGCAGAAGTCAGCATCCTGTTCTTTTCTGATTTTCCATAAATTGATTTAACTGTAGTTTGTTTTTTTTTCGTCATTGTTGTGTGTGTGTTTTGGGGTGGGCGGGGTCCAAAGTAGCTAATGATGGATCCACAGGGTTTGTTGGGGGACTGTAAGTGGGTCTCCTTTGGCCCCTCACTGTAGACCCTTCTCATCACATTCAAGTATTTTGATGAAAGATGAAAGTACATCTTTAGTAACGTCGAGTACTGAATCTCATACACCTGTTCATAAGATAACGGGGTGTATGAGTTTCTCCTTCCTTTGTGAGAATGTACGCTTTTGTTTTTGCCCCCCCCTCCCCAATTTCATTTCCCATTTTCACGTTTTCCTTTGATACATTTGACTGTTTTCCAATTGTATATTTCTCATTATTTGCTCTTGTACCTGTCGCGCCTCTGCCCTTTTACAATAAAATAAAATATCTTTTGTATTGCCATTTATTCATTTGTCAGATCACAAAAGGTCATTTTTATTCATTCATTTGTTTCAGATAAGCAGAGTTCACCAGATGACAGCTGATGATTTTGATAACAGCCTCTTTGTGGTTCTGAGTTCTGCATTCTGTGCTTCTATAATATCCATAACGGTGCATGACTGAATGTGTCCACACTCTTCAACGTGTCGGGGTGTTTTTCTGGCCTCATATTTTGGTGCATCTATTATAAACTCATGCACCGGAGCTTTTGCACATCAATGCAAAAGACGAGAGGATTCAAACCAAAGTGAAGAAGGCGCTTTGAGGAAGCAAGGAGAAGATTCATTAAGGTTCTGAGTGAGTAAGTACAAAATTGTCAGGTATAGTTTCCCTTACGACCACCTTGAGCATCATTTTCTCAATCTCTGCTTCATAATTATGACTTTTCTTGTACAAAAAGTCAACTTATGTCTCGAGTTTCTCCCCTTTTTTCCCAAAATGTATTCTCATATTGATTCATACATTTGTCTCACAGCATTGGCTCATCAAACCTCCGATTGATTGAACTGAAAGGGGACAGAAAGT
>CAESWR010000912.1:93897-107602 GCA_903171835.1 Mullus surmuletus
GTGTGAGGGAGAGAGAGTGTGAGTGTGTGTGTGTGTGTGTGTGTGTGTGTGTGTGTGTGAGTGTGAGAGAGAGTGTGTGTGTGTGTGTGTGTGTGTGTGTGAGAGTGTGTGTGAGTGAGTGTGTGTGAGAGAGTGTGTGAGAGTGAGTGTGAGAGAGAGAGTGTGTGAGAGAGAGTGTTTATAAAACGTTATTTCAGTCAATGATTGAATTGATTGATTGATTGTTAGCCGTTGGAAAGCCTGATCAGTCGTCTTTACAGCGAGGTATGTTATGGTGGGAATGAGCGACACAGTTAAATGTGTGTGTAACAGCCCCCCAAAATGTGCTGCCAGGTGTGTGTGTGTGTCAGTCACAGGTGTGTTGTGGAACCTCATTGGAACCTCAGTGAACACCAGCAGGAGACTCTTGCAGGGGATTTAGGCACTTTTCTGGGGGGCGTTACCCACATGCTCACCTGTGTTACTCTTCCATGAAAGTACGATGCTTACATGGTGTACTTTGTTGTAAAGGTGACTCATCAGGCTTCCCAACGGTACAAAACACAACATCAATTGGTATTATTAAAAGGGCGGAATGATTGACTGAAACAATGTTTCTGAGGTTTTTGAGTGTATCCAAAAATATCACAATATATCCTTTCACCACCTGTGTATCAGGATAGCTGTGATGGCTGGGATTTGGCTGTGTTGCTCATTCCATGAATGTACGATCTTTACAAGTTGTACCTCGTTGTAAAGATGACTAATCAGGCTTTCAATGGTGTAAAAGACAACACCAGTTGGTATTATTAAGGGGGGGAATTAATGACTGAAATAGTGCTTCCAAACTTTTTTTGAGGGGTTTATCTTTGTCATTTCAAGGGTTATTTTTGGAGTGTTTTACCATTCCACCACCAGTCTTTATAGAAAAACCTTGAGGAAATCTTTGGTAACTTTTTGTTTTAGATTCACATGTGTAGATTATTGGTTATCACATTAAATTTCAAAGCATCTTCTTTGTAACTGGAACATTTGTAACATTTTCCTTCATGTCTTTCCTGCCTCTTTTTTTCCAGGCTGGTGTTCTCTCGCTCGAATCATTTCGTGACGGCGGAGGTTTTCTCCAGCTGCTCCTCCATCCCGGTGGTCTCCTGCTCAACCAAGGAGTGGGCACTGAAAAAGGAGCTGGCCACCACCCGCGGCGTGGTGGCGTGTCAGGCCGTGGGCGAGGTGCTGGCTCAGCGATGCAGGCAGGCCGGCATCACCAGGATGGTGTACAGAGCCATTCCCTGGACGTACCGCTCGGACGCTGTGAGTGCCTGCAGCACGCGGCTTCAAAACACACTCGCTGTCACACAAACCTCAAAAGGATTGAAAGGCATCACTGGCGAATAACGCTGTGTGTTTTCCCTCAGATCTGATGCGAATTATACAGCTTTCAACACATTTTAAAGAATAAAAATCACTAGAATTACTTTTTTTTGTTACTAGCAAGTTATTACAGCTGGTTATAGTTGATGAGCTTGCCAAATGTCATTAAGTATGTTATTTAACCTTGTTTTGCTTCTTTCCTGTTTTTTTTCTCCCTCATAGATTCAGTCTTTCAGGACGGCGATGAAAGAAGGAGGAATCACCCTCAGCGAACCCAGAAGGAAATACATTGGGACAGGAGTTTGAGTCATATTTTCAGTTTGTTTTGTTATAAAAAAGTAAAAACGTCTGCTAAAACTGACAGTTTGTCAAAGTACTTCATGTCAAGATGGCTGCCTTCCAAGAATTGGCAAAGTGCTTCTCAGCCTTGTGGTTTGAATCTTCGAGTGAATAAAATAAGCTTTTAACGACCGACACAGTTTGGTTGAAGTATTTCCATTTATTTTGTCACTCAGAGTGCTTGTTGTAAACAAGAGTGAGGTGCAAACAGTGGACAGTTGAACACATCAAGGCCTTAAGGAATGTTTTTTGTCTTTAAAAAAAAAAAGAAAAAAAGGGGGTGACATTTCAATCATAGTACAGCGTGATGTTGGCTCAGGCAGTGTGGAACTATGTGGGATTATAAAGTGCATGCAGTTTAGATGACGTTAGCTTAAGCTCGGGTGATCAAAGGGGGAAAACCAGCATGGAATCACTACATTCCACATCAGCATGTTGGGATTCTGAAAACAGGAAATGGAATCATTAACCTTGAGTCATTGATATAAATAAATGAAAAAACCCTGAACGATTTAACTCTTATAAAAACATACCATGCACCCGGTTCATCAGCAATTATGAGTCATTACATCTATACCGTTTATATGCACACATGCAAAATAAAAATAAAAACCCTTGGGTCACATTTATACTGCAATCAAACAGAGTGAGAGACGGTACAAGATAATATGCGCAGTAAAAACTCATCATTCTCAGGTTGAAGGCACTCACACAGACCTGCTATCAAAAGAGAACTAAAAAGAAAAAAAAAAAACAGGTGACTTTTCCTATTTTTTGGATACACTTAAAAACTTCCATGGCACATTTGGAGTACGCGGGTTTGGCAAACAGGCGCGAGACTGGCCCCGACTTGGTCCATGCACAGCTTGGTTACAGTAAAATCCTCCCACAGGTGAGCGACACGGCGAGAGGGAAAGACTTTGGATGAAGGTTTAAAAACGGTCGACGCTGGCTTTGGCGGCAAACAGCCTCGGATGTTGGAAAATAAAAGAGATTTAAAAAAAAGAATTGCATAGATGAGTGTTGATGAGGGAGGGGGGGGGAACACTGGGAAAAATGTGTGGCGATGACTTTGGACATCCTGGGGCCACAATACTGCAGCAGTACAAAGAAAACAACAACAACCCCCCCCCCCACTCCACTTTGACCTCTGACCCTTCAGCTATAAAGATGATTGGCAATAAAAGGACCAGCGGAACATAAAGCTGCACCAAGTGTGATCAGATACAATACAAAGCTGTGTCTTTGTAGGGAAAAAAACAAACAAAACCTTGGCATGTGTTTGCAGAAGTTACCTTCTTTCAGGTGTCGCCTGCCCCCCACCACCCCCACCCCCACCCCCACCCCCCTCCAAAACAACAAAAAAACCCATAAAAAGGTCCTTCTCTCGCTCGGCTCCCTCTGGCTCTTTGATCTTCTCTAGGTTTTGCTTTGTCCGGCGTCCGGCAGCTTGCGCGCGTCGGGCGAGACGTCCACGCACGCTGGCTGGTAGGTCAGGCTTCTTCGTCCGTAGCTCCGCCTCCGCTGGCCTGGAGACCGCCGTGGACTCCCAGGAAGCTTTTAAAAATAAATATAAATAAACAGTAAAAAATAATGGTTAATAAAAAATTTTAAAATACTTTTTTTTCCCACCCGGCTCAGTTTTCACTGACGGCATCGACTCGACTCGACTTGCATTTGTGTGAGACGTGTGAGAGTTTCGCACGTCATAACTTTTTGCAGTGGAAACGCTCCCCAAAAAGAGTACCGGCTCCCAAAAGCCGAGCAGAGCCGAGCAGAGCCAATACCATCAGTGCAAACGTGGCATTTGACTTTTCACTGGCGGGGCGTCACACCTGCTCCTTCCCCCGGTCCTCGTCGTCCAGCTCGCTGATGGACTGCATGAGGGAGAAGAGGTTCATCCTGCCGCTGCGGTTGATGCTGGATGCGACCTGGAGAAGGAGAAGAAGAAGAAGAAAACACATGAAAGGAGGATTGAGCAGAGAGCAGGCGGGATTGTGTGTGTGAGCTGGTGTGGGCGTGCCCACCTTCTCTGGCTCGTTTATGGTGATGGAGGGGTTGGTGGGCCGCGCTTCCTGTTCGGGGGCCGGCTGGTTGAACACCTGAGAGGGATGAAAGGAGGAGGTGAAACACGGACACAGTGGCTACGATTACATGCAGTCAAATAAGCCTTTTCTAACCGGAATATTAGCAAAAACCGGTTGCGCGCGGCCATGTAACATCAATAACCCGTTTGAATAACCAGAATATGCTCATATTCCACTTTTTAAAAACCTGAATATTATCCTGGCATTTGGAGACGCTAGAAAGTAGCGGGATAGACACATCCACAAAAAAGGGGAGCGCAAAGTTACGCCAAGCAGGGTTTGTAGCAGACCTTCTCCGTGCGTCACTGCTTTGATCGCCATATCACCATTGACTACAATCACCATGGATACAGGAATTACCCTGTTTGCTCACCATGGAAACGCCTTATTCACAATGTTTCACTGACTTGAATATGGACCTTAACCTAAATATTGACTAAACGTAGTGATTAGATGAGATAAAGGACTTTTTTTTCCATCTCTACCTCTTCTTCCACGGATCCTTTCTCATCTGGACTCTCCTCCTCTTCTTCTTCTTCCTCCTCATCCTCTTCGTCCTCGTCGTCGTCGTCCTCCTCCTCGTCCTCCTCATCCAGCTCCTCTCCCTCCTCCCTCTCCCCCTCTGGCTTTCTATCCTTCTCCTCATTGCGCACCGACTTCTGCCTTTGGTCCCTGGACTTCCGCCTCCAGAGGGCGCTGTGGCGCTGCTGGCTGCAGAGCCACAACAGAAATCCACTCCAGTGACCATTCACATTTTCCCCCCCAAACCTGCTGCCACCTGTTTCCGGCGCCTCACCTGGCGTTGAGGATGCCGCTGTAGGTCTGCAGCTGCTTCATGAAGCCCTCGTTTGGCTTGATGATGGAGCGCCGGTCTCGGACGTAAGCCAGCGCCACGTCCAGCGACCAGCGTTGCTGCTTCATGGCGTAGGCGATGACGGTGGAGGCCGAGCGGGACACGCCCATCTTACAGTGAATCAGCACCGCCTGGCCGCTCTTCCTGAGGCGCAGAGACACACCATCGTGGTAAAATGACTGTTTTCTTGCTTATTTATCTTTAATTGCCTCTCAGGGACAAATAAAGCTTTTTTGAATTTACTGAATTGAATATTCGTGTAAAATAGTAATATTCTCGCTAATTTATTCATTTCATTGTAATCTTATGACATGTAGCTGTGAATAATTAATATTTTCCAGTGTGTGTGTGTGTGTGTGTGTTCCTGTTTGTTTGTGTGTCACCTGGCAGTGTCGATGAAGTTGAAGGTGTCGGGCCAGTGTGAGAGCAGGTCGGTGGCTTCCACGTCGTACACTCTGATGTTCATGTAAGTGAAGGACTCTGGGAAAAAATTGTCGATCTCCCTGGTCACGTTCAGGATGTATCCCACACTGAAACACACACACACACACGCACACATTAACACAACCTCTCAAGCAACAACAATACAGAGCACACACACGCACGCACGCAGCGGTTGGGAAACACTGACTTGTTTTTCTGCAGCTCCTCAAAGTTGGCTGCGTTCCACTCGGAGCCCTGAGGACAGAAAAAAGAAAAAGAAAAGAAGAATCAAGAGGGGGAAAAGGCCGGCGAGGGTTCGTCTCTATCGCGCTCTGCACACATCTCCCACAAAGAGGAAGTTACGGTCACATGACAACATCCTGGCGAAGGCAGACTTCTGTCACTTTGCAGCCCCGGCTTCTCCGAACACTCACGTCGGCCCTGAACTCCCCTGTGAGGACTCGCTGCGTTCACGCCGGCCAGACTGACAAAATGGTGAAACTGAAAAGTGTCGGGTGGACAATGATGAACACTTCTCACACTCGGAACGAGGGAGAGGAAGTGGAGGGTTAAAGTTGCTTCTTCATTTCCTTCTCATTACTGTTCATAGCTCACTTTAAGTTTAAACATTTACCAGATGAGAATGTAAGCGTGTGGAGAAGGGTTTCCCCGATCCAATATCAAAAAAAAAAAAAAAAAAGTATCGTATCATATCCGCCTTAATCTAAAATCTCCAATATAAAAGGTATTGAGATTATTTTTGGGGTCCTTTAATTGATTTTTTATTCATTTTATTCAATTGTAGAATATTCTTATGATTGAGGTTAAAATGTATGTAAGCCATTCGTTAATTTCTCACTGTTGCTGACTATTGTTCTCTGTTTGAGTGATATCACTTGATCAAGCCTTTTCTAACATTCCATACTACAAAATAAGTCAGAAAAGTGTGCAAAAAAATGAACCCAGCTTTGTGCTTTACAAAAATAAAAGCTTGTATTCCTTATTTTAAAAAAGGAGTGGTGCGTTTATTATGATGACAAGATGGTTCTCCTCATGCTGAATTAAGAGTGAAGAAGAAGGAGTAACGATACAGATCTACACATACTTATATAATCGGGATGCTGACGGGGGGTGGGGGTGGGGGGGCTCACCAGGTACATGAAGTCGAAGATCTTGGAGGGCTTGTCCATCTGCGCCATGGTGACCAGGATCTCGTTGTCGATGTACTCTTTGAAGGGTCTCATGTCGAAGCCCATCCTGCTCTCCAGCGCCGTGTGCACCTGCAGCGGGAGCATCTGTCAATCACTGGCCCTCCCTCACTGACAAGCCCCTCCCCCTCCCCCCTCTCCCTCCCCCCTCTCTGCATTTTACCATTTTGGAGGTGAGGTTGTCCAGGTCTTCGGTCCTCATGATGTCCCTCAGGTGCTCCTTGATCAGGCTCTCTTTGGAGTTCCTCTCCACCGAGCTGTTGCCGGGGGAAACAAAGCGCCGTCAGCTCACACGGTTCCGACACACAATTATTAAACTTAACATAACCTTTTAATGTATTTCAACACCTTTGTGAAGAGCACTGATTTCGCCTCTGTGTGGAATAAACCTGCTCTGCCTCAAGCTGTGTGAAAACAAGTGTTGGAACTACGGTTGCAAAAGGGGTGGAAGATTTCTGCAAAATTTCCTGAAAATCTCCATGGGAATTTCGGCTCGGGGATATTGGACATTTTCAAGGTTTTGTTGCCATGACGACCAGTCATAACAGACAGGAGCCATTGAAGACGATGCGGTCCAGGTGTGTGAGGAGTAGAAAACATGGCCTGAGGAGAAGCTCAACTAAATATTTTTTGAATGGGACTTTTTCTGGGATGCTGAGGGAACATCAGGAATGTGTCTCTGCTGTTAAACACCTGAACCCTTTTTATTTTTCGCCATTCATGGTTTTTGTTGTTCTGTGAAAGAAAACATCCAAGAGTTCTAAAAACTGATCAGTATCATTTATAAATGTTGCATCAGGCACATTTGCATGTATGTTTGCTTATGACAAATATTGATGCCTTGATTGACGACAGTTACTCATTTAAGAATATTGCATTAGACGTGTTGGCATGCATGCTGGCTTATAACAAACCAAAATGTTTCATATTCATACATGTATGTGACCAGGTCAATGGAGTTGATATAAATTCCCCCAAATTCCTGTTAATTCCCATGGAAAGTGTCCAACTTTGAAAATTCCTGGAATTCTCCAAATGCTAGTTGGAACTAGTGTTTATTTACTCAGTTGGAAATACAACGCGTTATGGAATTTTTGGCCTCAGATTTGAAGTGAGTGTGTGTGTGTGTTTGAGAGCACATTTTCTATATTTCAAAGCCTGGAAGACGAGGTTTGTTTGTTGTTGTTTTTTGTAGTTTTTCTAAATGTTACTGACTTTGTCCCGTCGCCGTCCCTGCGCACCGACTCCAGGTCGTTCATGGCTTCCCACTCGTTGAGGCAGAAGCGGTCGGATGCGATGTGCTGGAGGTAGTACTGCGCCCACTCCAGGCCGCAGCCCGGGATGGCCGCCGCGCACATCGCCCGCTCGCAGCAGCCGTGCAGCACCTGCATCAGCGACCTGCGGAGACGAGGGGGGCAGTGACTTAGAGATAAACACAACAACACAAGATTTTTTCTTCCTTTTTACATGTAAATATAATCATTATGTGCAATAATTCACCTATGTGGAATATTCATCCAACATTTCTTGTACAGCACTTGACAGTATTTGTAAATTCATAGTTTTTGCCATATATAACATTATTATTATTTCTAATCTTATCTATTTCTTATTGCTGCAATTCCTATGTCCTTCTCTCTATTAGAAGGAAGTGTGTATGCCAGGACACTGCAATGGCTGTGGCTTGTCGATTAAACTTTCTGAATGAGGTGACAGATCTTTGTTGTTGTGACTCACCACATCGTCTGCATGGAAACTGGCTTGAAAATTCTGGTTCCTTCTGCAGAGGTCACGCTAAACCCGCTGTGGAGAGCCGTCAAAATGAAAGAGAAGTATTACGGGCAGTAATTAGAGACAGAGAAATACAAAGAAACAAAAAGGGGAAGTGATGATGATAAGTATTTTTGGGGCGAAGTGAAGTGGGCCGCCGAGACGGTTAGAAATGATTCAGGATTATTCAGTGAGAATGAACGACAGCTGGCGTGAAACAACGAGGAGTGAAAGCGCAGAGACGGCGAGGACGAGGGAAAAAACAAATTAGCAGAGTTCAGAGGCGAGATCCTGATCGTGCCCGACACACTCTGGATGCTGATAGGTTCGCAGCTCGCCTGAGAATCCGATTAAAGCTCTGCTGTGAAAGCAGAGCAGCGCAGAGAAACAATCCAAAGGTTTGTTCTGGACAGGAGGAGGATTTTTATTTTTTTTTTTAAATCATATTTCTCAGAATCAGGAGTCAGACCAGCTTCAGTACAAACACGAGTTCCCTCGGGTGTTGAAACTCCACCGAGCGTGAAGAGAAACTGCAGCACATGAGCCACACAGAGACGAGGAAGGGCCGGCGCTCTGTTCCTCAGCTTTGTTATCGTACGCGCAACATGAAGTCATTATTTATCCACAATAATATGAGCACAGCATCTTAAAAGGTGCATTATGGGTATGGGCCAATATGATGCGGCAGGCTGATTAAGTGACGTCATTTTCTGCAGAGGATGCAAAGTATGTAATAGGAGGAGCAGCAACAAACATGTCAGCTGTATGGGACCACACACACACACACACACACACACACACACACACCCTCTGAGCTACGCAATCTTATTTGTCTGTTCTTTGGCTCAACAAGTGTGACTTCAGCAGTGATGGTTTGTAGATGCACGCTTAGAAAAGTGTGTGTGTGTCTGTTCTTCTGTCTAAAATGTGATATAATCAAATGAAAAGTCATATTAAATAATAGAATAATAATTTAACAAATTATTAACATAACACATTTTTTTTACAGTAATGTCAGAGCTGTGTTTTGAGGCGCTCCAGCCGGCCAGTGTTGTTGCAGCGAAGGCAAACACAGCGTCAAGCCTTCAGCCTGTTTTGACACAGACAGAAGCCAGTCCACTTTAAGTTTCATTAAAAAAAAAAAAAAAATGTAACTAAAAAAACAAACAAACATGATTTCCAGGCTCCTGCGTGAGGGAGAGCAGCAGTTGTAATTCGTGGGGAATGATTCAACTCCAGAAATAGAGACATTAGTCATTCCCATGATCTGCCGCCAGAATCTCAGACATCGGGCTGCTGCTGCTGCTGCTGCTGCTGCTGCTGCTGCTGCTGCTGCTCCTCAGACTCCACACTCAAAACCTCATCTGGCCTCCAGTCTGACTTTAAAAAAACCATGTTTCTCACCCGTCTCCGTCCAGGTAGACCTGCGTGTCGCTCCAGATGGGCAGCACCAGGCCGAGGCTGCACTGATCGCTGCAGAGAGGCAAAGCAACGTCACCAGACGCCTCCTTAAAACCCGGCTCTTAGCGAAAGGCGAGCGCCGCACCGACCTGTCGGAGCTGGGGAAGTCCATGCCGAGCAGCACGCTCTCCTGCTTGTTGCCCAAGGTGGAGACCACGATCAGATACCTGACCCGCACCGTGCTGACCGACTCCAGCTGCACCGCCTGCACGGCAACCGGGAGGAAGCAGAGGATGTGTGAGACGGAGCCGGGGGCGGCCGGCAGGAAATTTAATAAACAGAGTGGTGCCGTTTTCTCTCTCAAGGCTACGGATTCTTTATAAACTCAATAAAACTGTCACGCTGTTGCAAAATAATCCGGCTCGGCGCCTTTCTCCCAGGCCTCGCAGGGAAAACAATGTCGTGTTTGCAGAGTAACTTAGCTGTTGGCAGAGTAAAGCGTTATACGTGCGCGCGTGTGTGTGTGTGAGAGATTTTTTTAATCCATCTCACAGCCCATTAATTTCAAATTCTGCTCATGTTAACAAACACTGCTTTTGTTTGGATCAGCACTTTTTCTACATTTTGCAGGACAATCCATCAGAAGCAGCTCTGAGCACCACTTTGACCCGTTTCATCACTTGTACTTTGGAAAAGCTGATCCTGACTGACTTCATTTATTGGTTTTTTTCATGGTTTCAGAAGACACACACTCTGGATGACACGTTCCAATGAGCTCTTACTGATAACTAATCCTGTTTAAGGTGCTGCAGATAAGCAGCTAATTGGCGTGCTAACCCAAATACTGATGTTATCTGCAGCAACATCTTATTTTATACATGAATAAGAAAATTAATGGGCTGCGTCAATAATGCTGAGCTGCCTCAGTGTAAAAATAGGATATTGGGCACAGAGGAACTGCTGCCAACCTTCACCGTTAGAGGTTCAGGTCCACTGACCCACATCTACATCAGTAACATACAGGGATATACAGGAATCTTGGAGTTCATTTCAATACCTTTTCCAAGACCTTCTCAATATTTTTTTAATACCTCACCGCCACTTCGATCAATAACGGTTTCCATCCGCTGACAGTTTTAGTTTACAATAAAGACTATCGACCACTATACAACAGAATTCAACTCATCACCCACGTAAGTTCTGGCGCTCTCACAGACAATTTACGAACGCACCCATAATAGTCTTGTTTTTTATGTTGCCGGTTCATCTTTGTTTTTTATTAATAGAATAAACTCACACACTTTTACTATGTTTTTTTGGACTCTAACTCTTTTGACAGCTAATTCAGACAAATGCCATAAACATTTAAGACCTCATAAACTGGTGATGGGACTTTTTAATACTTTTTAAGGGTCTTAATCTGGCCAAAATTGATCTATCAACTTTTAATGCTTTTCTAGACCCCGTGGAGACCCTGATCTAGGACGATTCTGAACTCAGCATCTCTTAAAGGTCACCTTCTATTCCTGCAAATTCAGCTTTGGTTCTTCATTCCAGCCAGTCTAAAAGTGGCTCCAGTGAGCTCTCCTGAGAACGGGCCGTTTCTGTGCCTGTCAGTGAGCTGTGTGTGGCCACGCCCACTCCACGCTCCTATTGGCCAGCGGATGCGGCTTTCGCTGGTGTACGTTCTTAGCGTACAATACGCTGTTTTCTAGGACAGAAACGCCATCATTCAACCCTAGCTTACTGAAGCAGAATCAGCAAAGGTTCCAGTTCCCGAACATGTTCAGATTCTGCAGCAGGACGTTTCAGAACGGTTGGTTCATTTTCTTTTTTATTTTATTCATATGTGTGGTTTCACTTGTGAGCATTTAGCTAAGGCTAGCTCCAGCTAACAGTAAGGCTCATGTTATGCGGGGGGCTGGAGGGAGTGGCCAGAGACTTCCACCTCACAAGTCTCCAACTCTCCTCGTCGTTTCAGCTCACAGTGGGTGAAACATGGAGAAAGCAAGTAAACGAGGTGACAGAATGGTTCCATTTTTAGACCTCATACTCATGCTACGGGGACACGTATGACCGTTAGAAAACCTTCAGAGAATGAATTTGGCTCGGAAGGTGACCTTTAAAGGACATTTTTGGTGTGTTTCAGAGGGAAGCTTTTTAACAGCATTTTTGTTATTTTGTTTCCACGCGTCAAAGGGGAAGGAAGGAAGACACGGCGGGTCTGAGAAGAAAGTCCTCTGGCACTTCCCGCTGCCGAGAGTTCGTAGGTTGTGGTTTGTGGTGACAGCCTGACACCTATTCAACAACCAAATCTGTGTGGTTTGGTTGCCGCCTTTGCTGGTGCCGCCACAGTCGCGCTGCCTTCACTGACCTGCTCTGTGCGTGTAAATACGAGCGCTCACCAGCTTGATGGTGTCCTCCGGTCGCAGCTGCTCCACCATGGCGTGCAGGTGTCTGTGCTGCGTGTCCGAGGCGCCGAGGCCCGGGATGGGTTTGAAGGGCGACGCCTCCTCCTGGAGACCATCTCGCTCGCCCTCCTCCAGCAGAAGCACCGCCCCCTTTACGAGGGCAAAGCTCTCCCTAAACACACACACGCACACACACACAGATGAGTCTACCGCAACAGGTCGTTTTCTCAGCAAAATGATCACAATGCAAAGACAAACGCTTGTGCACGTCTACCTTTTCTGAAGTCTCCCTCTTCTTTCAAAGCTTTCATCCTAAACACACACAAAAACACAAAAGCCACATCAAAGGCTGCCACAACAAAAGACAGAGGAGCAGTGAACCCGTGTAGTGACGGTGCCTCATTCTCATCATTGATTCATCTGCTTGTCGAGTGACTGGTTTGCATTCTGTGCTGTTAAATCAGCAAATGCAAACATGAGATCCTCAAAATGTCTCGTTTTACCCAAAACATGAAGGTTTCTGTTAGACGGAGCGCCCTGTAGCAGGCTGTATAGCAGGCTATATACAGGAACCTTGAAGGCAATTTCAATAGCTTTTTAAGAGTTTTTCAAGACCTTGGATATTTTTTAAAACCTCACCACTACTTTGAGCAATAACCGTCCGTTTCCATCAGTGACACCTTTAATTTGACACTTTTCGTTTACGATAAAGACTATAGACCAGCATCATACAACAGAATTCAAATCATTCTAGATTTTTAATGCGACCAGTTCATCTTTGTTTTTGAATAAACAAACAAACTCACACTTTTACTATGTTTTTTGGACTCAAATTGTTTTGACAGCTAATTCAGAAAAATGCATTCAAAAATTCAAGACCTCATAAGGTGGTGATTAGACTTTTTAAGGGTCCAGATTTCCCCCAAATTGATTTATCAACTATGAATACCTCTCAAGACCCCGTGTGTATACCCTGTATAAGCACCGTGGACAGCGTGTGTGTGTGTGTGTGTGTGTATCTGTGTGTTTATTGTTTTTGCTGACAGATTTCTGGGCATTTCAGGCATTTCTGGGGTGGAATGTGGTGCGACACTGATAAGGTGCAGTGGAAGTGAGGAGACAGACGCAGACAGTGACATGTGAGGAGGCAGAGGAGGAAGAGGAGGAAGAGGAGGAGGGATAACAGTGTAATTAGAGAAATAAGAAACACAATGCAGGCGAGGTGACAGAAAGAGGGAGAAAGAAAGGAGGGAGAGAGACCGAGGAGGCTCGAAGGTTGAAGGAGAAAAGACATTTGAGACAGTAACGTTACCTGTTATGCAACTGACAAGTCCAGACAGAGTCAAGAGAGAAAAAAAAGAGAAAAAAAAGAAGAAGAAACTCAAGAGAAGTGTGCAGGGGGCCGGGAGAGGAACGATGAGGAGGGGAAAACAAAGAAAGAAACAGAAGAGAATACAGGTTAAGATAGCAGAGTGATTAGATCCTGTGACAAAACAAGCAAACGATGAAGCTCACAGACGGTTCACTCAGATGGATTCGCTTTGGTCTGTTTTTGTTGGGTTCGGTGACAGAATGAGGAGGAGATAAGCTGATGGCACGGCCAGCGTTTTCACACAGACCAGATGTGACACACGGCGACGGCTCAGCCTTCCATCGGCCACTCGTGATCACTCCGCCGACCGCGCATCGTCCGCGAGTCAACAGGCGTGATAACAACCATCGCGAGGAGTGGGTCGACTCACCGCTGCCGTGGAGACGGAGGGGATCCTGTGCAGGGTCAGCAGCGCCATCGCTCAAACCAAGGCCTGCAGCTGCTGGCGGGCGGGCGGGCGGGCTCAGACAGGCTCTGCAGGTTCCTCGGCT
>CAESWR010000912.1:140421-167672 GCA_903171835.1 Mullus surmuletus
AAACCGCTGTGCCTCAGTCATGCTCTCTTGCCCGAAGACAAATGAGTATAAATAACTAGAGAAAGCTGAGTGGAGGCGAGCTGGAGGAGACCCAGAATAACTGTAACCCCTCACATCCTGGAGAGCTCAGGCTGAGTCAGCCATGTTGAATAACCATATGTGTCACTTTCTCTGTGTGCGTGTGCGTGTGTGTTGTGTGAGTGTGTGTGTGTTGTGTCAATCCTTTCATCCGAGCTGAAAGTGCAGGCCCACATATGCAGCTGGGATTTTGTTTTATGCAAAGGCTGACTTTTTCATTGTGTGTGTGTGTGTGTGTGTGTGTGTGTGTGTGTGTGTGTGTGTGTGTGTGTGTGTGTAGGGAGCCCTGCAGATGGAATCCTGTTCCCAGGGGACCAGGTGCTGCAGATTAATGATACAGTGTTGGAGGATTTAAGTGCTGAGCAGGTGGAAAACATCTTGAGGTGAGGAGAAGCGCGTCATCAATCTGTGTTTCGGCCTCTTTTGTCTCATTAGCCAATAAGACTCCAAAACAAACCAGTTCAGGCACTGGGACGAGAGCGGCGCCGCCAGTGCGTCCGGTCGGTCCGGTGCTGCACACAACAAGAAGCCGCCGGTTTGCGTGCTGGAGTGCATTGCTGTGATTTGTGCGGGGGAGAAGGATTAGCATGTTTGGGGGGGGGCGGGGGGGGCAAAGGTCAGAGGAGAAAGTGCTTACTTGACAGCTGGACAAGATAATGATCTGCGTACGTGTGTGTGTGTGCGTGTGTGTGTGCTGTTCCTCCACCCAGGGACTTGGAGGATTGTATCACTGTGACCATCCTGCGACACATGACTGTAAGTGTAAAGCATACATTGATAACCCCCCCCACCCACCCACCCACACACACACACACACACACACACACACACATACACACACACACACTCATCAACACACAGTAAACCAATTCAAACACACGTGACTTAAAATCTACAAGCGTGCAAACAGGAAGTCCCACATTGTTGTTTTTGAGGTGAATCGCTTTTGTTGCCGCATTGAGTTGCAGCTGCTGTGTGTGCGTGTGTGTGTGTGTGTGTGTGCGTGTGTGTGTGTGTGTGTGTGTGTTTGCAGAATCCCAAGTCATCCATCATGTCGGCGGAGAAGAGAGCCCGTCTGAGGAGTAATCCAGTTAAAGTGCGCTTTGCAGAGGAGGTGGTGGTCAATGGGCACACTCAGGTACGCGTCCCCATCGACCTCTTTGTTTGGACCCCATTGCCCCCCCCCCCCTTTGTCCCCCCCGACCTCAAATCCCTCCTTCCTCTTCACCAGGGGAACTCTCTTCTCTTCCTGCCCAACGTTCTCAAAGTCTACCTGGAGAACGGGCAGACCAAGGCCTTCAAGTTCGACAACTCCACCACCGTCAAGGTCAGAGCCGCAACGTCACATGCTTTTATTTTCCCTTTTTTTTCCTCCTCCATCCAATTCTCTGCTCAATTTGGGAGGCTTTCGTCTCTAATGTGTTGTCAGACGTAACTCATATAAAAGGGATACAAACATCTCCCACAATAAGCCGCTACACTGCCAGCAGAAACTCAATAAGAGCTGAACGCTGTGATCCTGCTGGAAGGAGACTTTTATTGCGGTGCTGCGTGTTGCACTGAGTTCGTCTGATCTTGAGGGACCCGGAGTGCCGACGTACCGTCCTGAACGGAGAAAAATGGGAATAAACCAAAGATTGATTGTGAAAAGAAGTACTCTTCGCCTTAAAGCAGGAAAATAGTCCCAAACTCAGTTAATCAGAGATGGGATTCTGTGTAAAGCAAGCACACAAGTAGATACATCTGTAGAATTAAGCATTTTAATCCTCATAAAGGCAGAATCTCCTCAGCATAGGAGTTTAAAGTGGGTGTTTTCCTGTTATTGTCTGAAAAGAAAGGCCGTTATGAAAGTTTCTCAGCTTTTCAAAGCCGCGGTATCAGCCTCGCGCTTTGTTTGATGAGTGTTGAAAGAAAGCTGGCAGATGGGACGGGGGATCTTGTCACCGATCGGCGCCGGAGGCGACAGCTTCACTCGAGGCGGCCGACACGTTTGTCGATACCTGCAGGGCTTCACGAGAGGCAATGAGGAAAGACGCTGCCGCACGTTTGCCCTTTGCAGAGCTCACACACACAGAGACTTCCTGTTCCACATCAACACAGCAGCATACATTGTGTGGAAAAAACATTCAGAAAATGCAGCAAAAAACACGCTTGAATAAAGATAAACTGCGTCTTAACCCTTAAGAGTTCCTTAAAAAAACTCTTTAAAACGCTTCTTTTTCCACTTTAAATGAGTCTTTTAAATCAACTTCAGCCTGGTGATGAAATATTAATTATTTGGGGGGATTTTAACCCTCTATACATTTTGTTTACGTAACTCCAAAGTATTTTAATAGAAAAAAAAAATAAAAGAAAATACAATTTTTGTTATTATTATTATTACTATTATTATTGTTATTATTATTAGAGCCTCAGATGGGTCAATGATTAGCAGCAACATTGAATTTGAGGCATTCTTAATTTTTCTGCATATTTTTTTTTATCAAACTCTCTTATTAGTTCCTGGGGACAAAAGTGTCTCCTTCCAAAAAGACTGCTGTAAAAATATGATATAGTGATATTTTTTCCAACTTTAAATTAGTCAGTCTTGTTGATCAGCTTCAGCCTGAAAGATACATATCAAATATCAAACATTTCTTAAAAACATTTCTCTAAATGGTCAAAAAACATCTGGACAAATCACCTCCGCAGGAACTCTTCAGGGTTAATAGTGTCAAAGATGGGGAGTTGAGTGGGTTCGTAGCCGAGTGTATTTCCTCACATAAAAGCAGGTCAGTAAGAGCTCATGTAGTGGCCGGGGGCGCCGAGGCCTTCAACAATTAATGGCCGGCCCCGAAAACAGGCACGGGAAAAACAAAATGAAAAACTGGGAGAGGAGGGGAGTCGGGTGGGAGTCGGGGGTGGGGGGGGGTGGAAGCCAGCAGTCTGTTGTGATTTCAACCGAACTCCAAAAAGCCTTTGTACTGAAATGTGAGTGAATCATGATAAACAAATGTCATTAATGTGTCTGTTCCGATAAGCCGGGCAGCTCAGGTAAACTCCCATCGGAGGGAATCACTTCCTCTTTAATTCCATCACGAGCGGAAGATCCCGTCACTGCAGCTTCTCATAAACATCACGAGACCCGACGTGACTCGCCCTCGTGTTAGAGGAGTTCCTCGGAAACAAGCGGGTCGGCACAAGTGATGGTGTGATTCGCCGGCGAGTGTTAAGGGTGGTAGAGGGGTTAGGGGTGGCTGCTCATATTGTAATGGTGTTAAAAAAAGACCTATTAATTGAATTGTTTGTGGAGGAGGACAAGTATAAAACATTTAGAGGGAGAGCGAGCAGCGATTGAGCTTCCTGGCAGGATCGTTAATGTGTCAGGAAGGGAGGTGAAGTAATATTCCAGCAGATTTCTTATGTAACCCTTAAGAGTTCCTGGGGATGTTTTCTGACCATTTAGAGGGCCGAAATCCCCCAAATATATTCAATATTTGATATGTATCTTTCAGGCTGAAATTGATTAACAAGATTGATTCATTTAAAGTTGGAAAAAATATTAATATATTATATTTTACAGATCTCCTTCCACATATTTGGAAGGAGAAGCTTTTTGTCCCCAGGAACTTATAAGAGAGTTTGCTATAAAATCTGTCACTGCAGAGAAAATAAGAATGCCTCAAATTCAATGTTGCTGCTAATCATTGACCATCTGAGGCTCTAATGATAATAATAATTAAATCCTCCTTGAATTTGAGGAATTTTATGGAAATTATTTGAGTTTTTGTATTTTTTTTCATTTAGAGGGTTAAAATCCCCCCATATATTGATATTTGATATATAGTTTTCAGGCTAAAGTTGATTAAAAAGACTGACTCATTTAAAGAGGAAAAATATATTTTATTTACAGCCATTTTTAGAGAGAGGACATTTTTTGCTCTCAGAGACCATTGAGGAAGTCTTTTTTAAGGACCTCTTAAGGGTTAAAGTGTCTGAGAGGAACCTGAGAGAGAAATGGGAGACTCTGATTTGACCATCGGTGGGCTTAATGTTTTTCTAAGAGGGGTCTGAGCAGCTCTTTTTCACCATTCCAGGACATTGTTCTGACTCTGAAGGACAAACTTTCCATCCGGGCCATCGAGTACTTTGCCCTGGTGCTCGAGCAACAGTACAGCATCACCAAGCTCCTGCTGCTGCACGAAGACGAGTTCATACAGAAGGTGACGGAGGCCGCAGCCGAAACAACACACACACCGACATTCATTCAGCACTTACAAATTCTTTCTCTTGTGTCCGGGCAGGTGGTGCAGAAAAAGGACTCCCATGATTACAGATGTCTATTCAGGGTGTGTTTTATTCCCAGAGACCCCGTGGACATGCTGCAGGACGACCCCTCTGCCTTCGAGTACCTCTTTCTGCAGGTCAGACAAGCACATTCCACCCACTGTGTGTGTGTGTGTGTGTTCGTCTGTGTGGCACATAAAAGAACTTCAGCTCAGATCTTCCTCGCAGGCCAAACACGCTGCACGGCGACACGTGCAGATTTTTTAATTAGGCCTCCCTGTTAACAGATTCACACCCACCGCGCCGATCGCAGGTGCGTCGCACAGGCGAGAGCGCTGCAACTCGGGAGGCACGTCTATTTTTACACAGCTTATATAGTGGGAGCGATGTAAAGACAGACACTTATTCCTGTTTTCTGGAAGATCGAGTAGACGACAAAGCTCAGTTCTTCCTATTTAATCCACCTATTATCATGTTTGAGCTCTCGGAAACACACTCATCAAGAGATAAACCACAGAGATGATTCCGATCTATAATCAGCAGGCGAAGATCCTGCAAACTGTTTATAAGACTATCAGTAAGATTGATCGGGAGAGAAACCTGTAGAGCAGGAACCCAAACATGATGCGCGTCCGATGTCACCTTTTGACCTTCTCGACCCTACGACACCTGCTGTGAATTCCTGTATTATTACGTTGTGTTCCTGACCGCCAAACGTAGTAGCAGATCTGATGTCTTAGTAGATGTTGATGTGGCAAAGTGCGGGAGAAGAGAGCCAACAAACAAAATGCAAGCTGGAGTGTTTTTCTCACTGTCACTGGTTACAAATCTATTTCAATATACAGTTCAGCTGGCGTTTACAGTCCCCTCGGTTATCAATAATCCGAGTCCTCTCCTATATATACCAGTCAAATTGCTGATGTTGAGCAGCATCGGGGCTTTATTTCAATCTGGGACAAGAAGCCTGAAAGCCACATCCGAGCATATTTCTGCTGCTCAGAGGGAGAGCCACTTATGTCGCGATGATTTATTGGGCTACAAGGAGCTTTTGCTTCTTGCTGTCTTTGTTTTTGCTGTAATAATGGCAGCACAGGCCTCCCAGTGTTGGTTTACATACGTAGATGCTCATGAGCTGTGTACTTTTCAATGTTCCCTTGCATAACAAGGGCCGTTATGTTCTGTTTACATTTCAGAATATGTCCGCTTATACTCGTACTACATGATGTACTCTGGCATCTGCAAAATCCGTATTCATTGTGTTGTGATTGCAGAGTGTCGGGGATGTGCTGCAGGAGCGTTTTGCAGTAGAGATGAAGTGTAACACTGCACTCCGCCTCGCCGCCCTGCACATGCACGAGCGACTGGATACTTGTGGACAAACTAGGACCTCTATCAAGGCCATTACGTGAGTCAAATGTGTATGTGTGTAATTTCAGGGAGGACGCTGACTCCTGACGACAGATTTTGTGTAATTGTTTTGATGTTGGGCTACTTTTACTGCAGTTTTAATTTATATTTGGATAAGTGTTTTGATGAATGTCTCATCCAATAGGGAAGATGGTTTGTTTGTGCAAATGTGTGAGATTTGTTTTAGTGTGTGTGTGTATGTGAGCTATAATTTTCTTGTTGTTTGTGACACATTTCTCTCTAGCTGATGCTCAGCTCAAAATCACCGCTATAAACAAAGCAATGTTTCCCTAAAAGAACCGCATCAGAGGGGAGTAGCACTGCAGTAACAGATACTCTGGAGATAGATACTGCTGACACAGGCTTTTCCCACAATGACGTTTGTGATTTGAGGTGAAAGTTAGCAGGCGGAATGAACATTCCTTTACAATATGGCTGTTTAGTAACATCTAGTGGCAGCTGTGGGTCATTATATAGACTTTACAGGGTCTATATGATAATATATAGCTGACTATGAAGTGAAGGCATATTGGCTCATAGCAGCAACTTACGTATTCTGACCTGGTGCATAAAGTGCCAGAGAGGAGAGAATACTCGTCAGTGGTCCAAACACAGTTGTCATGTATTTCGTTTCATTTTGCAAACCGCCTTCTACTTTGATTTATTCTAAATACATTTTTTTGTTGCTTTAAAGTGAAAATATTAAGCGAACTGACTATCATGCAGTGAATATTGGATACAAGATCATTTGTGACAATGTTTAGGAAATAAACATCACTGTGTTGCATAATTTTGAGCCAGTACTCCACTGAAAAAAAGCTCATCTTTCCCTCACTCGTGCTTATTTCAATCCTGTTCCAACCTGGAGGGAAAAGACAACGTAGGCTGTGGATGTGAGCCAGCGTTGGATGTGGTGGCTAACCTGAGCTACATCATAATTTGAAAAGAATAGACCACGCCACTCTGAGTCAAAAACCCTTATTTAGAGGGCCATTTCATGGTGAATTCTTAAACAAAATAGACAAAACTCATGCATGTTAAAATGAGGCAGTGTAACAACCCCCATGTAGCAGCAAAAACAACCTTTGGGCCGAGGAAGCTAGCTGCTTGAGTATAGGCTGTTTACTTTGGATAGTCTTTGTTCCTAATAAGGCCTCAGCATCACAATTTTCAAACTTACTTTCTTATGTCAATGCCTTTAAAATGTGCGTGTGACTCTGACAGGAAAGAATTTGGCCTGGACAGCTTCATCTCTCCCACGCTGCTGAGCAACATGAGGGAGAAGGACCTGAGGAAAGCCATCAGCTACCACCTCAAAAAGATCCAGTCCCTGCTCGAGCCACGCCAGAAGGTACAGTAGGAACGGGAGCGCTGAGAGGCGTAACGCGATTGATTGTGACAGTTTAGTCGTGGCTGCAGGGGTACTTTTCAACTGACTCTTACTGTGACGGCTAATCTTGTGGTTTAAAATTGTCAATGGAGTGACAGCACTTAGTGGGGAAGAGAGTGGGTGTCCGGGTGATGAAAATGGGAAGTAGTAGATCTAAATCATAGCATGACCACTGATTGTCTGTGGTTGCCTTTTCTCTCTGTCCTGATCTGACCGTTCTATCTCTTACATGGACTGTCAGGTGATATCCGCCTCTCAGGCTCGGTTGGCCTACCTCACTCAGCTGGGAGAGCTCATTTCCTATGGGGGACGATCCTACACAGCTACGATGATGGTATGGATCAATACTCTCAATCCAGCCTGAGGTACCCGTCTGTCTTTAACATGCTTTTACTCAATTTTGTGTTTGGCACTCAGCTTCAGGACAGGGAGGTGTTGGTGAGCCTGCTGGTGGGCGCAAAGTACGGGATGAGTCAGGTCATCAACCACAAGCTCAACGTGATCTCCACGTTGGTGGAGTTCAGCAGCATCAGCCGCGTGGAGCTGCTGTCCGAGTCGGACAAAGTCAGTCTACTGCGCATCTCACTGCACGACATGAAGGTAGGGTGGCCCACAGTACATGGACATGGAGATGCTAAGCTCCATTATTCATAGACATGCAGGCACTCAGACTGACAGAGATAAAACATAATATTCACTTGCCACAGTATTTTCTTGCCAGAGTATATGTAGGTCAAACATTGCTCCTGCAACGCATTGAGTATGCAGCCTAAGGGGGTGTGTGCTAGTGCTAGCTATATAAAGCTAATTCACTCGACTCTCTCTCCCTCTCTTTGTCCCACTCCATTGCCTTTTCTCTCTTACCCTTTGGCTTTAATCGCTGCCTACTTTACCTTATCTCCTGCAATGCCCTCCCCTCTCTCAGCCATTTGCCTTACTGATGGACTCTCTGGCAGCCAAAGACCTAGGGTGTCTGCTGGGAGGCTACTGCAGACTCCTTGTGGATCCCAGTCTCAATGTCTTCCGTCTGGGGCGCCCAAAAGTGAGGGTGCACCGAATTCCTGCTGAAGAAGGTGTGTGTGGGAGCTTCGCCGTAATAGAGGGCGTGTGCTATGAATCCCTATCAAGTGAGCAAAAATTGTTTCACTTAAAATACTCACTTTCTGGCTTTGGCCATTTTATAGATCTTTTTTTTTCACATCCAGCTGATGTGTATCACCAACCAGTTATTGGTACGGATAGAAAAGCCAGTAATGGCCACACATACAATAATTATGTCAATACCATTCTGTTGCAATTGTGTTCTAACTGAGTGTTTTGCTGTGCTGCTTTGCTGTTATTAGGTTACGTGTCTCGCTGCTGTAGTGATTCAGATGACTCAACGGATGAGGATGACCCGATGGATTCTCAGAATTACAAAAGCCCGGATCCAGCAAGTCAGGACTGGGAGGAAAGAAGGAGGGAGGAGGAAGAGAAGAGGCGAGAGGAAGAAAGACAAGAGAGAGAGGAGCACAAGGGTAAACAGGAAGTGAAGATCATCGTGACAACAGAAGGGAAGGAATCTGAGGGTGAAGAGGAAGGCGGTGCATCAGGAAGTGGTCTGCGCAGATATAATGCCATGGATGAGGAGATGAATCTGGAGACCAACTGGTACCATACTGATCCACGGGTCACTAGCAGCTTTTCCAGCTTGTCCAGCGGCTCCTTGAGTGCTGCCCTGGAAGATAGCAGTGCAGCAGCCAGAGCCCCTTCTCGCCTGGACGCCCTTCGCGGATCGCGCACGGGCGAGGAACTTCCAAGTGTGGACGTTCACCACCCTTACCTTTTGGAGCCAAAACGCCATCATGGTCCCCTGCGGCCGACGAATCTCAATTGCCGTGGCAACGACAACTCTTGTCTTTGCTTCGCTGATCTATCCAAAGCTGACTTCCTCCCGAGCCCACCTGAGGCTACCAGTGATGACGATGACGAAGATGAGGAGGAGGAGGAGGAAGAGGGAGAGCAGTCCGTGAAGGAACTCAGACGTATTTCCAAGATCCCTAGTTCAAGAGATCTGAGGATGATTGACACCATACCCTTTCAAAGATCACCCATTAAAAGAAAGAAAAAGGTCCCTCCCAAAGTTCCAGTACGTACCAGTTCAATTCCTGTGCACAAAGCGGAACAAGCTGAGCACCGCCTCTCAAAAGATGAAGAGAGTTTGTTCCTGACGCCGTCACCCAACCCCAAACCGGCTCTTTTGCAGCACTCTGTAAATGTATCAGAGTCCGAGGATGAGTTTTTCGATGCACAGGAAAGATTTACTCCACCAGTTCCAGATTTGTCAGGTTTGTTCATGGCATCTTTGTTGTGACTTTGTAGTCATTTTCTAGCAGCTGGTTTTAGGCACTGTACAGTTTGCACGTTTGTCTACTTAAACGAAGCAGGATGAGATTAAAGCGATGAAGCTGAAAGATATGTTTGTGATAATTCATCGATTGGTCATCTTTGTTTTTACTTTGATTTGCAGATGCAGAGCTGGCAGACCGACGGAATGCTAATCGATTGAGTGGAACCTGGAATGGTCTTCCGGCAGTCCCAGAGAAAGAACCATCCTCTCCCATAACCAGTAAAGCCCAATCTTCTAAAATCAAGAAGGAAGTGGAAGAGACTAAAGGATCCAGTAATAAACTCAGCAGCCAGCAGACCAGTAAACCAAAGCCATCTGAGAAACCTGAGGTTAAGGTCAAACCGCCATTGGCACCGAAGCCCCAGCTGCCTCCAAAGCCTCACAACATTCCTCCCAAGTCCCCCCAGCATGCAAGATCATATGCCCATTGCAATGGAGATGCATCAGGACGTCTGTCTTCTGAACTCCTGGAGATGGAGCCGGACACCATGGAGTTCAAGTCTGTGACACCCAGTGCAGGTGGGCTCCCTTTATCATCCCCGCTGATCACAGCAGTCCGGTGCAGCAAGCAACCAGTACCCACCACAACCAGGCAAACTGAGGAAAAGACTAAGAGGCAAGAAATCACCTCAAAACAGAATTCACATGAGAATGGTACACGCGTTGTTTCCAAGGACAGATCATATGTTCCTGATGAAAAAGAAACTGCTGATGTTGAGGGGAAAAACAATGCCCGAGTCACAAAAACCAAGCCACCAAATCTCCCCCTAATCCCTCGCTCTAATTCAGGTACCAAGTTAGCAGCTCCCCCTCCAGTACCTCCCAAACCCACCTCTCCAACAACACCTCTCCACCCCTTATCATTACCCGCCAGCTCTCCGGTATCTCCTACTGATCCGAGCAAAGATGTCTTTAAAGATGGTGTAAGTCCACCAAATGGAATTCACCCTTGGAGTACCCGCAATGGCACCATCCAATCAGGACCCAGGCGGGTCTCCGTGAGCCACGAAAGCCTATCACCCAAAAATAGTGATTCACCTCTAACCACTTCCCTCACCTCAAGTAGCTCCAAGGGAGTTATGGGCCTAGAAAGCAGAGAACAGGGGAGATCTGGGTCTGGGTCAGACCTGAGGACCAGCTCATCTAGCCTGGGGGGGAGACTTCCAGCTTCTGCTCTGAGAGGGAAGATCCAGGCTCTTCCCTGGTATATGACACGTTCTCAGGAGATTTTGGGAACACTGGACTACCCTTCTTCTAGCTCTATTAATGGAGACACGTCTGGGTTCGGCTCTGGACTGTCTGTTGCCAGTGGTTTATCAGATTTAAACAAGACCCCTGTCAAAGAGAAGGAGACTGTGGCGCCAAAACCAGGAGGCAAAGGGAATATTTTAGACGAGGGTGCTGAAGTTGTGATTGCTACCATCAAAGAGGCCCAGGAAGTGGCCTCACACATGTCAAAGGCCAATGGGACCAATGGATCACATCCTAATCTGAGTTTCAGAGAGAATAATGTCTACATTGGTGGCGTTTCATCAGAGCAGCCTCAGTCGCGGAGCCACTCAGCGGTGGGCTTGGGGGGCGTGTCCAGCATGCAAATTGGAGGCGACTCACCAACGTCTTCCCTTGCAGAAAGCACTCCTCCACAGCAGCACAAGGAGGCCTGTGGTTGCCGCACTGTTTATGCCAACTGTTTCAGCGGAGACACCGAGGACGGGGTCAGCTTCGACGAGGAGCTTACTGTCTATGAGTTCTCCCGTCGCACACGACCCAAAACGGTGAAACCCCCTCCTGTTCCTTCACCTACAGCACCTGCTCCAAATCCCAATATCTTGTCACTGCTTCGGGACAACCCTCGTCCGTTGTCCACTTTCTCCACCGCCTCCTCTGAACTCAGTCCTTTAGTCTCTCGTCCAGTGTCTCCCACCACCACGTTTGGTGGTCCTCTTCGATCTCTATCCAACAAAAATTATGGTGGACTGAAGGGAGGATTTGCTTCTCTTCGACAAGATATAGACCAACTTCTGCTGGTGTTGGATCGAGGAGCACTCGAGCAGCAGCAAACGTCATTTGAAATATCTAAACAAGATGGCGCAAGCATGAAAATGGGACCTGACCTGAACCACAATAGAAATGAGGACACCATCAACCAAACCCTGGGTACAAACTGTACTGGCACAAGTCCTGCTGGTATGACAGAGGCTGAAAGGAATCTTCTCCAGGCCGAGGCCCGACGATTGGCATCTGGGTGTCAGCGAGCCACACGTGTGGGCTGGGCTCCCGACGAGGCCCTGCGTTCTTTGTCAAACAGCTTTAGCGCCTTGGTGCAGTTGTCAGCTGCTTGCCTGCGAACCAATCCGTGCCCCGGTTGTCAGATCTGCCATAACGCAAGTTTGGTGTACGCGGACGATGACGACGACAGCCAGGAGGCCATGGATAAGATAAAGGAGATTGTGGGTCTTTACCGGGAGTTTGTTGGGGCTGTTGAGACGGCTGGAACCGGCGGGAGTCGGAGCGGCAGCCTCGGCGGGTCTGGACAGAGCCATGGAGAGACGGACGGCGTGAGGCTACTGGCCAAACGCTGTACTGTACTGATCTCCTCTGTATTCGCACTCACGCAACTGTTCCGGACGCGTACGCTAGACACTCCAGACGCGCCCGGTAACGTACCTCTCAACTTTTGACATGTGACTAATATCAACACTGAACTCTAGAGGTCTGACAAGAGGAGACAGCACAGAGCGATTTGGTGTGTAACCCCTGTGTTCTTGTACAGTAAGTGCCATGCACACCACTGCACACACTCATGGAACTCACATTACACATATCCACATGAAACACACACACATAAACACATAAAACACTAAAGGAAGAGGAACTTTTGCTCGGCCTCTTTGTGGACGCATATGGACTATGCATTTGTACATATGAATTTTATAATTATCTTATATTTCTCTTATTTTATTATACGATATGTGTATGTATGTAAGGATGGATTACCCATGTATGTATTTATGTATTTATTTTTACAATATTTGCACCATGGTCTGTGATGTGCAGGTCTCTGGTGGAAAAAAAAAACTATGGATGTCACTGGAATTTTTATTTTTTCCTCCTCTTAGAGACAGTATTATGTTACCTTTTGCTGCTTAAAAGAGTTCTCCACTCCACAAGGTGTAATCTGTAATTTGTCACGTTTTTCAAGTTTACTATAACAGCACATTTTACTGACAAAAATGCAAAACGTAAACTTTGTCACACTTGCAAAAAATGCCGTAATTAACTGATTTGTTTTATATGTGCAGGGACCGCACCTTTTTAAGGATTTAGTTTTTCAACACGACAGTCGCATTTAATGGGATATGACTCTATACCATTAAGCAGGGAGAGCACTTTTGACTCTTACAGATTGCACCTTTTTATAAGACACGTACCCTTGTGTAAAGTGTTTTTTCTACCCCTTCCCTCCCTAAGTCCTGACTGACTCTTGAGTGAATGCTTCTTGGAAATACTCCCAGTACCCAAACGTATGCAGTATTACAACATTAATCTAGTTTTCATCCAAAGGACAACATATATATATATTTTCTGGGAATGTGTGGGTGGGGCCCGGGGAGCGAAACTGGGGTCTTATTTATGTAGTTGAAATGTTTTTGACTAGGCACAAAGGTGACTGTTAACTCTGTCCAGATGTAGCAAAGATCCAAAGTCTTAAAATACTGAGCCACAACTATTCCCCACGACGGTTTCCTCTTTTGCACACCACCTTATTGATAACATACGGACTCGACAACGGACTGACTGCTGTAACGCCGGAGTCAGAACTGTAGATGTACATTTATATCTCTGTGTCCTCTTCTGTCTCTATCTTAGTTTCTGGCTATGCAATCTCCCCATCCCCGACACACTATAGTATACTCTCGTTTTGTCGTGCCAACTTTGAAAACAATAGCTGCATTATGTTTGTCTGAATATAATGGGCGCGTTCTTCGTTTTGGAATGTTTGCCTTCGTCTGGATTCGGGGAAACTTACTGCATTATGGATTGCAACGTTGGGCAAGAGTTGCATGGCATTATACTTTTGTCAATAGTGAGACTCCTGTTCCGTACTGATGTCTGTGAATTGTCAGCTCAATTGGATTATATTGCTCGATCAGTTTGCTGATGTACAGTGTTCACTAATCAGCTCGTCCTCATCACACGACGCCAGCTCATTCGCGATTCCGAGGATTTACTTCGCCCACCTGCGACAACGGGAAGGTAATTAAGTCAGCAGTTGCTTGTGCAAATATGATAAGGCGATTAGCCGACGTGAAGGCCGCTCTAAAGTTCTCCGAGACGGTTGACGCTGGTGTACTTCCAAACAGATGAGAGATTAATTTCGTCGAGGTGGCAAAGTTTGAAAAGATGTGAGATTTCAGCGCTTCCACTCGCCACGCAGTATCGTGTCCAGTAGCAGCCTCCATCACAGCACCGACATCAAGGCATTGGACTCAGGAGCATCTCCGGCAGTTCATCCACGCGGCGCCATTGTCACCCGTTAGTAGTCTTTCTGAGATGAAACCACAGAACGCATTTCATATTCAAGACGACATTGTGTTCCCTCATGAGCAGTCACTTTTCTGTACCCACTATGAAGCAGATGTACCAAGAAATGTATTGTTTGGGAATAAATTACACATTGACCTTAATAACATCGTGCTGTTGCGTTGTGCCACTTAGTTCTGAACATGTTTATCTAATCATAGCATTCATTTTCCACTCTGGCCCAATATCTAACCCAATGGTGAATATTAGAACTTCAGCATAATAATAAAAAAATCATCCTCAGCCTGTATTTGTAGTGTCATTGTAAAACAAAACCATATAGAGGATAATTTCGGTATTTCCGGCTGCTATTTGCCTGTGTGTTTGGGTCTGATATATTCAGCAACAAATATCCAAAAGATCTGTGGTGCCAGTTTATCCGCTATAGAGATTCTACAGCGTTTCACTTTGTCTGGTCTCTGCTGTAAAATCCCAGACTTAAGCTTTTAATGTTACCTCCTCTGGCTGCAGCGGCTTTCTCTGCTTGTTTGACCAGCAGCATTATTCTTCAGCAAAAGGCACTTTGGTGATGGATTTCTCTTCCTGTTTGGCAGCAGGTCGCCCTGCTGCAGACATTTACTGCAAACAAGACGGTCTGCAAGAAGTGGAGCACAAACAGCCACAGAGTCAGCGTCCACAACAGAAGCTTTGTGAAGGCTGAGGCATCAGTTTGCTCCCACAATGCAGCAAATGTATAAAGCACCAACTGTGTGTTTATAAATCCAAAACATTTTTTTTTCTTTAAAAACTCAACTTTTTCTATGGGCTCTGGGCGCTCCTCCCCACATGACTTCATTTTTCTTCCCCCGGCAACTTCCCTCCCACCAGATCTCAAGAGCCTTCTGTTACGTATTAGACACACGTCTATCTGCAGGAGTTCTTTCCAAAACGTTTGTCAGACTCTTAGAAAACACTTTGACAGCCCCTCTGTGCAAATGCACATTTGTTCCTGCCAGTAAGGGTGCGCTTGCTCAATGCTGGACGGAAATTCTTGTCTCCTTTAATCATTTAAAAACAAATGCATGGGGGGAAAAAAATCCCCATGCTATGAAAAAAAAAAAATCTGAATTATCCTTTAATGGAGATTACAGCCAAAATCTGCTCGCTATTCTTCCATAAAGTCACAGCTGCATATAGGAATCCTTCCTCCGAGTTCTTGCTTTTGGTGCTGGTCTCTGAATTATTTACAGCGAGCCAGCAGACGGAACATTTCCACCACTGTTATTAAAATGCATCATTAAATCATGAATTTGAATGTTTCCAAAAAAAAAAAAGAAAAGAAGAAAAAGCACAGAGAAAGCAAGTGAGAAAGAGTTCATTTGTTCAGAGGGGTTTTGTAACTACAGCAGCTGAGCGCGCGTTGATCCAAAGTCCCCATGTCAGATTGCCCTTAATCTGATCGTTATCTGCAGTCTGACTTTTTGACACAGTAATCTAGAAAGTTGCACTCTGCGGCCCCGCACATGGTCAAAAAAATGTTCAGTGAGTGTATCCCTATAATCAAACACGCCATGATTTAAAAAAAAGAAGAAAAAAAGACGAGACGAACTGTGCACTGTGGTGTTTATTCAGCCCGTCAGCCGTGTCACTGTCGAGGTCCTGCTGTTAATTTGATTGATTGCAGAGAATGGATTAGAGTGCATGTTGGGGCAGGGAGAGGTTCGCCACGTTACCGTCATGCACACAAACGCTCACACAATGCGGTCACTGGCAACACATTTAATAGATTTCAGACAGATCATTTGGTTGAAATAGCTATTTTTCTTCAGTGATTTGAGACGGAAACTATATATATATATATAAAAACAGCAACATTCAGTATCAGTGAGGGTGTCCCACTTTTAAATCCTTAGAGGACACAAAAGTTGTTTCCTTCCCTAAAGAGACAGGGAGGGCAACCCTGGAAAATCCTGAAAAGATGTTGTGAAAGGCAAACACACTGCAGAGACCTAAAAAAAAAAAAAAAGAGCTGGAAAAATAGGCCAAGTGGTCCATTTACATGGCAGCTTGAGCTTTTTGTGCCACTGAACATTACCTCTACCCCCGTCTTCACTCAGCACCATTACGGCTCAGTGTCTCTCTCCGGCAGTGTGTCCGAGCAGCATGCCTTTCCTCTTCGGGCTGTCGAAACCCGGGCGAGAGCCTGCCGCGTGGTGACTGGCTGCACCTACTCAAGCTTGAAATCTGAGCCCATTATGTCAACAGATGTTACGGACAGAGAGGAGCGCAAGCGTGAGATAAGGAGACATTCAAGAGCCAGCAGAGGCGACGGAAGCACACGAGGTTAATAAGAAACGGAAACACGACAACAGAGACGTCAAGCGTAAAAGCAACCACGGTCACATCTCAAACAGTTAGAAAACACTGGATGGGTTACTTGCTTTGATCCCTCACAGAAAACCATAGGAACAACAAATGGGTGGAACTGCACGTTTTACTGGCATACACTGTAGAAACTGACCCGAGAAAAGTACCTGCAGTCTGATTTCCTAGGAGGAGAAGGAGCATCAAAGAAAAAAATGGCCAACGATGGGTTTATTACACAGTTCTTGACAGTTTTGCAATAGTCGAAGAGCACAAAAGTGTTTGTTGCAGCGTCATGGAGGAGCACTGCTGATCAAATAGACAGATGGGTATCGTGTACGAAGCACCACGGCACACAGCACAGACAACCAACGGTTTCTACAAAAACAGTCTATGCCCCTTTGTGTGAAACAGCGTTTTTTTTTTTACCTCTTGAAAAAGTGCAGGAGTTCAGATTCCCCCCCCCCCGCCCCCCCTCAGAAAAACGAAACGGTTTTACCACACAGAGAAAAACAGACAAGGGCGTTTCTATTGGACCCTGGCACAGATTTGTGTTTAGGCTAAAGCGTGCGTTTGGTTTTGAATACTTTTGACAAATAGTCACACATGGCAGGTTGTTCTCACACTTGGCCCCCGGTCAGAAGTGCAACTTCAGTGCTGCTGTCTCCATGGAAACGTCCCACAACCCGCGCCAAGACGGCAGGCGCGCGTCGCGACGCTCTCCTCTCCCCGACATGCCGAACCTTTCTCGCTCCACACGAGGTTCTCCCTTTGATCACTTCCTCTTCCTCTCTGTTCTTCCCGCTCCGCCGCCTCATATGAGCTTCAGCAGCAGCTCGTAGGTGGCGTTGATGATTCCCCAGGACAGCAGCGAGCGGTGGTAGTTGAGGTGGGCGCCGCGGAAGAGCATGGGCAGGCTGCCGCCGCGCTCCCTCCACACCGTCAGCAGCACACGCCTGCACGGCTGGAAGTCCCCGCCCACCTGGGACTGAGCCCGCGACTTCACCACGTTGAGCGGGTAGAACATGATGCCGAGCGCCGCCCCCAGCACGCCGCCGCACACAAAATCATTCACTATGTGGCCCACCTGGCTCCTGGCCTCCGGCAGCTGCTCCTTGATGGGCCCGCGCAGCCCGAAGAAGAGCACGTTGCTGGGGCCGTTGCGGAGCAGGATGGGCACCAGGCCACGGTAGCACTCCCTGACGCCGAACTCGCTCAGAAGTGTCCGGAAGGTGTGCGCCGTGTTGTTGAAGCGCCCGTGGTGCCGGTGGTCCTGCAGCAGAGTCTGAACGCGCTCGAACGGCATGAGGATCGCCTCCGCCGTCCCCGTCAGCGCTGCCGCGAAGCTGCGCGTGACCAGCTCGGGCACGCCTCTGCCCTCGGCCCGCTCCAGCAGGACCCTGGAGAAGTCCTCGTACAGGCCGAACATGATGGCCACCGTGATGCTCTTCTGGAGCAGCGGCGGCAGCAGACCCCGGTACAGGTTCCGCAGCCCGTCGCTCTGCAGCTGCCGCACGGCCTCGGACACCAGCACGCCATGCAGCTGCTGGCGGAACAGCACCTTCTGGATGGGGAAGGTCAGCGCGATGTTGGTGAACGCCGCGATGGAGCCGCAGAAGTAGTGCTTCCCCCGGGAGCCCAGCGGGGTGCCCAGGGCTGCGGTGGGCAGCAGGGAGGGGGTTCCCTGGGTCAGAGCTGCCTGTGGCTGGGGGGTCCGGGCTGACTCCGACGCCATAGTGCGAACAGCCATGAAAGGCTCAGAGTGCGGCAGCTCCGTGCTCGGGCATCTCATCAGCAACACACATTCACAAAATGTCGGCCCTGAGGGACACAGAGAGAAAAACATACACCAGTTTAAACTTGATCATATTCTTTTTTATACACTATAGCCGTTTTCAATGTGGTATAACAGGGGGGAGGGATTCAGAAAGTCAGCATCAACATTAAAGCAGCAATACATGATTTTTTGCAGAGCAACAGCGACCTCTGCTGACAGAAACTGTTACAGGAAGTCAGTGCTTTTTATTTGAGTATTGACGAATTAAAACATAATTTCAATTATGAGAAAATTCAGTTTGACACAAGATTGAGAGACACCGATACTGACGGCTTTTGCTACATCGACAGACTGACTAGATCCTCTTTGCCTCCTCCTTCGGCATCCTTGTTGGTCTTAGGTAACTTTGCTGAGGCCTCACAGTGAGCTTGCACAGTACGAGTGCAGTGAAGTGCAACGAGCTTCTCATAGGAGCTCTGACCTGCTCGGCTCGCATTACAAAAAGCAATAATCGGCATTAAGGATGCAGAGCCGGGAATTAAAGAGCTGCCATTCTCCACGTTACAAGTCAGCTGACTAGGAAAATGGAAAATAACTGAACAATGCATAGAAAAGAAAGATGTATGTACACAATATTGCCAGAAGTTGTTAAATCTAAAGTATAAATAAATAAATAACTACTACTGTAAAACGGATTGTTTCAGAATGTCTTTTGGCACACTTAGGCCAAGACCCCCCTAAATAGCTGATTCATCAGCCGCCCTCAAGACGGACTGATAAATGATTCATGTGGACATTATCCAAAGCGGACTGAACTTTTTTCCCCCCTTTGACCAACTGCCTTCAACTTGTACTACATGGCTGCCCACGCCGCTCGCTGATAAGAGCCATTGCACAACGTAACACAGAGATAAGTCCCAACTTTGATGTGAGGGAGAAAAGTACAAGCGAAAGAGACTGAGGGGCTAAAAGACACATGCACTGTTCAAACGTCATTATCAAGAGTTAACAACAACATACTTAAACTGATGCAAACTATATGTGTGGCAAAACCCTTGTAAGCAAGTTGTCTAGTAGTGGTCTAAATATAGACAACGGAGGAGATGGTGGTGGAAAAGCTGTGAGGTCATTAGAGGTCAACAGAGTGTCAGCCAGAATATCCCTCCTCAGAACTTTGCCCGTATTTTCAGGCTGGAAGTTCCTTCCAACTGCGATTTATTCTGACATTTTCACCGCCTTTAACACCTGACAGAAGACGGCGGTTACCACAGATGCTGATGTGCACTTTTATAGCTCTGACGTTTCCGCATCGGGAAATGCATCGAGCTCGAACACAGGAAGCAGGCGTTTGGAAATGACATTTCCTGCTCAATGAGCATCTCGCTGTGCAGATCTACTTTGTTAACTTCATTACAGCCACTGATACCATTGCCCACAATGCAATGCAATCCAATGCGCCTCACCTTTGATGGTTTACGCACTTCAAAAGTTTCCAGGCTGTGTTTGCTTGCAGAGAGGAGGCCAACACCCATTAGTGGGGAAGCTGTGAGATGATCCTGCTGCTGTATCAAACAAAGCCTCAGCCTGCCAGGTATTTACATGTAACTGGCTGGACTGGACACGCCCTCCACTTCCCAGGAGCTCCCCGGCCTGTCACGTCATGCCTCCAGCTCTCTGTCTGTCACACCTGCCAGTCACCGAGCTAAAACAGACTCACCAATGTTGAAACTTTACGGTTATATCACAGACACGAATGTGGGGCAGCCGCTGCTGACCGCAGATCAGCACATCACGGCAGAGCTAGCATGCTTTCCCCCCCCTGCTACAGAGCCTGGGGTGGTTAGCATGCTAAGCTAGCTGAGCTCCGAGGATGACAGGGCCTCCTCGGGGTGTCACTGACCATCACACGCACGTCCGGGCTGTAAACAACAGGACCGGGGTGAGCACGGAGCGGCTGCAGCGCTGCACCCCGCCTAGCCTAGCATGCTAAGCGGCTAACATGTCGGACTAATGCTCGGGGACACCGTTGACACCGAATGTCAGGACGCTAAACGAGTGTCCGGGGTGGGGGGTGGGGGGGGCTCCGCGGGGGGGCTCCTGACGTGCTACGTTACCTGCCGGGAGCACCGGTTGCTGTCCTGGCCCCTCACAGGCGGAGCGCCGTGTCTCCGGCCACCAGTGTAGGTCGTGTCTGCCCGCAGCCCCACAGCAGCAGGTGACCGCACCGTTTCATCTTGTGCGCATGCGCACTGCCCTGGATCTGCCAGCGAACGGTCGAGGGGAAGACCTGCCCCACATCCGGGCTTTCACATACGTCCCAGGCGCCGCCACATTGCTCAGGGGGTCTTGCCTGTGATCGACGCCTGTCTACTTCCAGTCACATAAACATGACTAAATATAACATAATAATAAATAGCATGTATAATGCATCTTTGTCATGGCATGACGACTCTGACACTTTTACAACTTTTCTAACCACCTGGATGCAAATCATCTATTCGGCACAGCTTCTACCCTCCATCTCCGGGGCTCGATCATTCAGAAGGAAGATATAAAACAACGGCGTTTATTTGTAAACGTGTAGATTATGAATAATTAAGTGATGTGAACCCTTCAATATAATAGTTTCCATGGTGGCTTTAAACAACAAAGTAATGAGGTACTATAATGTATAAAAGGGAGCAAACAAAGGGCACGAATGTACACAGAAGCTTTGACAGAGAACTTTAAACAGACTTAATGTGACCTAAAGTGACCTAACCTGCTTCCATCCGCTGAAATAAGCACCGCTTCCCCGGACCAATATGGCGCTCGCGTTAACGCATCCTTCGGTTGGTCCGTCTTTTTTCGCGGTGGCCGTAAAGCAGAATTTTTTTGCGACAGTAACGCGATGCCACGAAAGAGCCTGTGAGTGTGTCGGTGAATAAAGGTGATCGTTGACAGACCGAAAATACCTTTTAGATTCCGTTTTTGTTTTCCTCAGTCGTACGTTTTCAACGCCTAGAGGATAAATTCACCCGAGAGCACATTTTTGTGAGCAAAATGTGCTCAAATGTCCAATAAAAATGCTCACAGCTAACGCTAACTAGCTATATGTTGCTTCCGTTTGGCGCAGAGCCGCTGCAGAGCATCGCGTTTGTAAACATCAGCTGACAGAGAGCCGAGCCGGGGTTCCACATGTCTGCGCAGAAAGACTGCGAGTTCCTGGTGAAGCGGGCCCGGGAGCTGGTTCCTGAGGACCCCTGTGCGGCCAAAGCCTGGCTGATCACGGCCAGGACCCTCTACCCCGCGGACTTCAACATACAGGTGACGCTCCACATCCAGATGTTTGCTCAGCCACATCCAGATGTTTGCTCAGCACCCCCAGTGACGAGGGGGAGCTGTGTTTAGTGGGTTAGTTCAGCATGCAGGAAGTCTGGTCAAGCAGAGTCATTTGAAGCATTTGATAACTTATTTTGGAATTCACAAGCATGCTGTTTTTGTTGAAATGCTCCCACAGTATGAAATGTACACCATCGAACGCAACGCAGAGAGGACGGCGTGTGCGGGGAGGCTCCTCTACGACATGTAAGCTTCAGTGTCTGGTCTCCGATCATCTGCTGCAGGTCCAGCTTTGAATCCCTGAAACAGATGCTGACCAACAGTTTGTCCCTCCTTTAGGTTTATAAATTTCCCAGATCAGCCCATCGTGTGGCGAGAGATCAGCGTCATCACCGCCGCCCTGCGCAGCGACTCTCAGGACAAACACTCACAGTTTCTACGAGGTGACACAAAGGGGCTCATTCTTACCGTGAATCAAGTATCTATGATCAAAGCGTAACACCTGTTTATTTTGCATGCTAAGAAGCTCATGATTTCTGTGTGTTTGTCTCCACCAGGGCTCTTTGAAACGCTGCCCGGCCGCATCCAGTGCGAGATGCTGCTGAAAGCCACCGAGCAGTGCTTCAACACATTGGAGAAAGCAGAGATGCTGCTGCTCCTCCTCAAGCGCTTCCCAGAGTCTGTGGTCCAACACGGGGTATGTCACCATTGTCACCATTGTCACCATTTAAACACAACAATTACAATCATGTAAATGTTTTGGTCGCAATCTTTCTCTCTGATGTAATCTGTATATTTAGGTCAGCTTAGGCGAGACACTGTTGGAAGCAGAGGTGTCGGAGAACATGGAGAGTCCAGTCAACTGCTTCAGAAAGCTTTTTGGTTGGTTTAACACTTGGATTAGGACTTTTTAGAACTGAACACAACAAAACCAGCAAGAAACCCTCAGCACTCACTGACTGGCTTTTGTTATTGCAGTGTGCGATGTCCTTCCTCTGGTCATGAACAACATGGACATGCGGTTGCCTGCCAGCCTGATGCAGAAATACATGCTGAAAGCTGCTGAGTTCTACATTGGCTACGTGACCCGAGGACCCTCTGCTGATGGACAGATACACGGTAAAGCTGCTTCCTGCCGTTTCTCCTCTTTTACAGGGTGCGATCTAGGGATGTCACATATATTTTCTTTGAACAATTATTGTCAGAGAAAAAACAGTTTGGGGATTACCACGATTGTCATGTACAACATATAATTTCACAATATAAAGTATATATAAAATAGGGGTGTCCTGATCCAATATTGATATCGGATATCGTCCCATATCAACCAAAAAAACGTTTATTGGATATATTGGCTTGCCTGTAAAATCTCTGACATAAGCAGTCCATTCCAGACTCCGCTCCAGCACTGCTATATGTAACCCACTGGTTAATACTAAATGAGTCAGTTTTTCTCATAGCTACTGTTGCTGACTGTTAGCATTCCGTACTACAAAATAAGTCATAAAAGTAGGAATGGTTCGTGCTGATATCATATCGTACTGTATCGAAATCGGTAGGGAAATACTTAAGGCTGCAAGATTGGTATCGTATCAGAAGTGGAAAAGTTGTATGGGGACACCCCTAATATAAAATCACACATGGCACTCCTTACACCTCATTTATTTTTGTCTTTAGCTGCCAACATAACAAAAATATTGACAATAATGACGTGGTTACTCGTGAAATTGGTTGACTGTTACTTCCCTAGTGTGTAATGTAGTGCGTGTTCTTGTTGCTATTTTTTGCTCTCCTAACGTGTCTGCGTTGCTCAGGTTCTCAGGACGCCGGCTCTCTGAAGTCCCCCAGCGTGTCCCGTGGCTCGCAGCGGTACGTGATCGATGGCCTGTCGGAGAAGTCGTCGGTGGTGGCCGAGCCGTGGGAGAGGCTGCTGGACATCCTTGCTGTGGTCGGAGCACGCTGCGAGTGGCAGGGAGACAAAGGGCAAAGGTCAGTCATCTACCGGTCACCAGCATATTAGCACTGATTGATTCTTTCGTTTCGTTTTAAAATGGTGACTAGAAAAACAGGAAAAACCTGCTCAGCCTCTGTGAATGGCCTCTAACAGATGTGCTGCTCTGCAGAAAAGTGGTGGATCTCTTGTGTACAATTAAAACCATAGAAATCATGTTGGACAGATGTTTCAACATATTGCTGGTGTTAACACCTACACTTGAAATGATTTTACAGACATGACAGCTGACATGTCTTTGTTCCTCGTTGCTGCCACTCTGAATTTGATGTCATTGCAAATGCCGGAAAAACATCTGGATAGAGAAAAATACTCATCCTGGTAGAGGGGAATGTGCTTGTGCATCTGTTTTTTACTCTAGACAAGACACTCTCAGGAGCCATTATAGACCTTGATTGCATTAGAATTCTGTATAATGATATAGAAACAGTGCATTTTTTAATGACTTTGTTATAATTGATAAACAGCAATGAAGAATCTTGATATATACCATAATAGTTCAAAAAGTACATTATCTTACCAGATGGTTTTCTTTTCAATTGCATCTATCTGTGTGTATGTGTGTGTGTCTGTGTGTTTCTCAATGTCCAGGAGCTACATAGACATGCTGCAGAGAGTGAAGGAGCTGTGTCGATACCTCCCAGGGCTGGAGGGAGAAACCAGGGCTCGCTACTGCAGTCAGGTGGTGATCTGTGCCGCACTCGTCCTCTTCCGCAACGCCTTCCTCTACGTGTCGGCCGTGCAGCCGGCGCTCTTCCAGAGTGAGTGCGCATAAACAGATGTGTGTGGCTGTTTCAGGTCTCTTTCCACCCACTGACATTAAAGACTCCTTTTGCCTGTCAGGTGTGAGTACTCTGAATTCAGGGCCGTGGATCCTCGTGGAGGATCTGAGCTCGGTGTACAACGATTTGGAGTTGGAGAGAGGAGCGGTGAAACACGCTCATAAGAAACGCAAACTGGCAGAGGGAAGAGAGAAGACCATGGTGAGGGCGGATCTGCTTCCCGCTGCGTGCACTTCATTTCTAAGATCCCAGCATGTGTGTGAGCGAGTATGTGTGTCACTCGCAGAGCTCAGATGACGAGGAGGGGCTGGGGAAGAGCCGCGGCAGACACATCATCGTCAACAAGACTGAGATGCCCAGCTGGTCGGAGACCCTGGAGAGCTTTAGCACGGCGAGGGAGAGCTGGGACCTCCTTCACTCCCACGATGGGCTGGAAAACGGTAAACAGCTTTTCTATTTGTGTGTTTTTGTCTCACCTTCCAGGCACAGCCACGTTCTTGTGTAGAGTATGACGCTATGACATTTAATGTGGTTTCTTTTCTTACAATCACAGACTTAATTAGCTTTGTAATTTTTGCTCCTAAATAGAATTCAAAAAGATCTGTGCTTCCTGGAAGACGGACAGCTGGTTATGGCTCAGGATCTTCCTCACTGATATGATCATATACCAGGTAAACAGCTTTTTTTTGCAAACCACATCCAAACTGATGGAGAAATGTGTGATTAAATATAATACTTTAACATAAATCAGGAATTGAAATGCCATTTGAATTCAATTTGTGTGTGTGTGTGTGTGTGTGTGTGTGTGTGTGTGTGTGTGTGTGTGTGCACGCCTGTGTGTGTGCGCGCCTGTGTGTGTGCGCGCCTGTGTGTGTGTGTGCCTGTGTGTGTGTGTCCTCCAGGGACAGTACCGCAAGGCCCTCGCCAGCCTGCACCAGATGGCAGCAGTGCAGCAGCCTCAGCCGGGGCAGCAGAGCCCCTCAGGTCAGACCAGTCTGGAGCACCACAGGGCCCTCATACAGCAGGCGTCCTGCCACTATGCACTGGGAGAATACAGGGTACACGCACACTCAAATATAACAAATAAAGGGCACAGAATTTACCAACATAAATGTCGTACACTAAGTGCCCATAAGGTGTCAGTATTGCAAAGATAGTGTATCATACCAAATGCTTATGTGATCTCTAAATGTTATTCTTTTAATCCAAAAAAATGTTTATATTTAAATATTTCAGATATTTGGACCCCTCTTGGCAAGTGTGAGAGTTAGTTTAATTTTTAGAATGTGAAGAAGTGGTCACAGATTCTGTAGCAAATAGAATATAAAACAATTGTGTCCAAACCTGATGCCTTCATACAATAAAAAGAATTTAAAGCATTCATGTGTGTCTGTGTTCATCAGATGGCCTGTGAGAAGCTTCTGGACGTGGTGAGTGGGATCGTGCCACCAAACCATGAACCAACAAAGAACCAAGAAGATCAGGGACGAGTCAAGAACAAAATGAAGAAAGGTAGTTTTCCGTTTTATCCGTTACAGCGTATATATATGTACACACACTTACACACACACACACACAGATTCTACTAATGACTTGTATTTCGACTCTGTGAAACTGTACAAAAGTCCCCTTTGGTGCCATTTACATGTATAGAGGAAATTAATCTTTATAGTCTCTTGATGCAGAGCCGAAAAATATAGGAATGACAGCAGTTGTGTGTGTGTGTGTTATAATCTGTGTTTGTGTGTGTGTGTGTTTTGCTTTGTGAAGCAGGCAATGACCTGAGGCTGCTCCCCTGCACCAGCAAAGCTGTCTTACCTTTCTGTCTGCAGCTCATGTTGGCTTGTTTCAAGGTACGGATGAAGTATGTGCAAATGATTTCCACAGTTTGCATAAACATTTTATTTGATTCATATTTGCACCCTCCAGCTCCGTGCCTTCACAGACAATCGGGACGACCTGTCGCTGGGCCATGTGGTGGTGCTCCTGCAGCACGACTGGCCGCAGGGCGAGATGCTGTTTCTAAAGGCGGTGGATAAAATCTGTCAGCAGGGCAGTTTCCAGTATGAGAATTTCTTCAACTATGTCACGAGTATCCTTCCAAAAACCACAACAAGAAGTGATCTGCTAGTTTTGTTTTGTTTTTAGATTTGTAGGAATAGAGGAAGTAGAAGTTGTTTATTATCCAACCAAAGGGAAATTACAGTACACCAGCAGCATGTACAGGCAAAAGTTCACCCGAGTCATTTGTTTTTGTCTGTGTGTGGATAGTGTTGCATCAAGATTTGGGGCTGATGTTTCTGGCAATTTTTTTAAACATATTCAGGTTAAGTTCAGGATCCTGATTAAATGTAGCTGTAAATCCAAATTTTAAAACTGAAAATTGAATTGTGCATTAGAGACTCGTCACACAACCAAACCTGGCCAGCATTACAAAAATCTTAATTTCCTTGAGTTCATATTCCCTGCCAGACATCGACATGCTGGAGGAGTTTGCATACCTGCGCACTCCGGACGGGGGGAGGATCCAGCTGGAGCTGCTGCCCAATCAGGGAATGCTGATCAAGTAAGCATGAGGCGCTCAGAAAGCTTATCACTTGGCATGGTGACTCTGCACACTCCCGTTCTGTTAGTGTGTTTTTAAAATGAGAACAGTGATTGATGGTCTAAGTGGCCTGTAGGGAATTTTTTTTTTTTACCTTTTGATTGTGCCTTTACAGCAGTGGATTGTTAGCAAGTGAGGGAGTGTATGGTTAAATCAAAGCCTCTGTCAAACTCCTTGGTTCACTGTTGTAGAAGCGAAGGCACTTGAATGCACCCTCACTGACAGTTGTTGAATGTTGCTGTCCCTCAGGAACCCTAGTCCCGCCCTGGGGGTGGAGTTAAACACCCTTCTGCTACAAGGGGTGCAGACGATGGACAGGTACCCCAGGCCCCTCCTC
>CAESWR010000913.1:1894-14065 GCA_903171835.1 Mullus surmuletus
GGGCAGGGTTGAGTGGCTGTTGAGGACGAGGGTCCGCGTGGGGGTGAGCAGCGCTGGGCAGAGTGGGCCAGCATCACCACAAGTGGGTTTCCCTGATCTCTGCTATCACCTGGCTGGCTCTCTGCAGCGCCTGCAGGCGGGGAGGAGATGAGAAAACCGTCATTTACAGGAATCTTAAAGTTCATTTCAAGACCTTTTCAAGACTTTAGACCTTCTCGATATTTTCTAAGACTTCACCGCCACTTCGAGCTATAACCGTTTCCATCAGTGACACCTTTAACTTAACAGTTTTAGTTTACGATAAAGACTATAGACCATTATTACACAACAGAATTCAAATAATTCTAAATTCCCACCCACATATGCTCTGGCGCTCTCAGAGACAATTTCGGAGCGCACACATAATATTATTGTTTTTTTGTTACCGGTTCATCTTTGTTTTTTAATAAACTAATAAACTCACTCGCTTTTACAATGTTTTTTTGGACTCTTTTGAAAGCTAATTCAGAGTAATATCTTCAAAAACAGGCAACAGTAGCGTAAATCACTGCAGCAACAACAAAAAGATGCTCACCGATTGGTTAATTGGTTTTAAACCTGATAATAGTGTAATTTCATATCTTGGTGCGGTGAAAACAAGCTATTCGATCGACATTTTCTATGGATATTTAAGGTTACAGAGCAACATCATCATTCATTGAGAATCTGTTATATCTGTCTGAATTGTAAAGTTGAATATTCGCTCTGATCTCATCTCAGTATGTGTAGCCACTGTTGCTATTTGCTGACTCGCCGCTATCGTGTGTGTTTTGCTGAGGCGACACACTCTAAACCCGTTACCTTGAGCATGTCGGCGGCCTCGTTGCGTCTCTGAGCCATGTCCTCTGACTCCGTCAGCAGGTCGTCCAGCAGCACCGTCTTATATAACTGACCCACCAGCTCGCTCTGCAGGCAGTCTTTCACGTGGTTCACCAGGAAGTGCATCACCGCCTTCGGAACGCTGCAGCCCCCCCCCCCCACAAAAAAAAAAAAACGACACAAGAGGAACAAATGAGAAAATATAGCTCACGGGGAACCAACTGGTCTCTGAAAAAAGCCTGTCGCCGAGCGTAGGCACCTGTCCTGGATGTTCTTTCGTACGATGAGAAAATAGGACTTGATGAGTCTCTCGATGACCTCACAGTCTCTCTGCTCCCGCGCAGACAACTTCCTGGATACTGGAACAGGCTGGGGAAGAAGATGTGACCATTAATGAACTGGGTTAAACTGGAAAAGCAACAATGAAACCAGCGCCGGGTCATCGCCTTTGTCAAATTACTTCTCACTACTAGGCCTGTCACAATAATCAATAAATCAATTAATCACACGATAAATAACAACAAACCCAATAATTTTGCCGGCTTCAATATATTGCCATGTGCATTTGTTTTTTTCCTCGTCTCACACCACCAAACACGTGGATGTGAAGAGGGTTCACTCTGTGCATCGGTCTCAGCACCTGCGCACGTTGGAGTGACAGGAGTGAACCCTCCTGTCAGTCATCCAGACTCTTTGTGTCATTGGGGGGGAGGCGGGGCCGCTAGCATACACACACAGTGAGCCTCGAGAAAAGTTCTTCACATTCCAATTACACTGTTAAATACTCTTGAGAAATTATAGTTTGGTGCTTTTTAAAGGGTGTACTTTACATGTACATTATTATGCCATAGTAACTTACATTAAAAAAAAAAGATCTTATAATAATGTTGACAATAATATCGTTTATCTGAGGTTATTTAAGGGACAATATATCGTCCAGCAAAATTTGTTATCATGACAGGCCTACTCACCACATCTAAAAGATTGACGGCGTAACCCCTCTGTGGGCTGGCGGGGAGCAGGGCGGGGGGCGCCGAGCGCTCTGTCCGGTCCCCGCCCATCATCTCCTGCCCCTTGTTAAGCATCCCCCTCCAGCTCCCCGTCCCGCCCTCCGTCTGCTCCATGGTGGAGCTGCTCTGAGAGCCGCCGCCCGCCGCCTGCAGGGGGGGAGACACGACGAGGAGTGAGGGTCTGTCAGAGTGTGCAGTCAAACCACAAAAAAATGGTTCATTCAAGAAGCACTGAGTAGTGCAGGTGGGAAAAAGTTTCACAAACGCTGTCATGCAACTCCTTGTTTAAATCAGCAACCATTCAACGAATGGTCGCCCCGCACCATTCACCATTGTTTATTCTCATAGCTCGAAGCTCAACCAGTAAGAGTGCTGGTGGAAAACACTGGCAGACATAAATTGCATAATCCAGGCTTAGGGTTGGGTGACATAACAGCTCAACAGCATACCACCTCTCCCACAGCGGCCACTCCTTTAATCCCAGCCTGCATTGGGCAATCGAGGGCAACTTTTCCAAACAATGTCCTCTGCTTATTGACAACAGCATGAGAGTCCAGTGTGTCATAGCTGTTGATATTCTGGTCAGGAGAGGAGCCAAAACTGACATTTTGATTTATTTTAGGATAGTTTATAACACTGTTGAGAATCAACTAACTTTGAAATTGCCCATATCATCCACTGATGATGTTACTTTTATTAACCCTTAAGAGTTTCATGGGATGTTTTTTATCCCGACCACTTTTTATTTTTGTCTTTTATCTTTGAATCATCCGAGGGTCTAATAATAACAATACTATAATACAATATAATAAAATAGTTCCTGAAATGCATTTCATGGAAATTATTTGAGTTTTTGTAAATTTTTTTCAATCAAAATACTGTGGAGTTACATAAAAAAACTGGCATTTAGAGGGTTAAAATGTCCCAAAATAATAAATTATTGATATACCGGTCGGTATATATTTCAGGCAAAAGTTGATTAAAACACAGACTCATTTAAGGTGTAAAAAATTTGAATATACAGTATGTTTCTGCAGTTTTTAGGGAAGGGACGTTTTTCATCCTGAGGGACGATTGAGAGAGTTTTTTTAAGGAACTCTTAAGGGTTAAAAAAAACAACAGTGCATGCACGATGAGTTTTAAATTGGATGTGCGGAACACCAAATGGAGGTTTGGCTTGTTTTAGAGGAACACAGGGAGGGCTGAGGTCAGTGGTTGACAGGCAGTAAGTGAACAGGACACACCTGCGCGACCTCGCCCCCGGGGGCGGGAGGCTCAGTGGGGGAGACAGACGGCCCACCGGGGCCTTTAAGGGACTATGGAAAGACATCGGGGAGGAGAAAAGGGACAGAAGACTTGACAAGCAAGCAGAGGTTTGCACGGGAATCAGGTGGTCAGTAGTTTCCAGTCAAGGATTTTAAATCTGGTTATTCCTTAAATGATTTTGAATTTGAGGACCTAAAACAGTCCTGTTAAAACTGGTTATTAGAAGAAGAAACCAAACAAAGAACTGAGAGTACCTTGTCTCTGGGGACCGCAGCCGGAAGGTCTCTCATCCTGTTGCGTCTCTGCTCCTGTGAATCAAAGTGTGACAACGTCTCCTTAAAAATGCACATTTGAAGAAGTGAAGAAAACCCAAATAGGATCTGTTGTGGTTGCTTTCTTCCCCATAATACAAGCTAAACATTCAGAGAATCGTGTTGCCTCTGAGCTGCGTTCAGCCAGCATGGAGAAATCAGCAAACTCCAGCAGAGATTCTAATAAGGGGGTCCTGATCCCATTTTGATATTGGTCCAATATTATCGTGGCCTGCATCTAAAATCTCAGATATAAGCACTTCGATACAAGCAGTCCATTCCAGACTCCGCTCCAGCACTTTTAGGATTTATTGAGGTTATTCCTCAGGGTCTTCTAATTTATTTTTCTATTTTATTCAATTGTAGAATATTTTGTTTAAGGTTAAAATGTATCCAAGCCATTGTTTAATAATAAATGGGTCCGTTTTTCTCATAGCTACTGTTGCTGACTATTGTTCTCTGTTTGAGTAATATCACTCGATCAAGCTTTTCTAACATTCCAGACTACAAAAAAATTAATAAAAGTATGTATGATTCCTGCTGATATTGCATCGGATCGATATTGGTATCGGCCAATACTCAAGGCTGCATTATCCGTATCATATCGGAAGTGAAAGCGTTGTATCGGGACCCCCCTAGATTCTAGATAAACAACCACTAAACCTGCACAGCCATCTGGGAACGGCGGCTCTACCTCGAGGTTGTTGTTCATGAGGCCACAAGCGTCAGCAAAGTCGGGGTGTTTGGTGTTGATGTACGCCAGCTCGATGGCGACCAGGTTGTGAACCTGTAAAGAAAAGGAAAAAAAAGCATTTAACATGCCAAATCAAAATAATTTAAACCAATTTAGTTTCTCACCATTTCATTAGTGACTGGGAGTCTCTTTCTCAGCAGGGAGGTCACCACTTCTACGATGGCGTCATGCAGCTTCGGGAATCTCAGCAGCTCCTGCGGAACATAAAAGTGATGTGTTGCATGAGAACAGAGCCGTCAGCAGTTTTGCCTCGTGACGCCGCGGCCGGGATTTTTGATGCTGCCAGGCGGGCGCTGCGCCAGTCACCTGTGTGCTGTAGTTGCTGCAGTGCTGTATGATCCTCTGCATCTCCTCGTGCACCAGCTCCACACAGCGCAGGCTCGGCTCCTCCAGACGCTTCACCTGCCGCTTCACCAGCAGCTCAAACGAAACCTCGGGCACAAACAGAGCAGGTCTCGGCCCCTGAGGAGAGAAATCAGACATTTTAAAGGATCCATTACCTGGAAATCACATTTTTCCTGGTTGCTTGATCACCGTTTGCACTAAGAATCTGGTATTCAAGTCAAAGCAGCTCCCTTTGTTCCTCTTTTCCTCATTAACTGTGCACAGAGGTCTGCAAAATGAAAGATTCATAATGAGAGGAGAGGGCTGTCTGTCTCTTCGCTCACCCCCCCCAGGACCTGGACTTTCACCACATTAATTGGATATTTCTGAGCAAAATATCCACATTTTCACTCCAAAAGTCAGATATATATCGCTTTCTGGTTCCAACATCGAACCACTATTCCATATTGCAGCCAAGTCCTCTGTACTATTGAATTGATGAGGTCATATGCTGTGTTGCTATGCACCTGTTGCCACGGGTACACCCCTAGAAACCACTCCCCCTTCTCCCACCATCTCCGCTCGCTCTCAATCCCTCAGCACAGCACCACACCTATCTTCCTCAAACTATTGCATGATTTGTACTATAATATTTTGGGTCCCTGCATCAAATGTGGCCCTGTTGTGTGTGTTATGGCACTATGTACGTATGTTTGAATCTATGTAAAGCACTTTGTAACCATGTTTTGATATGTGCTCTAAAAGCAAAATCAAGCATTAACTTTACACCCATTCGACATATCTTAAACAGGTCTAAATACCAAATCATGGGTCTTTTATAGAGGAAGCAGAAACCCACCGTTGCATTTCTGATTGCCGTCAACACGTCGATGGTCGTCAGGCCGCCCAGAGGATCCACCGACTCCAACGTGCGTCCAAACGTCTCGTGAAATATATAACAGATTCTCGCTCCACCGCATCTGAGAAAAAGTACAGTGTGCTTCATTACAAAAATAAATAAATAAAAAGTAGTTCCCAGTTGGACACTAGCTCCCTCCAGTGGTGTACGGGGCTGCTTGCAGATGATCCGTGCTTGCGTCACTCACAGTTCAGCTGTCTCGATGTACTTGGCCGTGCCCTCTATGGTGTTGCAGTACTCTGTGGCGAACTTGGTGATGAGCTGCAGCAGCGTGGCGCTCTTGTCGTCGACGGGCTCGCCGTAGCTGTTGAGTAAAGACTGGTACTGCGCCGCCAGCACGTTGATCCTGGTTTTGAGCTCGGGAAGGCAGTCTCTGATGTGGTGCATGAGTAACCTACAGGAAAAGGGGAAAAAAAATGAAAATACAGCAAAAGAAAAAAAGGGACCTCATCTCAAAATCATGCCGATGTTATCTTGGGGGGAGAAAGAGATTATGTGTAATAATGCACAGAAAAGTATTTCGCTGAAGTGGAACTCAAAGTGAGAACCAAATACCAAAGCCGATTACAATCATGCGAAAACTCCAACCTGTTTAGTGTCCTGGCCAAGTATTTAGTTCCGTTTCTATTGGCAAGGGAGGGGTACTTCTTTTGCAGGAAGGCATATTCATCGCGAATAGAATCCACCACAGATTTTTTCTGATTGATATCCAGCTGACTCCTGAGAAAATGGGAAGACATCAAAAACATTATCACATGAAGTATTGTACTGTATTGTATTTTGTGTAGTGTGACCGTCACAGACACGTTACTGGCTGCCAGCAGCTTCTCACCTGTTGACGACTCCAATAATGCCCAGCTTCACCGGAATGACCCTGCCCATCAATATATCCATGGCGTCTGTGCCGGCGTCCATCAGATCCAGCTTGGTTACGACTGCGAGCGTCCTCCTGCCTGAACACAAAACCAGCAAAAGTCAAAGACAGCACAACCCAATAGACAATAAACAAAACAACCGGGATGAACAGAGGAAAATGTGTCAATCAGGGAGGACTTCTACCATCAGGGTCGACCTCGCGGGCCACCTTAAGGGCCTCTGACGTCGCCATGTCCGTGTTGGCGGCCGTCACGGCCAGGATGATGGAGTTAGGGTTGGAGATATACTTCACGATCAGTTCTTTGATCTGAAACTCGATGTCTTTGGGCTGATCTCCCACCGGTAACTGTTTCAATGGCAAAAACAACATCTCCGTGAAAGTGAGGAACTACATTCGTTCGGCAATGACACGAATGAACAAAACTAAATTCACCTTAGTGATGCCAGGAAGGTCCACCAGCGTTAGGTTCACAACATGAGGTGAGAAGACTTTCAGGTGAATGGGTTCGTCACTAATACCCTGCCGGCGGGGAAACAAAGTAGAACAATGATTTCGTACTTGTTCAGAGGATGAAACCAAAATTGGTTCCTTCATGGATTTACTATGATTTTCATACCTTGTTAATGCCGGAAATTCTTTCAGTTTCGGCTTCAATTTCTTGCCTGATCTCCTCAAAGTCTGTGTAAATCTGAACAAAACAACCAATAAAGATGCAATGAAATAGGTTGGTAACCGCCAAATACCATCTCTGAAGTTTTCTAGTTCACCATCATGGGGTTATCAGGACATAAGAGCTTCCTTGTTCAGCAGCCTCGGGAGAGTTCAACCTTGGGAGGACATTCACCCCGAAGCAATGACAATATTTTTAGCTAGCGAAAAGGGTGTGTGCCTGCTCTCATTCCAGATCCTACATGTTCCACTCAATAACATTCCACAAAGCCACACCATCTTCTCATGTCGTTGATCAATAAAGCATCCTCCGGCAGGCTAATGAATTATTCAGATGTTTCTATATAAAGCTGCGGTGGGAAACTACACCTCAAAGTATTGTTTTTTTTTCCCCCCCCATAGCGAGAGGTTGAAATTTACCTTGTTTTTGGTGTGCAGGAATTTACCCCATTCCTCTCCGTCGATGCCTGCCGAAACAGCACAGATGTTTCGGTTAATGATGAGACAGATGTGTCCTTCGGATCAGTGTAACTATTTTTTACTATTTGCTATATTAAAACATCTCAGGGGAGGATTTGTCTGCTTGCAGTGACAGGAAGGGGAAAAACTCCTCAGATGCAATGATCAACAACTGAGGAGCTTTTCGTGCAATGCATGGGAGCTTCTGAAGAGTAATGGAGGCAAATTATACCTGGAAGCAAATATAAAGCATGGGGAGAGCAGGCTTATAAGGTGGCGAGTCTTGAAAAAAACACAGACTTAAGCTGCAATAATGATGCCGCAACAAAAAAACGAGACGAAATGACGAGGGTGGAGTCATTCTGTTAGTCATCTTAGAGGGAACTGGTATTTGAGGACATTATTGGTGTTTTGTGAGGATATTTGAGTCAGTCTAGACGGGGGACAAAAGCTTGTGATTGAAAAAAAATACACGGCGGAGTGCAGACCACAGCATCCTACTAATTTTCTTTGTCGACAGAGAGAATTTGGGGCACTGAGGACTGAATGAAATAAAGTGAAGCCACATGGTCTGGCAGCTTTTGAGAAGTCACACAAATACGAGGCAACGCGGGGCGGAATGGGCAAAAGAAACGGGGAGGTTATGTCATATACAAACACAAAGGGAAGGCAAATAACAAGGAAAAAGGAGACCTCTGTAAAGGCGCCCATTTTTCTTGGACTCTGCGGTTTAGAGGAGAGACGACAGGAGACAAAAGGGTTAGTCTGGCTATCTGCAGCTGCCGCGTGAGAATCTGCAGCAACGCAGAGTCACTCTCTGGGTGTTCCCCAGGGAGGGGAGCTGGGACCTCAGCATTTTTAAGACGTCATAATCGGGAACACGACCGCAACGCGACTACATTGGCCATGTTTTATTTTAAGACATTATACTCATGGTGTAAAGTGCAGATTCTACTATCTTTGTAGACGCTTTTCTAAATTGTTTCAGTTCACTAACTTAAGTCTATTAAAAGCTGCTTCCCTTGATGCAACGCCAACCGTACATGGATAGACATTTCGTTGAAGCAGACGTACGAGGACCTTGAATTGAGCATCCAAACAGAAGCAGCAGGACCAAGTGTGTTTGTTTACCATTCTCTTCGGTGGTTTTCCTCCGGTCCTCTGGGTCGACGTGCACCAGCTGTAGGATGAGGGGTCGGCGCGTGACGATGCCAGTACCACGTGGTAGGATATCCTTGCCGACAAGGCTCTCCAGAACAGAACTCTTTCCGCTGCTCTGTAGACGAGACGATGTAACGTAAGTGACTCACACAAACCAGAGAAACCAGTCCTGCCCTCTTGGTTGGTACTTATCACTTCTAAACAATGAGTGGCACAGAGACCTTAATGAGATCTGGTGACTTGAAATATCTCTCTTGGCCCTCTGCTCTGTCACGGCGCGGAGGACTGCGTGTGCAAAGCTATTTTGTCTGGTGCTGGTGGACCCCGGCTGAAGACAAGACAGGAATAACTAGGTCTCATTTACCCAGCTCAAGGTCCTTTACCAGCGTGCGACAAAGACCCAGATGTACAAAGGCAAACACGATAAATTGGATATTTAAAACATCCCTTGGCTCAAATTATCCGACACTAACACCCTCTGACGCTTTGCCAAAAACGGCCGAGACAGCCACATCCTATTAGCTGATCGGTGAAAGTCAACGCGGGAGACAAAACCTGCCACTTTAAACCAATTAAGCTGGATACGTGGGACAGGGTCAAACTATCTTAGAGGGAAGTCTTGTGTCGATTGTAACTTACGTTGAGGAGAAAAATCTGACCTGAATAATGGATCGACAGGAGCCAAAACTAACACTGGGCGATATGAGGTTCACTGCAGGGTGCACACCAGATAATCCATATTGTATTCTATCTGACCAGCAGATAAACTGGCGATGGTTTGAGGTCACAGCACTGGGAATCACGTCCCGGTCACAGCTGATGGTTAGAACATGTGAAGAAGGAAGTATCTTTTATGTCTAGTGACCTGAATCTAGTTAAGAAGCTTAAACAGCCCTTTTTCTGTTTCACTCTCTGCTCAGAGGCTCCTATGCTGTGTTGTTGACTACTTTTCCTCTGAGCTACCCTGAAGCTGAGCTGAGAAGTGTTGTGGTGGAGAGGTTGATCTGACAGCTGCTCCTCAGTGAAGCCCTGAAACACTGAAACAACAAGAGGTTCGTCCAACAGCGGCCTGTTGTCAGCAGCTGAAAATGAAACAAACCTGCAGGGAAACACCATCAGTTGCCACCACAGTAACTTGTCGCAGGCTAACTACGAAGTGAGGAAGTAGCCTGTGCGCAGAGCGGCTCCTCTCACCTGAGTCCCCACAACAACGATCTGCGGCAGCTGGATAATGTCTGCGCCCACCGTGTTGAAGACATCTTGCAGCTTGTTTATGACAGGAATGAGGGCCTCCATGAGCTCCGGTTCCGGTCCAAACCTGTCGGGGGGGAACAACTTTCTTCACGCTGCCGCACGCGGACACAAAGTCATTCAATGTCCCTCAGCTAAAGCTACTGGCGGCGGCGGCGTCGCTGGGGCTGCTAACAACTGCGCACACATTTGCGCGCCGTTGCATTGTGGGAGGTGGAGTTTAAGAAAGGGGCGCTTCGCGCGCGCCGTTGCGGAGATGCCCGTGTTGCGGAACTACATTTCCTATAGGCGTCATCCTCGACGTGTTGTACAAAGAAAAAAACGTATTTTCCCTCCGACGCAACAGTAACTAAGGTGTATATCAAAATATTTATGTGTTAGCACTGGAAGAATGCATTATTTCTCCAGTTGCATTTATTATTTAAAAAAAAAAAATGACATTGGCAATTATTATAGTGAATTTATTAGATGTACATTTTAACTGAAAATACATCAATTTAGTAAATCAATACTATTAAAAATTAGTTATTAAAATATTAAATATTAAAATACTACTATTGAATAGTTTTCAATGTGTTTATGCATCTACGACATCTAAGGAACATTTCTAAAGCAGTTATAAAATATCATACTGATTTGCGGCAAGCTAATTGACAAATGTTTGTATGTATAAACAAATCTATTATTGGCACTTGACATCATATGTAGGTTTTGGAGGAAAAATAAAAAAAGATTAAGCCAATAAATCCAACATACTCACTCTCAAATGACATGAGAATATACGAGAGCAAATACTCAAACTGTAGCTCCGTTCACAAACATGGGTCCTGAGGGGAAACAATCCAGATCACCTGGTAATGAGGGTTCAGCAAGTAACCCGGATCTGTTATTGCTTATATTGAAATCGACCGCCGCATCACCAGCTTATCAAAGAACAATAACATCTATATATCAAAACATGATCCCTCAGTATGTGTCGTGCTCAGCTCGTGGCTTTAACATTAAAGGCATCAACATGGAAATGCAAACCCCAGCAGAGGGGTGCTGCCCTTTAACTAAATGAAAAACACACACTGCAATATTGTTTGATGTACTTTTTTTAATATCTCAAAACACATTCTTTAAAAACAATACACAGATCTAGAACTTTATACAAAATCCAAAGTGCTATTGGATAATTTACAGTATAAAAAAATATTGCACACCACATTGTCAAAGAAAACTGTCACTCGAACTACATGTCAGGAATTAAGTAACAGATGAAATGTTTCATCAGCTCTGTGTACTGGCCTGGGGGCTTCACCCACTATAAGATACTGGGAGCAGCAATTCTACACAAGTAATGTGATGAGTTGTGATTCTTGAATGTATGTGAACGACTTGTACAGTATACACTACTTGAATGAATGCAATTTTAAAATAAGAAAGTAAAAGTGCAGGACAGCTGTTTTGAAAGGGGCCGTGCTCTAAACATCTTCAGATTGATCAATCAGTGACCATTCACTGGGAAATATAACAACAATGAAGAATTCAGAGCATCAAACTAATTAATTTGGATCCTCAAAAAAGGCAACAATCTGTTTAAAACATTATATTTTTGTAGAGTTCATGGAGTTCTGATTCAATCTGCTTTGTTGTTTTTTTAGAGACAGCAGCGGTACTTCTGAGTTTTATGTTAGTGGGACGAACATAATACATGATCTGTATAACAACAGAGACTGTCAAGTGAAATGACTATCTCTCTTTCCTCAAAACAACTTGGTTTAACTTTGGCAATTAATTGCAGACTACAGCTTTGCTTTAAAATCAAGGCCACTACCACTAAAAAATACCTTTCTTACTTATAATTCCGTTCTGTGTCAGAACTGACCAGAGTCACAGACTTCTCTTTGACAACCCTCAGCAAAACTCAACTGGTCCCTATTGTTTCTGTTGTCATTTATGTTTTGAGAGTCACAATGGGCAAAATGTATACAACAGCTGACCGATCACCCCCCCCCGCCCCCCTCCCCCTTCCACCTACCACAACAAAACATCTGAGGATAGTTGGTGAGCAGGTGATGACCTGACATGTATTTCTGTACAATATATCACCCAGACTGCTTTTCTCTATAAACTGTTAACAAATCTTACCACAAAATGAAGGTGATCTAAAATACTGCCATCGGCTTCTGAAAACAATAATTGAGAAACTACAATAATTTCTGTGTCCGTGGAGCACAACAGGAACAGACTGACCAAAAACAAGCCTAATTAAATGTTGCTAACTAAATCAGTACCCACCGTTTGCGCTTATGGCTGTTTGTTGCCAA
>CAESWR010000914.1:0-20595 GCA_903171835.1 Mullus surmuletus
GCTACGGCCGAAAAAGGGCGAAGGCCGAGTGGGCGACGGACGGAGGAGCCGGTCGCAAGGGTGGGCGGTCGCAAGGGGGGGCGGACGCAAGGGGGGGGCGGTGCGACACAGCTCGGGCCCGCCAGTGCCCCTCGGGGCCCTAGTTATTATTATTACGGTACGATAATTACATTTAAGCATATAGCACGACATTCTACCGGCAAGACATTTTGGAGGAAAGTCGGGGCTGGCAAACGCAACGATGTTTTAAAATTGCACAAAAAAAGTGTTGGGAAAGGGCTTGCTAGCGCCCCCTACAGAGCACCATGAACGTCGACTTTGTCGTAGCTGCACAAAATGTTACACGCACGTGTATCTCAATGAGATCTTTGATTTTGCGATTGGACTTTTTTCTCAGACGCACGGTTAAAAAGTTATTCCACTGTTTATGGCCTATTTTCCAGATTTGCACACGTCATGCCAAACATATGTAATTTTACAAATTTCCTCCAATTTGCACCAAATTTTCTCAGGTCAATCAAGACCTCTTGGGGACACAAAATTAATCAAAGGTTTTGCTGTAAAATGAAAGTTGTGTCCTTTAGGGACCGCCAAAGTTGAACAAAGTGTCCCAAAATTTCAAATTCTCGTAGCTTAGCCATATTTCTCTCTACTGGCCTCAAAGCTTCTAGGATGATGTGGCATCCGCCTCAAAATACATATTTAAATTTTTTATATTTTTTGGCATTGCGCCTCAGGGTGGCGCTAGAAAAGGACATAATGGACGTTTGGACATCACTCTCAGGCTGTGTTTCACCGACCGGCCTCAAACCAAGCCCAGAATAGTGAAAACACTTTGAAGTTGCCGCACGATTCATATTTTAACTCCTCCCCAAAGGGCGTGGCCGTGGTGGCGCGGCAAATTTGAGGGTTGTTTCGTGATGAGTATTTCAAGCGTTGTTCGGCCGTACATGTCCCGACCTTCACCGAATTTACGCATAATGATAAGATTCTGGCCCCGCATGGATTGATACCAAATTTGCCTCTAGATGTGGAGGCGCCACCTAGTGGCAACAAAAAGAATGTTGTCTTTTTTAGGCCAATAAATCCTACATAGTTGATGCGATGGAGTTGAAATTAGTACAGCAGGGCTGTAACTCCTCCATGAAACCACAGTATGATATTTCTGAGGTTTCCTCAAACGACACCAAGATGGCTGCCAGCCAAACGCCACAAAACAGGAACTGAACAGAATTTGCTATGATTGCTGCAGACTTATGAAAATTTGGTATACCAATCACGGGGGCTTTGAAAACCACATATTATCATTTTTATTATAATATGACTCAAAACAGCTCAGTAGCGCTCCCTAGAAAATTTCAAACGTGTAGCCCCGCCCCTGTGTTGGACCCAAAGCTATGAAATTGAGAGGGTTAATGTAGACCACCAAGATGAACAAAAAAGCCTCTTGGACCAATGGGCCCTGCCCAACAGGAAGTCCGCCATTTTGAATTGAAAATCACACCTTCGGTGATTTGGAGTGCATGGTCAATAAACAAACTCCTTCTAGGGATTTAAATATATCAGGTTGTTATTTCTTCCACAAGTACATATGACAGTTTCCCTTAAAAACTATTAATAGAATTATGCCACATCGAAGGGGCGTTGCCTCAGCGAAGGCTCAAATCATATCAGTGTCTTTCTTGCACCTGTTACACTTCACCAAACAGCACTGAAATGGAAAGGAGGAGGAGTCTCAGCCTTTCTGAATCTTATAGAAAACCCCCTCGGGATGAATCCTTGTCAAAGGCTTATTTGTACAGCAAAGGGCATGGCCATGGCAACGCAGCAAAATGCGGGGGACGATGTGTGTTATTTTTTGACATTTGAAAATGTAATTATTTGATAAGACTTGATCTGATCTTCACTAAATTCTAGACTCTTATTCACAATCGAACCCTTAACAGATTTATGTAATAACATCCTGAATATTTCAGAGCGCCACCTATTAAACCTACTGTGTTGCAGCAAAGCTGCTCAAATTTGTTGAGGATAGATATTACTTGTTGTTGAAGCCACGTTTTAGAGTTCGTAAGGTTTGGGCTAACGGCGCCAAGATAGCAACCGTTTGTAGAGAGAGTGCCTGTGTGTCTGTTAGAAAAGCATTGCTTTTTCTTATGTGTGTGTGTCTGTCCCTTGCATGTCCTGTGTGGATCGACAGTGAACATGATAGATTATCAAAAGTGTTTGGCTACGTGGAAGGGCGTGGCCGTGGCAACGCCTCAAGTTTTGTACTTTTTCAAGGATGGGAAACAACTCAAAGCCTTGCAATTGCGGTGACAGGCTACTGCCACACAGGGCAAAGGCCGAATGGCACAGTTATAGTGTTTGACCAGCAATCCTGCTGCAGCAATCGAGACTCTGGAGCATAATTCCATTTGTATGGTGAGTAGTACCACAGCCTTATAAATTCTCCTCACAAAAGTCACTTTTATCCCACAAGTGTTGTAGGTGCCCTCTTTGAGAATCCCTGAGGTATTTTATGTCTGCCTTCTACTAGTGTTAGTTGAGCAAGGCTAGTGTTTAGACTCCAAACTGTGTCCCATGATGAACAGTGCCCCAATTTGTTAAGCAGTGTTACAATGCGTGATTATCCTGTTAAATATTGAGCAGTTATACCTAAACTCAGGGACTTGGGGGGGGGGGGGTCTGCTTACGCCCCCTAGAAGCAAGGTCCACAATGTCTTGACAAACAAACAAAACTTTCCAATGCTGGTCTTCAGCATCTACACAATAATCCAGTGTTGCATTTGCAGGGGTGCCGATAATACAGCTAACTACATTGTAGTGGTCAAAGGGAACAACATTTTGTGCATCTGTGACATTTACATTTTCAGCTGTGTGAGGCGAAGGGCATGACATGCCACTGGTGTCACTAAGCTTTCTTTTTAAGAACAATGCATCTGAATATAGTGTACGTGTGTCGTCTGGTGTCATCTGTCTTTGCACTATTTATTTTCTGTCTGGCATGACTCACTTGTGTGTAAACTGGTGTTTACCGGATCTGATGGATGGGGTATTATGTCCGCAACTGCATCTGGGGACATAGTCTCTGAAAAAAACAGACTGCTGTCAGTAAAAGACCAATTGAGGGAAGTCACCATGAAGCCTCTTCTTCAACAAATCCTGTCTGCAACACAACACAAAGGACAGACAGTTGTTCAAACTGGCCATTTTGTGTAAAGCTGTGCTTGTACATGAGAAAGAGTAAGGGTTGAGAAAACTGTGGTGCAGTTAGTCAGGAGCATCAATGTCTCTGTTTGCATTCAGCAGTTCGTTGAGGGCCTTCGTCAGCTGGCCCATTCACAGCACCTCTTGGTTGACAAGCAGCCTTTGGCAGATGAACCTCTCACAGAATGTGTTATAGTTGACTTCAAATGTTGGTTCATCTGTTAAATAAAAAATAAAAACAGAGGTAAATAGCTCAATTAGTGTTGTGAATATGTGCACACAGAACAGGAGGAAAACATTGGATGTGTATTTATGTAATATTACATTAGCAGCTCCATGACATGCTTAAAAAAATACCTTCTCTTCTCTCTCTGGGTTGTCGAACCTCGTCAAAGACCTAGTGTACTAAAGTTAACAGGATTTGTGATACCGCACCTCCAGAGCAACACAGTCTCTGTCACCTAAATGGACAAGAATGCTTTGGTCTTCTTTAATCTCAGCAGCATTGCACAATTGGCCTTAAAGAGATAAAAAGTAACTTTATGATCTTGTTTACATATCTTGCATACTTTACAGATGCATAACAGATTATTGCTTGCCTGCTGTTAATGTTTCAGCCTTTGACAGCCGTTCCCTTTGTCGTTTGCGTGCTTTGGTGAGCCTTTTTGTCAGTAAACAGACTGTAGCATGTTGTATTTTAGCCAGCATCATTGGGAATATCATATAAAATATAATATCAAATAAAATATATATGTATATAAAAAAGTAATTAGCCTTTTAGGGAAATTTAAGGAGTCGAAAGTACTGATATTTGTGTTAAAAATATACTGACTAAAAATAAAAAAAGTTGTTAGAGAAATAAAATCTTCTAAAAGTACAAAGTACCTGAAAATTCTACTCAAGTACCGTAACAAAGTATTTGTACTTGGTTACTTGCCATTTTTGCAGTTTGGTGTGCACAGCAAGCACAGTCTTTAATCTGTACAGTTCTATCTGTAATGAAATACTGTAATGATGAGACTGATTTTGGGCTCCCTGTCTTTCTGACTGCTGGTACAGTTCTAATTGGATGCTGGGGGTGGTTTGAATATGGAATCTCCCTTCCATAGTGGCTGTCTGTTTGGGTTTGACTGTTGTTCAATGACAGAACTTTGCAGCATAATTCGGTTAGTGTGGTGAGTAGTCCAACGGCCCAACAATTTCTCTTCTCCAAAGTCTATGTTGTCCCATTTGAGAATTGTTGGTGCGTTCTTACAGAATCCTTTCAGTATTTTGCCCTTTACTAGCTGAAGTTGTGCAAGGCTAGTGTCTAGACTAAGAACTGTGTCCCATGAAGCACAATGTCCTAGTCTACTTAGTAGTGACACAACTTGTGATGGACCTGTTAGATGGTGAACAGTTAGACCAGGGGTAGGGAACCTATGGCTCGCGAGCCAGATGTGGCTCTTTTGGTGGCTGCATCCGGCTCGCAAATAAGTCTTAGCTGACATTTCTTAACATGATAAGTAATGAATAATTACGCTAAAATTTAAAGTAAAACATTACAGAAATCACAGTGTTAAAAATAACATTCAAAATATAAATTATTGTCACGCATTTTAATCCATCCATCTATTTTCTACCGCTGCTGTTCAGGGTTGCAGGTGGCTGGAGCCAATCCCAGTTTACCTTTGGGATACAGGAGGGTCAGACACCAAAACTCTATTTTTATTGGATAATGTGGGAGCCTACAGGAGTCGTGAGATCGAGAACTAAACTTCCCTCCATTTAATCAAAAAAGTCAGCTAGCTATTTTATGCAGAGCAAACCCTTTTGATGAAGAAGATGGCGAAAAGAAAAAAAAGATGAAGAATATTGGACATTTCAGCATGGTCTCTAAATGTATTCTTTATAATATATAGAATACATTTAGAGACTTATTATTCTAAAATTGTTGGTCTTACTTAAAAAAAATACATGCATTTAGTTGTATTCAGCGTTAGAAAATTTTATATGGCTCTCACAGAAATTTATTTTTAAATATGTGGCTTTCATGGCTCTCTCAGCCAAAAAGGTTCCCGACCCCTGAGTTAGACCAAGACACAGAGACTACATACCCTACATCTTGACAAATGGATAACACTTTAAGACTTAAATCATGGGGTATATTGACATAACATGCTAGTGTGGGTTCCTCTGGAGCACCCATAATCCAAGCAATCAGACAATACAGTTCAAGTGGCACAACAGATTTTGCTTCGTCACATTTAAGTCATCAGATGTGGGTGGCCACGGGCATGTCATGCCAGGGGAGTCACATAGGAGCCTCTTTACCACCTTCACATCCCGAGTGTAGCAGTTATTATAGTCATAACAAAGAGAAGAACAGTATGAGCTTGGACATTGGTTCAAAATGATTTAGAATGACATGTTTAACTGTTACAGTAGACTTGCTGCAGTGTATTTTCTTCAAAGTTGGCAAAGACGTGTTAGTGTTAGAAGTGTTAGTGTTGACATTAGCTGTAGTTTGAAGCATCAATGCCCTTATGCTCTTTAACTACATTGATGAACTTCCTTCTCAGCTGATCTGTCCGAGTTTTGTAACATCTGGATGCTCTCTCTTGTATTTTTTTCCGCTGAATCCAAGCGTCTTTTATCAATGAAGCGTCTGTAACATGTTGTATGAAACCAGGCATCATCTGGAACATTGTGGAAGTCAATTGAGATACAGTGTTTGTACGTTTCAGCGATGGTCCTGCTCTCACCACTCAAACAGAGCCATTGTTCGATGCAGTTCCTGAATGTTTCCCATCGTTTTTCCGTAAAATCCTGTATACATTCCTTCTTCACGGGTACCAGGTGCATATAGCATATTTTTGGTCGCTTTTTTTAAGTTTTAGCCGTGCTTTCCTCCTCCGAACTCTTGGAAAATCGCATCCTGGTCGCAGCCATGTTGGGTGTTTTGTGCCCTCAGAGTGGACCAGCAGGTTACACGTGACTCAAACCGCAGTGTGCACGACAACAATATCATTACAATATCATTACGCGGGTAAAGTAAGTACTACCGACTTTAAACACCAATTTTATGAAAACTGCAGAATTGCAAATGAAAAACTTTTTCCCTTGAGCTCAGGACCAATATATCTTTGTAACTGAGTAAACAGATTTTAGTGCCCCATATGTCGGAACGGGATGAAACGATGCAGCTTTCACTTAACAGCCTAGAATATCAGAGCAGCCACAGTGAACAATAGTGAGCAGCAGTTTTTAGCCAAAGTGAAACCCGATGGGACACAGATAAACATCAGAGCTGCCACAGTGAACAATGAGGAGGAATTGTTGGTTGGAGTTTATCAGTCGATTTAAATTCAACATTGGACATTTTTATTACAAAAGCTGCATCATAGTTCACAGACAAAAAGAGTGTGTTGACCAATCACAGCGTCGCTGCAACACGTAGTTACATTTTGGAGAGGAGCGCATCAACATGTCTGTTTTGGGTTCTTCGTTGATGCAGAGACGATGCAGAGGGCTCTGCGTAGCCTCCACATCAATGCAACACAAGTATAGACTAGGCTTTAGACTGCGTCAGTTTGTCCACTGATTGTCTTCCAGCACTGCACGTTTGTTTGGGTTGGCTAACCCTAACCCAAAATCTTAAAACACGGTTATATTTTCCTCACCGGCCTAGGGGTGCCATAAGCCAAAAAAGTTTGGGAACCACTGCTCTAGAGCCCACGGCTAAAGCCAGCTCCTCCTGTGGGTTCTGCGCCTTGCCCCCTATCAGGCTCAGGGTAACAGAATCTGGCAACTCAGGAGGAGGGGTGTGGCAGGGGTCAGGGGTCCACCCTGCTGCCCTGCCCTGCAGACCCTGCGGCTTGAGCGCAACTCTGACCTTTTGTGAGTCTTCCTGGCACGTTTGATGTAGACTTAATCTACCTGCTGCAGACCCACCTCAGGTCAAGCTCACCATCCAAACCAAACAACTCCTTATGTCCATTCCCATTCCCCTCTTACTCTGTGTTTGCAATTGTAATAATAAATGTAAAGGTAGTGGCTGCATTTATCAGATGCTTTTCTCCATGAAAGGTACTCAATGCGCTTTTGCACATTACAATACCAGATTTTATCTATTCACATTCACACACTGATGGCAGACATTACCATACAAGATCACAACCTTCTCATCAGAAGTAATTAGGGATTGTCCCAAGAACACTTTGACAACCTGTAAACCCCCAGGTGTGAGACGACCACGCCACCTACTGAATCACGCCGCCCCTTATCCCCTTGTCATTTGAGTGGCATGTTAATAACAGGAGCCACCGTCTCACTGCTGAATACTAACACCTCTGACATTCATTCTGTTATTTCTTCAACACTGTTTTTTGCATTGTCGTGTCAATTCTGTCATATCTTTTATTCCTGATTATCATCCCTATTTCTTATGTTGGTCCTAGATTGTCTGTCCTTTTGCCCAGTTTTACTCACTATGGTGTTGCATTTCCCTCCTTGGGTGACTACTCTCATAAAGTTTTACCCCTGTAGCACCATGCTATGAGGACAAATGTAGGCAAAAGAAGATTTTTCTCTCCTGTGGCATATTTTTGAGTTGGTCTAATGCAGGGGTCACCAACGAGGTGTCCGCGGGCACCAGGTATCCCCCAAAGACCACATGAGGTGCCCGCAGGCCTGTTCAAAAATGTTATTTTATTCTGTTGCTATTCTTTTTTAATCACTCTCGCAATTATATCGTGTTATAACATGTTTATAGATGTAGTTAACATACGTTTAGGTGATTGTGTCCTATTCTAGTTCAAAGGTCAAAGCAAATCTGTTATTTCGGAGGAATGTATCCCACTGGTTGCCCTACGAAAGAGTCGTTGGTAACCCCTGGTCTAATGCAACTCTTTCTCAATATTGGGGGGTACGTGTGCCCCTCCCAGCTCCCCTCCCCTACCATAAACCCCCATCCCTATAATATATATATAATATATATCTATAAAATGATTTTGATATTGGATATTGGATTCATTGTCTCGTCTTGCTTTTTGTACAGCATTATAAATCAGATCTGTCTTTTTTTCCACAGGGGATGTGTCACCCATCAGCATGTCCCCCATCAGCCAGTCACAGTTTATCCCTCTGGGAGAGGTATTGCTATTGGCTATCTCTGCAATGAACTCTGCTCATAAGCCTGTCACTCAGGAGGCCCTAACTGAACACCTGCAAACATGTTTTCCAGGTAAATTCACCTGCATGTATCAGATTTTTGAGGAGGTGGGGAAAGTAAAACTCATTTTGTGTATGTGTGTGTGTGTGTGAGTGATTGATCTGTCACAACACAGTAATTATGTTCCTGCTTTTCTACATGCTATTCCACAGTACCTCTTCAAAATTAAGAAGGGGTTTCTACATTCCTTTTCCGTTTCTGCATTCCTAAACAATCATGAATCACAATGGGTTTTTGAGCATATAGCCTTCATGGTGTGATACAAATAAAGGCACACAGGAGTAGGGCTGCACAATTCTGGCCAAAATAATAATCAGGATTTTTTTTAATCGATATTGAAATCATGATTATTGATCATCATTATTCATTATTTATTTTTGAAAAGAGATAGGCACTTTAATAAGTTCCTATATGATGTCGCATAATTGTAAATAAAGAACACCTGAATATGTGAGCATATGAACAGTATATTTTTATTTCTGTTCCATGTGAATTAATACTTAAACATTATGAAAATAAATATGCCATCGCATCACACAACGCAAACAATAGAAAATGACACAAGCCCATGTAGAAAAGAAATAGAAATGAAATTGAAAATGGCAAAAACACTTGGAGGATGTTGAACCCCCTCCAATGAACAACCAAAATCAAGTACGTACCATCTACCTGCCCTTTAATGAACAGCCACAATCAGTGCGTGTGTGTGTGTGTGTGTGGGTGTGGGTGGGAGGGGGGGGGGGATGGAGCACGCATTTCAAATGTCAATATCATGGACGCAGCTGTTGATGTGATAAAGAAGATGTGACTTAAGTCCTGGGGTTGACGTCCTGCCCCTCTGCTGTTCTCAATCAGCTGTTTTGCTTCCCTGTTTGGATAATGGCTAGCAGAGTGGGGCTGTCAGCCCATTTTTTAACTCATCTGAGTAATGGCATGGGTATAATTCAAGTGGTGGTTGGGTAGTAATCTCTCCCTACATCTATCTCTGCCTGCCATGCTCCATGTGCACATGTGTGACGGTGGTCATGCCAGTCCTGATGGAGTTGCTACTTAAAGGATTAATACAAAAAGAAACACAAGAGTTCTTGTCTGTCTTCAATCTATCCTAACCCTTTCCTGTTTGTACCATCTTTGTGGGGAAAAAAATCTTCTGCGCTAAAGGTTTCTCTGTTAGGGTTAAAAAAAAAAAGTATGAATTTGCCCCAGTGAAATAATCAACTGCTGAATAGGAGCCATTAACATACTGGTCTTGGTTATATCTCTTTGATATCATCACCAGGGTCATCTTCAGACTACATAGATGGTAGTACTGAGAATCGTCCTTAACATAATGGACTGTTTGTTTTGAGTGGACTCGGGTGGCTGCTATCCTGTTTTGTCCTTGGACTTCTCTTCATTGGCTGTGGGGCCTCTGCCTATCTCTCACCACAGCATGATGACAATTAACTTATCCAACAACACTATCAATAAATATTAAAAGGTTAGTTTTTTATCAAGTATGAGATGCAGTAACAAACCTTAACCAGATTACACCTCATGTATTACGCCTGCCTCTGATCACAGCAGTGGAGCAGTCTGTCTAGTCTGTGTGTTTTTACAGCTTGTGTGTTAGCTGTGTTTACAACTCTGTCTCAGCTGTGGTGCGCAGCCCTCTGAAGGAGATACACACGGATTCTGTGTTTGCTGTTTTTGCAAACTGTAGCAATTTCATTTTTATGTGGGACAGGAATTTAGATACAGCAACAAAATGAAAATAAAAGGAACGATAAACTTTTGGGTTTGTGGTTCTATTTATATAAGTTACAGTGTTGTGGCACATGGTCACAACGATCACTCAACGAAGGTTACCTGTTGAATACAGGCCAAAGAGGTAATTTCAAAGCGATCTGCCATCAGTGTCTGAATGAGTGAATAAGATAATGCAGTGTGGAAAAGTGAGTACAACTAAAATTGAGTACCTATTTAGGTGGAAAAATCAAGATGGAGATCAAGAAGAAGTTGACCACCCTTTGTTTCGATGGCATCTGCTTTTAGTAAATATCTGATACAACCTTGACTATTACAGGTGAACCTCTCTTTTTGGATATGAGTGCCCACATGAGCTCAGCATCAGCTCTGAAGCAGCACACGGAAGCATTTAACTGATGATGAGACACAGCTAAAACTAGGCGAGCTGTCAGGCTAACCTTGCAAGTTATGAGTAAAAGATTGATCTTCTTATCAAAATGTTCAAAAACTAATTACACTAGATACTCAAAAAAAAGTCAATGATCAACAATATGAACAAATAGATCCGTAAAAAAAAAAGTCAATGATGTAAAAAGTTGGAAATTAAGAGACTGGCACACAGAAATGGATATATATCACACTTGCGTTTATGCTGCCATATAGTAGTTGCCAGTCTAATTTTTTATATGATGTCCACCATGGTCTGAATTACAGATTGCAAGAAAAAAAAACTCAACGTATTTGATTTGTTTGCCTTGTAGGCAGCCATTTGTACGCCATGGCAAAATGCATTACTTGTGTTTGATAGGTCGCCATTGCCAAACTGAGCCTCCTATTGAAAAGTTGCTTTGTAGTTGTCTAGAGCACTATTGTAGGTACCTGTTGGCGAAGTTGCGACTTTCTAGCTAAAAATCCCTAGGACAAGTATGCATTTGAAAACCCCCCAAAATGGCCAAGCACAAAGATTTCACATCAAAATTGGGGTCTTCCTGGTGGGCGTGGCACTTGGGTCCAGGAGGCTTTCCTGTTCGTCTTAGGTCCTACATAAGCCTACCAAATGTCATAACTGTTGGCTAAACCGTGGCAGGGCTACACGTTTGAAAATTTGTAGGGGGCACTATTGAGCCATTTTTGGGGGTGTCTCCATTTTGACACTGGATTCTTCAAGAGGATTCCCCCGGATGTGTGTACCAAATTTCATGAGGCTGTGACATTCTCAGGCAATATCCAAACATGCTACTTTTTTGGGCTAGAAAATGGCGCCATCTTGGTGCAGTACCACAAAACAGCGCGACGATTTGTTTCTAGCTTCGGCGATGTGGCAGGTGTGTCCTGAAGCAATTCCAGTTGCATTCTCTCAAAATAGCAGAAGTTCTAGGCCAAAAGTGAAAACTTGCATTCGACTTTACCACTAGGTGGTGTTACAACATAGGAAGGCAAGTGTGGTGTCAATGTGTTCATGGATGGAGCATTATTAAGTGTCTGAAATTTGGTGGACGTGGGACCACGTAAGCCAAAGTTATGGCACATTTTAGCAAAAAAATGTTGTCTGACTTGGCCACGCCCCCGCCCTTTGGCGAGGCATCACCAAATGGATTGTCCAGCAACGTCACGGAGTTGTGATTTTTTGAGACCATTTGAAACTCGCTAGTGTAAACGCAGTGGTGGTAGCTGCGCTTGATCAGAAAAAAGTGTTTTGTTTTGTTTTTTTGCAAGGGAGCGCTATTGCTAAAACGAAAAAAAAATTTGGCAATGTGTTGGTGGTCTGATGGCCCATCATCCAAGAAATGTTCAGATTTTTAGAACACACTATAAGAGACAAGAGAGATAAGAGAACAGTTTGTGCGTCGTAAATCTTCGGCGCTCCCTATAGGTGCCTGCACGACCCAGTGGCTGTGATTTGAAATATTTCATTAAAAGCACGTTATCTATTTTGCACTGGCATTGTGTTTTAAGACCAAAAAATTCCAGAAATGCATTGAGTAAGGTGCAAATCAACCAAATTGCCCAAAATAAAATTCGTAGCTCCACCACTGTGCATTTTGCTCTGTGACTAATAATGTATCATCTTTGCTGCCGATCCATATAGGAAATGCAATGGACAGACACATATTATTAAAAAACAAAAATAAAATACTAAAATACATGCCTAGAAGACATACAAACACTCTCTCCATTGCCCCCACAGACTGGAGAAGTACCTGGTACATCCACTGGAGACAGCCAGTGTCTTAGAAATGCATTTGGACCTGCTAAGCCAGCAATGCCTAGCAGACATATAAACACTATCTACAAACGGCCGCCATCTTTGCACCGTTAGCTCAAACTTCAAGAAATTTATTACAGAGCTTCACCAACGACTAACGACTACCCTAAACAAATTTGAGCAGTTTTGCGACAGCACAGTAGGTTATATAGACCACTGACTGAAAAGCTGTATTTCCTGTTGTCACTAGGGCACTCTCACGTATTTAAGATGTTTTGACAGGAATCAATTCAGGGTGGGACTGTGAAACAAATACGAACATTTTGTAAATATCGGACCAAGATTGGCCAGGTTATTACGAGTTCAGAAAAAAACATACGTGTCTTCTCTCATTTTGTTGTGTTGCCATGGACACGCCCCTTGATCTATAAAACCGACGGTTTGATATGATGTTGCCCATGGTGTTAACTACAAGCTGGAGGAGAAATAACATAAAAATTGTTAGCCCTTTGCTTTCGAGGCAGCCATTTGTACGCCATGGCAAAACGCACTACTACTAAGTTGATTTGTAGTTGTCAAGACCGCTAGTGTGGTTACCTGTGGGTGGAGTTGCAGCTTTCCAGCACAAAATCCCTAGGAGGAGCATGCATCTGAAAATCACATAAAATCTGCCCAAATCTTAAAATCCAGGATTTAGTGGAAACATGTCAAATATGCAGCAGTGCCATGTCCACGCCCTTTGATCTACAAGTTTAATTTTTGGATATGATGTCCACCAAGGTGTTAACAACAGATTAGAGGTGAAAGAATTTCAAAATTGTTAACCTGGTGTGCGCACCAAATTTCACGAAGCTGTGATATTCTCAGGCAATATCCCAGCATGCTACTTTTTTGGGCTAGCAAATGGCGCCATCTTGTTGCAATATCACAAAACAGCATGATGATTTTTTTCCCGCTTTGGCAATGCATCAGATGTGTCCTGAAGTACTTTCATCTGCATCGCCCCAATATAGCAGAAAGGCTTATAGGCTGAAAAGTTAAAAAACGCATTGGCCTTTACCACGAGGTGGCGCGATAACATAGCAAGGCAAGTTTGGTGTCAATGCATTCTTGGCCGGAGTGTTATTAAGTATCTGAAATGTGATGGACGTAAGGCAAAGTTCTGAAAAATCTTTGCGTCACAGACATGCGTCTAATTTAGCCACGCCCCCCCGGTCACGCCCTTTGGAAAGGCAGCACCATATTGATTCCACAGCAACTTGAAGGCATTTGTGACCATTTGGATACGGATAGTGCGAATGCAGCGGAAGCTGTGCATGATGAGACAAAAGTGGGTTTTTATTTTTTAGCTCGGGATTGCTATTGCCAAAACGAAAAATATTTAGGCAATGTGTTCCTCGTCCGATGGCCCATCATCCAAGATCGTTTCAGATTTTTTGAGAATACTATGACAGATATAGAACAATTTGTGCATTTTGGTGCCTCCTAGAGGTGCCTGCACAACCCGGTGGTTATGATGTGAAATATTTATATATATTATATCTTGATATATTTATATATTAATATAATAGACTAAAATTAGCAAATCCCCGCAATGGCCTGAAAAAATATCCATAGCTCCTCCCCTGTTTGTCTGAGAGAAAAGTCCACATGGGCAAAATCAAAGATCTTTATTAGTATTACGCACACACCAAATGTCATAGTCCTACGAAAAAAAGTCGACGGCCATGCTAAACTAGCTTGGTCGCTAATGATTAGCTTTTGTTCTGGTTTTTTGGGAGCTCGTTAAAATACAAACCTTTTTCGCCAGACCCGACGTGCCTACGAAATGTCATGACTTTTTGAGCCTGTTCAGGGGGCAAATTTGAGGGTTTTTTTGTTATTATTAATAATATTAATAATGATAATAATAATTCCTTCCAATTCAATAAGGCTGTCAGCTCTGGCCCTAATAAGAATTATCGCCGGCAATTTCAATAAGGCTCCTGCCCGCAGTTTCACTGTCGGCCCGGGCCTTAATAATTCCTTCAGTTTCAAGAGGGCTCTCGCCGGCTGCTTGCTGTGTCGGCTCGGGCCCTAATTATAATAATGATGATGATAATAATAATGAATAATTCCTTCAGTTTCAAAAGGGTTCTCGCCAGCTGCTTGCAGCAGTCAGCTTTCGGATTAACTTAAAAAAAAAAAAATAAAAAAAATGTTGGTATTTGTGGTATTAGAGCAAGTAATACTTAGTAACAAAAGCGTTATTCATTTCAGCCCTAACGTGTACAAAGTATTTTAATTTGACTGAATCTTGACTGAATCTGACATGCGCATGTGTTCGGGCGCAAGACGACAGATGTCAGGTGGATATCAGATGTATTTCGTTACAGAAATATGTGAACAAGTGTCATCAAATCTTCTGAATCATTGACTAAATTAATGTTTTAAATTATTCGTTTATCAACTCAACTCTTGTCCATTACATCTGATGTCACTCAAAGGCGAATATCATGCATCATGACGCATGTAAAATTAACTCTTCTATAGTAGATTACATCACATTAGATAAATAGTTAATCCTGACAACATTCTGTTTCACTGATATGTAGAAGCACATCAAAATCAAAGAATCAATATCAAGGAACCAAAATTAAAAATTATTATTAAAAAAAACTTTTTTTCATTTATTTTTCAAGTCGTAAAGCAGCATGAATTGGGGTAATTTGACAACCTGTAAGACTGCCCCCCCCTCTCCCGATCACACTTCAGCCAGCAATCGAACTGCCACTTCACAGTTTTTAAAAGGGATGTCACTTGACAGTATTTAAAGGGGATTAGAGGAGCTTGTTTGATTGGGCATAATTGAAGTCGGTTGTGATTACACCTACAGTGGCACATCACTCCATCTCTCAAATGCACCTTGCGGAGCTGCACCTCGCTGTGCATCCACTTGTGTGTGGTCTATAAAAATGGAGCCCAAAGTGTTTAATGTTTCAAATGACTATCCTCTAATTGTTGTTGTTTGCTTTACACAGGTGTTCCCACTCCAACAGAAGAGGTTCTGCACCACACGCTAAGCATGCTGGTCCGTGAGCGGAAAATCTACCCAACACCTGAAGGATATTTCATTGTAACACCTCAGACTTACTTTATCACTCCAAGCCTAATCCGAACCAGCTCCAAGTGGTACCACTTGGATGAGCGCTCTGCTGACCGACATCAGCAGCAGCATCAGCAGACACAGTGCACATCCCCCCTCTCTGGCACCATCACCCCATCCACCTCTGTAGGTGTGAGAGATCGAACACACCCAAAGTCCAGTCAGAACCACAGCAGTAGTGGAGGAGGCACTGGAGATTCATTTTATAACAACAATTTTCGAGGCGACGATCCCCCAAGCCACCACACCACTCTACAGCGCAGATCTCCTAAAGATCACAGAGAAGCATATTCGTCTCCACACTCTCCCCAAACACCTCCTCAGCAAGCAGGAGGCAACACAGAAAAAAGCCGCAGCACCCTTGGTTTCTCCTTCAAGACGGACACCCTCACCAAACATCGAGGGGGGGGGGGGGGCGGGGCTGGAGAGTTAGACAAGCAGGCAGGAAGTGGTACAGGAAGTCGTAAATTTGGCTTGAAGCTGTTCCGTCTCAGCTTTAAGAAGGACAAGGCCAAGCAACTGGCTACATTTTCAGCACAGTTCCCTCCTGAGGAGTGGCCACTTCGTGACGAGGAGGCCCCCAGCCAGCTTCCACGTCATATAGAGATGGAGATCATTCGAAGAATCAACCCTGACCTCACAGTGGAGAACCTTGCCCGGCACACAGCAGTCATGAAGCGCCTGGAAGAAGAGCGTGCTCAGAGGAGCAAGGCATCCTCTGCCAACCAAAGCTCCAGGAGTAGGAGAAGTGGGGGCAGACACAGGAAACAATCTCAGACTAAACTTAGCCGTTCACATAGCAAGACAAGGGCATTCCGTGGGGAGCCTAGTGACGGTTCCCATCTGGAATTTGCTGATAGGGACTTCAGAGCCTACTCATCATCACTGGCACGGTCACCAAGGGAACATGCCCTGGCGATGGAGCGGCAGCGGACACGTCTCCACCTTGCACACAGCAACCCCAACATTTTAGACTCCTCACACCTCCCTGTCACTCCTGAATGGGATGTATCTGGAGAGCTTGCCAAACGAAGGACAGAAATGCCTTTCCCTGAGCCAAGCCGTGGCCCATCCACTCACCACTCCAAAGTTCACCGTTCTCACTCCCATACCCAGGAGAGGAAGTCCAGGAATGAACGCAGTGACAAAGCCAAGGAACGCTCCAGATCCATGGACAATTCAAAAGGACCACTTGGGGTTGGGTTGATTGGACCACCCAATTATTATGAGGAACGTAACCGTTACTATACTGATGATGGAACCCTACGTGCTAATCAGAGTGCTTCTCACTACCCTCATCCTACTCCCCCCTCAGCCAAGCTGTCTGGGGACTCACTGGGGTTTGATGGTGTCAGGAGCTTAGAAAAATGTAAAAGCAGGGACAGTCTGCCAGCATACTCACCGAAGCCAGTAGCCACCTCGGTTCCTCCAGATGATTACTTCCATTGCTCTGGTTCTTCTGAGGCAAGGATAACTGCAACAAGCCCACTGGGAACTCTTGGTAAAGGTAGTCATGATGGGTTAAAAGTAGTTGGCACTGATAGGCAAATTGAAAGACAGATATCCCATCCTCCTGAAAATAAAGAGGACTTGTCCAAGATGGGACCTAAAGGTGGCAGCCTACCTCCAATACCTCTATCTATCCCAGATCCTCCTCTTTCTAATGGGCGACCTCCCCACAGTTCCTCCTGTGGTCAGGACAAACGCAAGGAGATTTTTAGTAAAGATACACTCTTCAAACCTCCTCCAAGCCTCCCTTTGCCTGGATACAGCTCTCTAAGAAAACCCTCTGCCCTTGCCTCCTCGACTCTGTCCTCATCCTGTGATGCACTTGATTCCCAGGATGATGCTCCAAAACCTCTGGTGGCTACACCATCTGGTTCCCAACAGGGCATTGAACCCTTGACCAATGCTGCAGAGGCATCCTTTGACTACTATAATGTTTCAGATGATGATGAACTGGAAGAAGGCGGAACTAAAAGTAGAGGCGAGGATGAGAAGACTGGTGGAGGTGTTGGGATGGTGGGAGGTGGAGCAGGGACAATGCAGTGGCTGTTGGAAAGGGAAAAAGAGAGGGATCTGCAGAGGAGGTTTGAAAGAACCCTTACCTTCCCTGGTGCTAAAGAGAACCTTCCAGATCCCAGTCAGAATCAGCAGTCAGCCCACTCAGCGAGACTGGACAGTATGGACTCCAGTTCTGTTACCGTGGACAGTGGATTCAACTCCCCACGGTGAGAATGTCAAACTCTAAACTAACAATAAGCATTTGTCATTGTGAGAAGCGTTTTGCTAGAATACCATAGATGATTTAGTGATAACTCTTTAATTTCAGTGTCACCTCTTCTCTGCAACATGCCGATTGGCCCTAGGAAAATTTGCAGACATTGCACTGATCCAGGGAAGTCATGAAAGATGCTAGATGAATGCTAGAAAACCACAGATGACTTTACTTGAAGATTTTAATTGAATTAAATGCAACATTGAATTGTAAGTAAGTTATAAGGCAAAATATTAATCTGCATGTTTGCTCTTAAGCATATGGCAGTAGTGTGACGAGATACACTTAATCAGGGATTGATTTGATTGCCTGAATATGAATATATGACTAAACCTTTGTGCTACTGCTTCTTCTTTCGCTTGATTTTAATTTTTATTGACTGTATTGGTAGCCCTATTTCTAAAATTAGGACACTGAAGATGCAAAGAGAAAAAAAATTGATGACAAACACAATCACAAGAAGTATGTATTTTGGTGACGCATGATTATTGCTTTTCCAGACAATGTTGCACTAGTCCTTTTTTTAATTAGCACAGTATAATTATAATCTATATTTATTTTTTTAATGTAACTAATTAATATTTTAAAGAAATATATGTAACTTGTGTGTAAATGCCTGTAAGGCATTTTTTATTATTTACTGTATTATTATTACCAGAAACTTTGCCATTGAAAACACAAAAGAGTGCTGGCAGCTGCTATCTTGAATCCATAATTTTTCTACAAAATAAGGATAAACCATATGCCTCCACCAAAAATACACCCATGTGTCACCTGTGGCGGTAAAACACTGGTTGCCACCAACTTGTGGTATTAAGAAGAGTAGTAGAAATCGAAAAGAGTGGTCTGCAGTCCAGCACATTTCTCCTTTCTTTCCTCAAAGACCACCATCATTTCGGAATGTTGTCTCAAAAGAGCAAAAGATTCTGGCCATACATAAAGTCAGAACGCAGGAGGAACAGAACGCAACGCAGGAGGGGTCACCTTCGTCTCCATCTCCATCGAAGCTGACTCAAAGCAGCAGTGAGTAGCGGATCGATGCCGGTGACAAGCAGCCCAGACTGACTCGTAAACTCGTCCATTGCTGCTGATGATTTAGCTGTGGCTGCCACCGCCTCCTATCAAGGGGGGGCTTGACTCCACCCATAATCTGACAAACACAGGCTGCCCGTGAAGAGTTTGTGCAGTTACATCAATTATTCATGCCAATCGAGCCAGGAGAAAAGTGCAATTTACATTAACATGTAAACGCACTTAATTTTTGCCTTTTAAACATTTAATAACCAGGGTATTCATACTTGCATAGGTAGTGTTAAAAGTATTGTAGTCAAAAAACAAAATGTCAAATCAAATCAAACATGCATCTTGCCTGCATGGAAATATAAATTAGTTAGAAATATAATGTTGCCATTTCAAATTTTAACATAACATAAAGACACTGCTTTCATTATGTCTATGCTTTTGTGAACTTTATGTAAACTATTGCATAAAAGGTAGTTGCAATAGATTGCTGTGTTTGAACTGACAGGCCTTGCTGGTTGATCCTTGCTGGTCCATCGGAGTGTGAGAGCCTATAGTTGTGTAGTTGTGCTTGCACACTACTTTGTAACCGAAATATTCAACACTGAATGCAAAATGGACCCATGCAGTAGATTTCACTCTGCATCACAATTTTGTGATAACTCTTTAATTTCATTGTCCCCTCTTCTATGCAACACGCTGATTGGCCCTTGGAAAATTCGCAGACATTGCGCTGATCCAGAAAAGTCATGAAAGTTTGGGACATTCTCCATGTAGATGAATTTCAGTCATTGCTACTCATCGCTACTGTACCGTATATGGCCAGAGTACTGAACATGAATGGGAAATCTGATCTTTGCCAAAGTCCCGCAGCTCAGTTTCGATAGAATTTCCTTATGACTAAACCATGAAGATATTTTTTAAAATCCTGGAAGAATTGAATGCAATCAATACGCTCTGCCACTGTAGCATGTATGACCCATTGTGTGGAAATAGGGGATAACAGATATTTATGTGTGTTACAGTAACCTGTCAATTCATTTATGCATTTGATTTTCAGTCCGACTGCTAAGGTAGGTAATATAAGGGGGGAATGAGAATGTAGATGGTTTTCATACGGACTGACCTGTCCCTGCTGCCAAAAAAAAATCCTCCAGGAAGCACTCCCTGTATAATTTCTCATGATGTGTTTTTGTTTCTGCAGAACAAGGGAGAGCCTTGCATCTAACACTTCTTCAATAGTGGAGAGTAATCGTCGACAGAATCTGGCGCTGAGCCCTGGTCACCTCGGCATTAATACAGCCAATGGTCCCCCTTTCTCGTTCCGCGCCATTCCTGAACCTGCTGGCACCCAAACAGAGAAACTACAGAAGCCGAATGCCTGCCTTGCATCAATCACCAGCGTCTAATGACGTAACTACGGACAGAGTACGCTCAGCTTCAAGATTGAATTTAATGGGGCCAGAAAAATATAACTCCCCCCACCAAAAGGACTGTTAGACCATTAGAATGACAGACTGACTGAATCAGTGGAACACCCACAAACCCACTGTAGAACTGCAGCTGTTACCACACACGCACATACACTTACTCTTACATACAATCACAGGAATTTAGACCACCAGGAATCTGTCTTTCTCTGATGTGCACCATGCCACTGGGTAGATTGACCATTTCATTTTACAGCCTCTAATTTACACGCTACTGTTGTGTTGTTTTTTCCACATAGGTTCTTGTGTGTGTGTGTGTGTGTGTGTGTGTGTGTGTGTGTGTGTGTGTGTGTGTGTGTGTGTGTG